>OX940803.1:32669809-32998820 GCA_954870605.1 Acer campestre | reverse complement strand
AGCCAACCCATATACCCATATTATTAATTAATATTTGGTGGGAATTGTATTCAGTGCTTTAGTGGTGGGGGAACCTGTGTAATTTGGTCGTATAAATATTGTCTAATCCCCTGTGATGTGGTCCTTGAGATGGGGACAACCAGGGGATAGTTGGCCCACTACTCATATAACTGTAAAAATAATTGTAAAGTAAACATTAATCGATTTTTAATTTTGAAGTTTAATCTATCATAAAACATTGAACTCATTCACTCATAACTAATAATTTCTATCTTTTTGTTTAATAATATTGTTTCATCTTTAATTGGCTTGCTATTGCTAGCCATTTATGTATTTGACTATTTGTATGTTTGGGAAAATGCACTTTAGAGTTATATGGGTGATCTCCAAAGTAAACACAGTTCCAAAATTGCTCTTTTAAGTTCATATGTTGGGCTTTACTACCTAATCTCGTTTGTGTTTCTGCTGTGTGGGGGTTTGCTGCTGTCTGGTCTGTCTTCGTTGTTGCAGCGTTCGTTGTGGCCTGCTGCCTCTGTTTTGCTCTGCTCTCCTGTTTGTTTTCTTGCTGTGTGCTTTGGTTGTGCTCTCTGTTTTTGGGTTGCTGCCATGGGGTGGCTCTTTGTAGCCTTTTGGCCTGGTTTCTTTGTTCTTTGGGTTTGGGGGGGGTGTGGTTGGGTGGGGCATTGTTGTTCTTGCTTTTCTGCTGCTGTTTTCTTTTTGCCTCTTGGCTCTCTTAATAAATTTTGCTGTTTTAAAAAAAAAAATTCATATGTTGGGAAGTCTCCAAATTAAGTAAAAACATAAAATTTGAGGAGTCTAAGATTGTACATTTTCTTCAAGGCTTGAGGGCTCAAGTGTATATCCTTTATCTTCGTTGCTGCTGTCTATGGGTTTTTCAGCATATGATCGCTTGTGATGCTTTTTCCCCCTTAAATCAGTCCAATTTTATTAAAAAAATAATAAATCTAGGACTATCCATTGAACTGCATTAGTTTCCTAACAGCCAAAAGAAAAGCATAAGTTATATCATAAAATGACAAAAAAAAAAAAATATTATAAAATAATATTTATAGATTTTGTTATGAGCAACACTTTATACACTAATAAGTTTTACCAAACTACATAACCAAACTACATCCGTGGCCATTTATGTAGTATGGATTAGGCTTCTGTTGAATTTAGCTGGAGAGACACCAATTCCTTTATGGATTTGCTGGCTAAAAAAGGTGCAGGGGATGGTGGGAATGTACGTGGAGCCTATCTTGAGGATGCCTGGTGGATGGTTTGGTGTTGTTTTGTTGTCTTTTTGTTATATCCTTTGTTGCTCCCTTTTTCTTTTGTTTTGTGGGTGTCTGCGTTGTGGCCTCTTGGTTTGTCTGTGTGTTTGTGCACTGGGACTTGTTTCCCCTGTTTTGCTTTGCTTTTCTACCTTTTTTTTTTTTTTTTTTTTACAAGAATGTTTAATCAACTTTTGGAAGCTTATAAGAAGGGCTCGGCTTGTTCCATATTTAGCCTGTAAAAGACAGATATTAACAATGATGGTGTGTGAAAGAGAACAAAGAATAAGTGAATATGAGTTATTGAATTGTGAGTTAAAAGTGAGTCTAGTAAAGAAAAAGCTTGATACCTCAAATATAAAGATAATTGTGTGACTATGTTAGAGAGAGACCATAGATAAGTGATGGTGCAATTAGTGAATGATATTTGAACTTTCTTAAGTAAAGGTGAGTGGAAAGTGAGTTTAGTAAAGACTCTTGTCAGTCCAATTCTTCGAAAATTGATTGCTAGTGATGAAAGTTGCTTCAAAACTTTTCAAGCAGAAGAGGGATGATGATATATCCAGTGAAAGTAAGGCTTGCAAAGCTTGGAGGAAGGAGAACAAATGTGTCTGATTTGGATAGAATGAATCTAGAAGAATGTATTACGTACACGGCAGAAATTGTAGGTATTTAATCTTTTGCTTAGGAAGAAGATGCATATATGTAGTTTGTTGACAAAGACTCTTGTTATATTTTACAGAGCAAGAGGTCAATGTTATAAAATTTTAGGCTGTAAGTTTGATTTAGATTTAGATTTTTTGTATTTACTAAAATTAATTGGGTGAGAAAGAAACAACTTTGATGTAGTAACTAGTGAGATGACTTTAGTTTCATTTTTTTTTGTTGAAAAAACATTAAAAAATTGAACCAGGTTTTAGAAGAAAAAGAAAATGAAAATAAGAGAATTCATCAGTTGCATCATTACTGCAGTGTCTTATTTTTCTATCATTGCCATCTCTTTTTATAATATGTGATATGTTCTATTGGTTTTATAGGGACTACAATTTTGTTTTAATTACATCATTATGTTTTAATTGTCATGAATCTAATTTATTGTTCATTGTTCTGATATCATAACCCTTATTTCTTGGTGCTCATGATATCATTTTTTTTTTTCTCTTTATGTCTTTTCTTTTGTCATAGACAAGATGCCTCTTGATAAATCTTGGATGCAATTAAGTAGGTCAACTATCGAGTATTTTGAAGGAGTAGAATAGTTCCTTGATTATGCCTATAGCCATATACAATATGAGGATTTGAAAATATTATGTCCTTGTGTAAAGTGTAATAATAGATATAGAAGAATTCGGAGTGAGATACACGAGCATCTTTTATATAAAGGAATAAGGCGTGACTATACAACTTGGTGTTGTCATGGTGAAAATGGGGATATTGATAGTGATAGTGATAGTGATAGTGATAGTGATTCCAATGAGGATATAGACAATGATCCCTATGATGACATGCATGGTTTAATAGAAGAAGCTTTTCCTCAAGATCCTAATGTAGATGCACAGAAGTTCTATCATTTGCTTGAAGAATCTGAACAACCTCTATATCCAAATTGTAAAAAATATTCTAATTTATCATTTGTTGTTAAGTTGATGCACCTCAAATGCATCAATGGATGGAGCAACAAATCCTTTAGTATGTTGTTGGAATTCTTGAAAGATGTGTTTCCCATGTGTGAGAAATTGCCCACTTCTAACTACGATGCAAAAAAATTTGTAAAAGATCTTGGTCTTCACTATGTGAAGATTGATGCTTGTAAAAATGATTGTATTATTTACTACAAGGAATATGTAGAAGCATCAAAATGTCTAATTTGTGAACTTCCAAGATGGATGCAAAAAGGAAAGGATAGCAATCGAAAATCTAAAAAAGTTCCTTGGAAGGATTTGCGATACTTTCCAATTACTTCAAGACTTCAAAGGCTGTTTATGTCCTCCAAAACTGCTGCAAATATGAGATGACACTTTGAAAATAGAATTAAAGATGGAATGTTAAGGCATTCTGCTGATTGGGATTCTTGGAAGAACTTTGATGAGATTCACAAGTCTTTTGCTAGCAATCCTCGAAATGCACGATTAGGTCTAGCAACCGATGGGTTTAATCCATTTGGAAACATGAACCTTGCACATAGTACTTGGCTGGTTCTTTTATTTCCATATAACCTTCCTCCTTGGATGTGCATGAAAAAGTCATATACATTCATTTCTTTAATAATCCCAGGTCTAAAGGGCCCTGGTAATGACATTGATGTGTATTTGAGGCCTTTGGTTGATGAATTATATGAGCTGTGGGAAAATGGAGTGAACACATATGATGTCTCAACTGGTCAAAACTTTCAAATGAAAGCAGCAGTTATATGGACTATCAATGACTTTCCAGCTTATGCTAATCTTTCTGGTTGGAGTACAAAAGGAAAATTAGCATGTCCATCTTGTGCCAAGGAAACAACTCATCGTAGGTTAGTTAATGGTTCAAAAACTTGCTACATGGGTCACCATAGATTTCTACATGAGGATCATAAATGGCAAAAGCAAAAAAGACAATATGATGGTAAGAAAGAGAATAAAGCTGCACCAAAGCGACCATCTGGTGATGATGTCTTCAATGAGCTTGAAAGTTTAACTCCAATAACATTTGGCAAGAGTGCTAAAAGGCAAAAAATAGTCTGGTTTGGAAAAAGTCATAACTGGTCAAAACATAGTATCTTTTTCCAATTACCGTATTGGAGAACACTTATGTTGCGCCATAATTTAGACATTATGCACATAGAGAAAAATGTTTGTGATAAACTGATAATGTGCTTGGTACTATATTTAATATTGATGGAAAAAGTAAAGATTCTTTAAATGCTCGTCTCGATCTTCAAGCAATGGGTATAAGAAATGAACTTCATCTAGTGGATATTGATGGAAAAATTGTGTTGCCTGCCACTTGTTACATACTTACAAATGATGAGAAGAAAAACATATGTGAGTGGTTGATAAATTTAAAAGTTCCCGATGGATATTCCGCTAATGTGTCTTGATGTGTAAATGTAAGGGACCGTAAGATATCGGGAATGAAAACACATGATTGTCATGTATTCTTACAAAGATTATTACCACTTATAGTGCGTGATTGTTTACCTAAACACATATCTGATGCATTAATTGAACTTAGCAATTTCTTCAAAGAATTGTGTGCTAAAGTGTTGAAGAAAGATGACTTGGACAAACTTCGGAATCAAATTCCTTTTACTCTTTGCAAGTTAGAGCGAATATTCCCTCCTGCTCTTTTTGATATAATGATTCACCTTCCTATTCATCTAGCTTGGGAGGCTAAAGTTGCAGGTCCTGTACAGTATAGGTGGATGTATCCAGTTGAAAGGTATTTTTTTCTTTATATTTAGTTTGGATATTGTTATTATAAATTTACTGGCATGATAATATGAAAATTATTATTAGGTATCTGCATAAGCTAAAGGGTTATGTTCGTAACAAGGCTCGACCTGAGGGGTCCATTGCAGAAGGTTATTTGGCTGATGAATGTGTAACATTCTGTTCTCGATATCTGGTTGGGGTGGAAACAAAGTTTAATAAGCCGGAGAGAAATTATGATGGTGGTCAACCCTCTTCTAGCACATTATCCATATTTTCAACACCGGGTAGATTATTTGGAAAAGCAGAACAGAAAGTGCTGAATTTAGATCTTCACAATGCAGCAACACTTTATGTACTGCTGAATTGTTGTAAGTGCCTCATTTTTTATTGGCTTATTTCATGACAAACCACATTGGGATTGGTGTGTAACAGGTAGCTTAGGTTATTGTGATTGGCAAGCTTCCGGACTTCCCAACGTGACTTCAAGAGCAAGAGCGAAAGGTAATCACTTGACTTGCCTCTTGAAGAGATCTAGTTGCACACACTCACAACTCATGCATATTTCTAATACTTGTATGTTGTGTGTTTTTATATTGTGTGCATTCATGTTCTTGAATATCACTTCATGCATGTTTTATTGATTGTATCTTGTTCATTGAAATGCCATGACATGTTAGGCATTAGGATGCATTCAATGTTTCACTTGCATTGTTTACAAAGTGGATAACATGGCATTGTCGCCATTTGATGGTGTCGCCATGGCGACAGAATGATTTTTTACTTGAAAAATCAATCGAAAAATCAATCAGGTATGAGATCGCCATGAGACAAATGGCGACATAGAAGGTTTTTTGTGTGTTGCATCAGAGGTCGCCATTTGCAAATGGCGACCGCAAACTGCGACCTAGAAGAAAAGATGAGGTCGCCATTTGGTTGCCATTTGACAAATGGCGACCGCAAATGGCGACCTTTGATGTTTGTGTTAGGATTATGCTCAATAGCAAGAGTGTAATAGTGTAACTAACAATCTTATTCATATTAATAAAGTGATTTCTGGTTTAAACAAATCTTATAGCATTTATAGTTTAATAATTGTTAAAGTAAATAATCATAAGGTCTAAAGACTATGAGAAAAGAAGAATTGTTCATACATCTGGATATGTATGTGGTAGACACAATTCTTTAGTTAGTCTTGAATATCGTTCACAACTTAAGTTAAAGGTTGGGCACCTTTATCTTGTTAAAGTTGTAGAATTCTTTTGCTAGCATTTGAGTGGGATCAAATGAGATATGATGAGTCTAAAATCATCGGAGTGTCTTCGAGCAAAAGGATCTAGTGCACTGGGTGCATTGAACAGGATCACAATGAAATACTTTATCTATAACCGTCAGTAGATAAAAGTAATTTCATTATCAGGACAATCGGAGAGTCTATCTTAATCCTGAGATAAATGATGGACTTATGGTTGCAGGTGATATCATTTGAGCTATCAATGAGTACGATTATATCGCATAGTCTATCCTCGATAGTTTGGTGATATTCATTTGTTAATCGATAGAGGACTTCATTTATAGATATGGACATCGTGGCTCCATTTATTAAATGAGAGTATAATATCATCATATGGATGTTTTGAGGTAATTGGATATTAAATCTCAAAGTTGAGTTTTCAATAGTGTCTATTGAAAACATGGCTTCTGGACAAGTCAAAATATCCAAGTTCAAAATGTGGTCATATGAGTAAATATGGTAACTTGGAGAGTTATAGGCGGTCTATGAACTCTTGGCGATTACTGATATTAATCACGAGGATACACTATCTCCAATATGATTGTCTAGGGTATGAATGAGGAAGCATCTTCCTTTTCTGTCTTTATTTAAGAGTTCAATTTTAGCTCTTTAGTGGAATGAGCTAAAATTAATGGATCGGACCTAAGTGAATCATTTGTTGATTGTGATTAGGTTATGTCTATTAGAGCTTAAATTTAGATAGCCCGCCAAGATCCCCAATCCACACGGACTTGCATGGATCACTTGAAATATTCTACCGGACCAATTTAGGGTCCATCTAGAATTGCAATTTAATATATTAAGAATATAATTTGCACATTATTTATGTAATGGGCTGCACAATTATATTTATATATTAATGGATAATATGTGGGCTTGTTTCTTTTAGTAAGAATGGGTCTAGTTCACATGTGGGCTTTTTATTTAAAGTCCTATGGATTTAATGAAATAAGAAAAATAATATTTGGCCCAATACACATATGGGGCGGCAACATGCTATAATGGCATTTAATATTATTTTGTTTCATTATTTAATTAAATAAGAATTAATTAATTTATTAATTAATTGTTTAATTAAAGTAACAAATCTTTTCTAAATAGGAAATATGATTCCTATTTGTATACTATTGGTAATAGTATAATTAAATAGAAAGACTTGTTTGACAAGGAAAATAAATAAATAATTTTATTTATTTAATCAAAGAGGAAGTCTTTTTATTTTAGTCCAATAAGGAATAAAAGATTATTGAGTTGGATTAGGGTTTGGAAATCTTAAACAAAATAGGAATTAGGGTGCAACTAAATCTCCAATATTTTAGGAGTGAAATTGCGGCAACCCTAATTTGATTTGGTAGAGATTTCGGCCACCCTAGGGCAAAAAGGAAGAGAAAAATTCGGCCACCTATATAAGACCACATATAGATTTCGGCCACCCCCTAGTGCTAATGTGCAGAAGTTTTCTTCTTCTTCTTGTTCTAAACTCATAGCTAGAAATCTTTTATTCTACTAAGAACAAAAAGAACATAGATTATTCTTTGATTGTATTCTAGTTGCTTATTCATCTATGAGCTTGTGAATACTATATCGATTAAGGTTCACGCGAGTTTCGATCATTAGATTGAGAACTCAAAAGTGACCGGAATAATCTTAGGTTCTTTTAGATTGTTTTTGGGACTAACGGATCAAGAAAAGTTTGTTGAATCCAATCGCAGGTTTGCAATTCAAAGAAAGGGAGACCACGCTCCTAGGTGATCCACGTTCGTGCTAGGATTGAAGATCTTGCGGATTACCATCGACGCAAGTCAATCGGATCACG
The DNA here is from genome assembly GCA_954870605.1 of Acer campestre. Taxonomy (NCBI): domain Eukaryota; kingdom Viridiplantae; phylum Streptophyta; class Magnoliopsida; order Sapindales; family Sapindaceae; genus Acer; species Acer campestre. The sequence goes on along the minus strand of OX940803.1, from coordinate 32,991,023 downwards.
CTACAAGAGGTATTAATATATTTTATTACTTTCTTATATATATATATGTTTGATTAATCAAAAGGGTTTAAGGTTCATAATTGGAAAAATTTTAAAAGCTACCCAAACACTAATTTTTTTTTTAGTCTCGCTTCCGCTGCGGGTACGTTATTTTTCCCTACAGTTTGTCCATAAAACGAAATCATTTTGATCGCATCTCTTTATATATGTTGCCTTGTCTTCTAAAACCATTTGGGAGAGCAAAAAATTACATTTTTGGAGAGCTCAAAATCAAAACTTAGAGAGAGAATCTCAAACCCTAGAGAGAGAAGCTCCCAAGAACTCACCTTTACTCAACCAAACACATTCCCATGAGCATCTAGCATCATCCTAGCATCATCCAAGCATGGGTTTTGTTGTTTTCCTTGACTAGGTAATCTCTACATGTTCTAGAATCTCTTGTTTCATCTCTCTAACATGTTTGCCTAGATTTAGCATTTATTTTGTGATTAAATGCTTGACTCCTTAATTAATGTTGCTTATAACATGCTTGAGTCTTAGTTTATTGGTTGAGATGTGTTGTTTGTTGATAGCTAGCATTTAGGACCATTTTGCCCTCTAGCTAAGTCTATTTGATTTTCACTTAAACATTTATGTGTAGGACTCATTGATTGCATTTGTTAATTGCATTTAGTGTCCTTGCCATGTTATTTGACAACTCTTGTTGATTGACCTTTTTGATTGACAATTTCTTGATTGCATTAGTTAATTGCATATTGTTAAGCCTTGCCATGATTATTGAGAACATGTGTTGAATTGGCTTTGTTTGTTGACAATTAGGTTGTTAGAAATGTTTACAACTAATTGAGACCTCATGTATGTGCATGTAGGCTTTGTTGATAACTAGGATGTTGATTTGCATTATAACATCTAGTTAAGCATTTAGTGTAGCCTAGCATTATTTGCATTTTGAATATCATCACATATTCACATAGGTTGTTGATTCTCTTCATGAGTCAAAGTCTTGTGGCTTCTAGGTGAAGTTGCACAAGCAAGGAAAGTCTTGTGGCTACCGGTGTGTAGTGCTCAAGCAATTGGTCGAGTGCCACTGTAAAAGGCCCGTCGGGTAGATTAGGAGTTGCTCACGCCAAGAGTAGTGTATCAAGGGATATCACTAGGGATTGAACCAAGAGTGATGAGTGGTAGTGTCCATAGCCTGAGGTTATCTAGGGTGAGAGTCCGAGAATCATTTGAGGGTGTAAATTCCTTTTCATATAGTGGATTTCGTTGACCGTGTGTGGCGCACGTAACAGCCCGTGGTTTTTTCCCCGTGTGGGTTCCCACGTAAAAATCAAGTGTTCTTTAATTTCCGCATTTTATACTTGATTTTATTTTTTGTTAAATTGGGTTTATATTTGTAATATTGACTAATCCGATAATTTGGTAATAACGGATTAACAACCCATTCACCCCCCTCTAGGTTGTTTAGACACACGCGAGCAATATATATTTATATATTTTCAATTGTGATGAATTAGCCTTTTTTACTTGGTAAGACTTTTTATAAGCAATTATGAAATTTTAATTTTTGTACACTTAGCAAATATTAAAATGAGTTATGTGTACAGGGAACACAAGGATCTTGTTTCAAATTTAGGTGTTTGAAATGTGGAGCAAGTGCATAAAGAAGAATTTTCAAGATGGTTCAAAGATAGGGTCAGTAGAATACAATTTAGAAATAAAACCTTTTTAAAATGAACTATATTAAATAATTGCTAAATTTTCGTTGTTCATTTTTGTGTTTAGACCTCTTAACTTTACAATGAAGGACAGATTGACAAGCACATGCTTTCCTTAGGGCGAGGTCCAGAGAGGCATGCCATATATTATCCAGGTTAAAATATAAATGGGTTTAGGTTTCACACGTTACGACGTGATGAGATGGAAAAAACCCAAAACAATGGAGTTATGGTACGTGGAGAGCATCAAAATGTGTGCCTTATTATGGAATCTTAAAAGATATTGTTGAACTTTGTTATAAAGAAGGAAATATAGTTGTTTTGTTCAATTGTGACTGGTTTGATACTGCTAGAGAAGGGATTGGGTTTAAGAAAGATCGTTATGACAACATTTTCATTAATACAACAAGAAGGTTAAATACTCAAGAACCTTTTGTATTAGCATCCCAAGCAATTCAAGTTTTTTATGCAAAGGGGGTCAAAGATTCCACATGGAGTGCTATAGTTGACATCAAGCCCAGAAATCTTTATGAAATGCCCATGAGTGAAGAAGATCCATATCAAGAAGATGAGATGCATGGCGAAGAAGGGGTCTAATATGGAAGAGGAGATTTTTGTCTATGATTTAACTAGTGCTGTGTGGGGTTTTCTGTTGTGGTTTTGTGGGTTGGTTATGTCGTGTGTTCTCTGTTTTCTAGGTTCCTTTTGTTGTGCTTATGGTCTGTTGGTTTTGTGGTTGTGGTGGGCTTCTGGTTTGATGCCTTTGTGGTTTTCTTGTTAGCTGGCTCTTGGTGGCAGCATCTGCCCTTCTTTGTTGGGTCTTTTTGGCCCTTAATTATATTTCAACAGTTCAAAAAAAAAAAAAAAGATGAGATGCAATATAGTCACACACACACTAACCTTTATGGCAATAATGATGATGTAATGGATTGGAGTAGGAATGTGGTGGATCACATGTGAAATGAATTCTAATATTTTGCTGGTACTTTCTAGTTTGCTTGTTTAGTTGCTTGTCAATTGTGTATTATTTGACTCCAAATTCATTTTGAACTATAAGTTGTATTTCCCTTAATTCCTCTGATATTGGTATTGAATTTAATTAACAGCTAGCTATGGTTGATAAAATGAATGGTAAAGCTCAAAAGAAGGCTGCTGTATTTATTGTCACGGCAAACACATAAGCCAAGTTCAAAAGCTCAGCTTCATATTACACAGCTAAATGAGAAAGCTCCACCCTCTGACCCACGGACTTTAGCTTCAAATAATGAAGCCCCACCTTCCAATGCAAAACCTGAAGTTGTTCAAGGTAGACATTATTAAATTTATATATTTAAATTTTTATTAGTTGAGAAGACAAAAGGACATGTATAATATTTTTTTTATATATATTTCAACATGTTAGGTTCAAGTGTTGAAACTCTTAATCTAGAGTCTCAAGTTGAAGTAGGTAATGTTCAGAGTCAATTTGTATATATGAAGTACTACTTTTTTGAAAGTTGCAGTTTTTATTGTAATGTGTATCTATTAGGTTCAAGTGGTGGTAAAAGAAAAGGTCGAGGAAAAGCCAAAGGTGTTACTCTTGGACATGGTTTGGAAGTAAAAATTTATTAGGGAAGGTGATTGCACTCTTAATTCTTCTATAATATTGCTATATTTTTTTTTTTGTTTGTTTTCTGTGTTTTAAAGTGAAGAATCAATACAGTTAACCAAAACTATTTATAGTTCAATCTCTTTATTTGATAAGCAATAAGCCTTTTGCAAAGTTCGAGAGCTGCCAGCCATAATTTTTTGTTTGATATTTCAGGATAGTCATGCCTCAAGTAGTTAGACAAATTTCTGTCCTCTTCTTCCAATGCCTTACAGGACAATGGATAACATTTACTGAGTATCCAAAAGAAGAATTTGAAATATTATTTGCACGCTTCAAAGAGGCTCAATTTACTTATACATGTACAGAAGAGGAGCTCAAAGCTGCAATCCACAGAACAGTACAAAATGGGTATTCAAAGTGGATGTTTCAGTTGAGAGATCGTATTTTTAAGAAGCACAAATCTGATGGAGATCGCTATGCACATTGTCCGGATAATGTACCTCCATCCATATGGAGAGAAATGGTTAAGAAGTGGATGAAACAAGGGTGGCAGGTAATATGCATAGAAATAAAAAAATAATAGTGTTATTATGTTCTTGGTTGATTGATAAATTTTTAAACGCTATATGTAGGACAAAAGTGTTAGAAATAAGAATAATAGAGATAGCGTGGACATGCATCATACAACAGGTTCAGTTCCCATAGCAAAATATAAAAGCGAAGAGGTAAAAACAACCCTAAAAATAATTTGTTAACCGCCAAAATTGGCGAAGGACCAAAGAAGAATTTTCCACCTCGACATAAGAAGGGTATAAGAGTGCGAACACCATCCAGCTACCTTGACGAAGTGGACCCCGAGTGATCCAAATACACATCTCCTTCAGCGGAGTCCACCCCGCCAGCGTCTTAGCTCAACAGAGTGGTCAAGAGTCAAAATGCTCACTATAACTCATAGCAGGATCCAGACCGACTATGGCCGGGCTTCCTATGGACCCCGTAGTACCCCGTCACTGTCTTCTAAGGACCTCGCAGCACCCCGAGACGGATTCCTACTACTATATGAACCCCGCAGCGTCTCGATATGGGGTTCCACGCCACATCCCGCTATAATACCAGTCAGATTCCTACTTACTTCATCAGCACGATACCTGCTAGGTAACGTTTCCTGATATAATTAGCCCGCCAGAGCAAGAAGATATCAGGCAGCAAGATTCTCGAAACAGAAATTGAAAGCTTCGCAAGAAACACACTAAAACACTGCCGTTCAAAGGAGGTACACTCCTTCCCATCAGAGAGTCCTAATTTGAGCAGGACAACACATTTTGAATCCTACTAGGAAGGTAAGTGATTGACTCCTCCAAGGAAGGAAAGATTGGATTCAGCGCATTAAATCTCCGAGATTATCTCCTAAAGATGGAGGATCCTGCAAGCTGCCAAACCCTAATCCGAGATTGTAGGAGTGCATGGCAAGCAAGCAGGACCTCTATATATATAACAGCTAATTTGCCGAAAAGGGGAAATGGGAGACACTACTTATCGACAGGCACAGATTCACCACCGCCATCATCACCCTCATTACCGACTAAAACTCTTATGTAACGTGATGATCTCAGAAATTCATGGTCGATGTATTCATGTATTAAAAAAGAGTGATCAATAAAACGAGTTCTTATTCGATTTCACGTATTCTTGATTATGCATGCATTGGCAGGGACCTAGTTGGTATCGAACTACTTGATACCCCTCCGGCCAGGATCATTCTCGATCTTGACCCTTTTAAAGTGGTTATTTGGATTATTGTCCTCCTAACGATTTTCGGATAACACTTTTGGCGCCGTCTGTGGGAAGCTTTTCCCAACCATTGTTTAGCAACAGCCTACTTCCACCCAGAGATATTCAGAATGAGACTCCGATCCTCTCAGGGTCATCCCGAGCCATCAGGGCTCCAATCCCTTGCCTCCACTGAAAGAGCTCAGAGGCGGGGTAAGGGTATCAGGAGCGAGAATCCTCCACCAGTGCCCCCACCGGCTGCAGACCCTGTCCCTCAAAACCCCGCGGGGCAAGAGGTCAACCGAGATGTCTTAGAACAGCACGCCGCAGCCTACGTAGAAGCGATCCGGCTCCGGATGATGGCCCAGGGAATTCCATTTGAAGCAGCCGGGATCCAGGACGATGCCAGACCAAGCACTCGGGCTCCAGTCTTCGACCGATTGGGCCCCCCACTCCCAGTCCGACAGGCGGATCTCAGACCCCGACTAGTAAAATCCACGATTGAGGTTCCTCCCAGGAAGATTCAATCCCCACCAAGACCGTGGGCAAAGGAGAGAGAATCCCGTCCCAACTCTGAAGAAAGTGCCAAATCTCGGAGGATTTCCAGGGAGAGGCATCAAAGGGTTAAGCGAAAGGAGGTAGTCATCGATTCAGAATCTTCGGATGATGAAGTTTCAGTAGCTCGATCCGGAACCAAGAAGTCTCAGCGCCTGGAGGACCAGATGACGAGGATGGCGAAGGAGTTGGAGCAGTTGAAGAAGGGAAAGCATCAGGGGATCCAAAAGAATCCTTTGGGCGAGATGAATGCACCGTTCTCCAAGAGAGTTAGGGAGGCAGGGCTACCCCCCAAATTCAGGATGCCTTCAGAAAAGTATTCTGGAACAGAAGACCCCGTCAGCCACCTGGAAAGCTTCGTACACCAGATGGAGGTTCAGAGTGCAACCAGGATAGCCATGTGCAGGATGTTTCCTTCAACTCTGACGGACTGTGCCAAGACATGGTTCAGAAAACTACCACCAGGTAGTGTTGATTCTTTCTCCAAACTTACCAAAGCTTTCTGTGCACAGTTTCAGGGAATCAAACCCCGTCCCAAGGATCCTATCCTGCTGCAGTACGTAGTTCAAGAGCGAGGTGAAACTCTGAGATCTTATGTGGAGAAATTCCACAAAGAGGTCGTCCAGATGGGCGTGTTCAACGAGAATGAGACTTTAGCCAATTTTCGGAGGAACTTGTGGGCGGGCAGGCTGTTCCGATCTTTTGCCAAGCATCCTCCTGAGACGTACCAGGAAGCCTACAATCGGGCTCTGGAACAGGTGGACATTGAGGAATAACTCCGGATCAAGATTGAACATGATGAAGCCCGATTAGCACCACGCCCTAAAAAGGAAGCTCCGAAACCTGCTCCAGCTAGGAAGTTTCAGAATCAACCTCCAAACCGGTCGACGTACAGGCCGCCTCCTATTCCTTCGTACCAAGAAAGGTACCCGGTCAGGAGGTCACCTCCCAGGGAGCTCCCCTTGAAGGATGTATCCAGAATAACGAGAGAGGAAGAAGGATATAACCATTATACCCCTCTCAATGCTTCACGGGAAATTATCTATCTCGCCATTCGAGACAAGGGTCTACTCAAAAAGCCGGTTCCCATAAAAATCCCGGTAGACAGGAGGAATCAGTACAAGTATTGCTACTTCCATGAAGACGTGGGGCACAACACCTCCGAATGCTACAGTCTCCGCAATCAGATAGAAGCACTGGTAAGGGGAGGACTCCTAACCGAATTTTTACAACAGGTACGAGATAGCATTAAAGAAGGAAAGCAGGTTCAAAGTGGGATGCAGGAAGCAGCAGAAAGAAGAAGAGAGGGAGAGAAGGATTTAATGCAGCAGATCCAAGTGATCCACACAATCAGTGGAGGCCCCACTCTAGCAGGAACCTCCAACAATTCGAGGAAAAACCACGCCAGGAAGATCCCTAGACTCAACATTGAGCATGAGCTGTTAAAAGTCAATGGAGGACCCCGAGACTTATCCCGCTCCACCAAAATCGTCTTCACGGAGGAGGACGTTTACAATACGGTGCAGCCACATGATGATCCCATGGTCATTACGGTACAGATCGCTAACTGCTTAGTGCACCGCGTCTTGATCGATACGGGGAGCAGCGTGGATATTTTGTTCAAAGGAGCACATGAGCAGCTCAACTTGAAGAACTCTTGCTTCAACAGCTGTACCTCTCTACTATACGGATTCACAGGGGACTCCGTAATGCCGATGGGAACAAAGATACTACCAGTGATAGTGGGGGAGGCTCCTCTTCAACAGAACATAATGACGGAATTTATTGTAGTGGACACCCCGTCGACATATAATGCGATCTTGGGAAGGCCTTTTCTGTCAGGGATTAGGGGAGTGCTGTCTATCTACCACAACGTGTTGAAGTTTCCAGTAGGATTAGGAGTAGGAGAGGTAAGGGGAGACCAGCAGGCAGCCCGCAACTGCTATGCGGTGTCAACCAACCCCGCTGCGTTGGCTAAGCAATGCGCATCGGTGGCCAACTACCCAGGTCCAAGAACGGCAGAGCAAGACGTTCAGGCTTTAGAGGAAGAGGAGATACCAGACATAGTCGTAGAGGAAACAGAAGAAGAAAAGCGTGGTTGGATCAGCGGGTGTCCATCAGAGCAGCTAGAGGAGGTCCAGATCCGGAGGGAGGACCCAACAAAGACAGTAAAAGTGGGAGAAGGTCTAGACCCAGAGGTGAAGAATAATTTGATAGAACTTCTCAGAGAGTACAACGACATCTTTGCTTGGAGTCATGATGAGATGCCCGGCATTCCCCTTGGCCTGGCTTCCCATAGGTTGGCAGTGGATGCCACCTTCAAGCCGGTAAAACAGAAAAGAAGACACTTCAACCCAGAACGGAATGCCGCAGTCCAAGAAGAAATTGACAAGCTCTTGAAGGCCGGATTCATCAGGGAATCCCGGTACCCTGAATGGATCGCTAACGTGGTCATGGTTACCAAATCCAACGGAAAGTGGTGGATGTGTGTGGACTACACCGATCTCAATCGGGCTTGTCCCAAAGATAGCTTCCCTCTACCAAAGATAGACCAGCTCATTGACTCCACTGCAGGAAATAAGCTCCTAAGTTTCATGGACGCTTTCTCGGGCTACAATCAAATCATGATGCACCTTTCAGATCAAGACAAGACTAGCTTCATCACTGGACAAGGCCTCTACTGTTACAAGGTAATGCCTTTCGGACTCAAAAATGCAGGTGCCACCTACCAGCGCATGGTGAATAAACTATTCAAGGAACAGATAGGGAGATCCATGGAGGAATACATAGATGACATGATCACTAAATCTCCAGAAGCAAGACAACATGCAGGGGACTTGCGCCAGACCTTCCAGATAATAAGGCAGAACCAGATGAGGCTGAACCCCGCTAAGTGCGCATTCGGGGTGGCAGCAGGCAAATTCTTGGGATTCATGGTGCATGAAAGGGGAATCGAGGCAAATCCTGAGAAGATCAAAGCCATTTTAGATCTCGAGTCTCCTACAAACCTCAAGCAGGCGCAAGGATTAGCCGGGCGGATAGCGGCTTTAAACCGGTTCATATCCCGCTCCACAGACAAATGTCTCCCCTTTTTCAAAGTCATCAAGCAGGGGAAAAAGATGAAGTGGGACGAGCAGAGCGAGCAGGCTTTTCAAGCTCTAAAGGGATACCTGTCAAGCCCGCCGCTATTGGTAAAACCGATCCCGGGTGAAGAACTCCTACTCTACCTAGCAGTTTCTGAAGCAGCAACTAGCGGGGCCTTGGTGAAAGAATGCAGTGACGGGATACAGAGGCCGATCTACTACGTGAGTAGGGCTCTTACAAAGTCCGAGAAGAATTATACCTTATTAGAGAAACTCGCCTACGCCTTAGTAACCACATCCAGAAAGCTCCGGCCTTATTTTCAAGCCCACACCATTGCGATAGTCACAGATCAGCCTTTGAGACAATTCCTCCAGAGACCGGATGTACCAGGACAGATTACAGTAAGAGTCGGGCTGCCTCAGGGTACCTGAATCCTTACTTCGCCTCGAGACCAGGAAGTAGCCTCAGGGCGCTCCTGATGCCTTGGCCTGGGTCAAGCCCGCCAAGAGGATCTCCATTGTTAAAGCGCCTCAAGACCAGGAACTAGCCTCAGGGCGCTCCTGATGCCTTGGACTGTGTTAAGCCCGCCAAGAGGATCTCCATTGTTAAAGCGCCTCAAGACCAGGAAATAGCCTAAGGGCGCTCCTGCTGCCTCGGTCAGGGAATACCCTCCTCTGAGAAGCCTGGTGCTAAAGTGGCCTTAGTTGCCTACCAGGATAGCCTCGGTCGGGGAATACCCTCCTCTGAGAAGTCTGGTGCTAAAGTGGCCTTAGTTGCCTACCAGGACAGATTACAGTAAGAGTCGGGCTGCCTCAGGGTACCTGATTCCTTACTTCGCCTCGAGACCAGGAAATAGCCTTAGGGCGCTCCTGATGCCTTGGACTGGGTCAAGCCCGCCAAGAGGATCTCCATTGTTAAAGCGCCTCAAGACCAGGAAATAGCCTAAGGGCGCTCCTGCTGCCTCGGTCGGGGAATACCCTCCTCTGAGAAACCTGGTGCTAAAGTGGCCTTAGTTGCCTACCAGGATAGCCTTGGTCGGGGAATACCCTCCTCCGAGAAGCCTGGTGCTAAAGTGGCCTTAGTTGCCTACCAGGACAGATTACAATAAGAGTCGGGCTGCTTCAGGGTACCTGATTCCTTACTTCGCCTCGAGACCAGGAAATAGCCTCAGGGCGCTCCTGATGCCTTGGACTGGGTCAAGCCCGCCAAGAGGATCTCCATTGTTAAAGCGCCTCAAGACCAGGAAATAGCCTAAGGGCGCTCCTGCTGCCTCGGTCGGGGAATACCCTCCTCTGAGAAGCCTGGTGCTAAAGTGGCCTTAGTTGCCTACCAAGATAGCCTTGGTCGGGGAATACCCTCCTCCGAGAAGCCTGGTGCTAAAGTGGCCTTAGTTGCCTACCAGGACAGATTACAGTAAGAGTCGGGCTGCCTCAGGGTACCCGATTCCTTACTTCGCCTCGAGACCAGGAAATAGCCTCAGGGCGCTCCTGATGCCTTGGACTGGGTCAAGCCCGCCAAGAGGATCTCCATTGTTAAAGCGCCTCAAGACCAGGAAATAGCCTAAGGGCGCTCCTGCTGCCTCGGTCGGGGGATAACCTCCTCCGAGAAGCCTGGTACTAAAGTGACGTTAGTAGCCCACCAGGACAGTTCTACTATAACATCGGGATAACTCATCGAGATGCTTCGTCCTTTATTCCCCCACTTGCTACCCCGACAGAAGATCCACAGTCAGGGGGGAAAAAACTGGAGAGTTTATCAGAATCTAACCGTTACAAAACATCTTATCTTCCCGAAAGAGGACAGACAGTCAGAGGAAGATTTGGAAGTTTATCCTCAGCAAATTAAACGGTTCGTAAGTAGCAGGCTTCCTCAACTGACTGCTTTACATTTTATACTATTGGGAGTTCGATTAAAGGAAGATTTTATCTGACCCCGCTGATTTTTACGGTCACATAAGCGCCACATGTTTTATCTTTATTACCCATCGGGGTCCAGTCATCGTCCTTATTACTCATCGGGGTCCAAGTATTCAACAGGGTTCCAAGCATCAACAAATTTACATGCAGTGAAGACTTTCTAAGTACGAAGTGAGCAAAACACAAAATAAATTCAGAAACCAGTTGTATTTATAATCAGGGTGCCCAATTCCCATTCGGGCAAAAATATAAAACGGGGTGCCCCATTCCCCAGTCGGGCTACAAAAATTTTAATAATGAAGGGAGGCCAGATTAATTTTCTATTTCCTCCTCTGGATGCTCTCCTTGGCCAGCCGCCCCTTCTCCCATAGGATTAGCAGCTGCATCATTGTGAACCACCTCTATTACAGCAGAAGACCCAGTCAAAGTCCCCTCAACCACAGGGACCTCGGATCTGGCTGGCCCTTCATCATCCTCCACGATGACCTCTCCAGTAGCAGACTCGGGATCCACCACTTGTTCTTCAATGGTAGGGGGATCTAGATCAGTTCCCTCCGTGCCATCTTGTTGGACTCCAGTAGCCACGACAGCTTCTTGACCCGGGTGAGCCATTTCCTGTGGAGGGGCCTCAGCCTCTTGATCCCCTCCAGCTAACTGGGCAGCCTTAGCCATAATTTGCTCCCGGTCCCAGTTCAAGGTTGCCCTGAGGTCGAAAGGAGGAGGCAAAGCTGTAGCTACCTCATAGCAGGCAGTGAAATAACCATCATCGAATGAGGGCCCCTGGTGGGCCTCCAAATCCTCTAAGGCCTCCCGCAGAAGCTGGTTCTCATCTGACAGCAGCCTCTTTTCAGCTTTTATGCGATCCCTCTCCTCTCTGCGGCGCAAGGACTTGATGGTTTCTGTGTCTAAGCAACGCTCAAGGCGTCTGATAATCACCAAGCCCTCCTGTCGCGCTTCTTCTGATGCCCTAGCATCCTGAAGTAAAGGGGCCACGTTTTGTTGGGTCTGGACTAGCTCCTGCTGAGTTTCCTCTAACCTCGCTTGGAGGCCGATATGAGCTTCTTTCAATGTCAGCAGCTGTTTCTCCATGGCCAAGGCAAACTTGAAACCCTGCAGAAAGAAAGAGAGTCAGTACCTGGCAGAAGGGAGAAATTAAGTAGCAAGAAGGGAGTAAAAGTTTACCTTAGCCAGAACCGAAACCCCCTTGGTGACCAAGATGTCTGTAGGAAGCTTGGCCATATCTGTCAAATCTCCACCGGGGCAGGTGGCCGCGAATCTAGACACCACCTCGTCAAAAGTAGCATCCCTTGACCCCGATCCAGAGACCACACCAGCATCAAGAGTAGAAGTGTGGACAACTGCTTCCTCCACCGGGGTCCTCACAGGATCCACGGGAAGAGCTACGGCAGGAGGAGGAGCATGAGAGGTTTCAGTGGTGGAGACTTTCTTCTTCTGGGCCGGCCTTTCAGAGCTTCGGGCCCTAGCCGCCCTGGCCAGCAACGACGGGATCCTCGAACGGGAGGGAGGAGTAGAAAGGTTGCGAGCTGGAGCCTTAGCTTTAGACCCTAATGGAGCAGGAGTAGATTCAGGAGGGGGGGGTGGGGTTGGATCCTTCTCGGACGGACCCCGACCTAGTCCTGGCAGCCGAAGTAGGAGAAGGAATAAGGGAGGAACGAGATAGCAGGGTATTATCTTTACCCCCCGAAGAAGGGAGAAGCCCCGTGACCATCAGGGAAGCTGATACTGCCAGAAGAAAGGGTGTTCAGTAAGAATCAAAAGAAGGAATATAAACATTAAGAAATAGAGATGCAGGATGCGGTTAACTCACCTGGAGAGGCGGGGGAGATCCTCAGGTACCGTTCCAAGCGGGCTCCCTCAAAGGGATCCAAAGAGGGGAATTGCAGGTTGGTATACCCTCTCTTTAGGATCCTTGTTAAATCTCTCGGGACTCAGGAGCCAAGGTCCCCTTCGCCCACTTGTCCCTCACGGTAAACTGGGTAGGGACGGGGTACTCATACCCCCCAACAAGAGCAGTGCGCCCCCAATCGCCCTCGATCACCAGCCACTCCTCCTTCCAGGGTGCCGCATACTTCACATTCGCCCCTGGGACGACGAACTTCAAATCATTCGATGCCCTCAGGTAGAACTGACCCCGAGGTACCATGCTCGTAATGTTGAAGAGGAAGAGGAAGCGGAGCTCGTCCAAACCCGGATCCCGCTCAATATGGTCTTTCTCGCACTGCTCCCTCCAGAGCACCAAGAACCCTGTCAGGTGCTTCCAGAAGCCCGGAGAGAGTTGGAGAGGGGCCAATTCGAGCGCGACGAGAGCTCGACGAAGAGTGGGGTGCAGTGGAAGCCGGACTCCACACTCCAGAGCGGCTTTGTGGATCAGCAAGCGGTCTGGAGGTGGGGCGTACGCGTCATAGCCTTGGGGAGGAAGGGAGAGAGTGGTGTACTCCGGGATCTTGTACTCTTCCCGTAGTTGATTGAGCGTATCCATTGTACAAACAGAATCGGGAACAACCCGACTATCGCGAAAGGGGGCAAAGGAGCCCGTTTGAACTCCGACCAGCGCGACGTCAGGTCCGTCACTTTCCTCATGGCCACCAGTCTGAAAGGCGCCCGCCTCATCACCAACCAGGACTGGGTCTTCAGGTTGATTATGAAAACCCAACCCAATTCGGGGGTTTCGGGTAAAGCGGCGTCGCTGAGCCTGCGGGGTTTTCTCAGCAGTTGCATCCCCCTCTCGACCCTGTTTTTTCCCCTCTGACGTCAGGGAGTCCACTGCAGCCTCAATCGCCTCAGTATTGTCAGACTGGGGAGAGAAGGCGAGATCGAAATGAACGGGGTTCGCCGTTACTGGAGGGTTTTGTTCAGCAGCAATTTCTTGAGAAGTAGGGATTTGTGAAGGAGAAGCCATGGAAAGAAGAAGAAGAAGAAAAGAAGGTTTTCTGGAAGTTGGAAAGGAGAGAAAGAAGGTAGGACAGCGGTTTTTGTTCTCGTTTGATTTTGAAAGTCTGAAAGCTCAAAGATGAGAAGCGCCAGTAAAACCGGTCTATTTATAAAGAAAGAATGACGGTTACTTACTCGGAAACCGGAATCGATGACCGGAAGGATGGGTTGAGGCGTTCTCCGCATTAATCGTGCCAAAACGGCTCTTTTTGAAAACGAGGAGCCCAATCAACAGTCGACACGCAATCAGTTATAACGGACAAAATGAGAATTTCCTTCTCCTAAGTGGAAACCCAGTCAGACAAGGAAAATAAGGGGATAAGGTAGAAAATCCTTCAAACAAACAAAAAGATCCTGACCCCGACCCCGACAAGGTATCAGTGTCCAAGTCAGGGGGGACTTCTGTTAACCGCCAAAATTGGCGAAGGACCAAAGAAGAATTTTCCACCTCGACATAAGAAGGGTATAAGAGTGCGAACACCATCCGGCTACCTTGACAAAGTGGACCTCGAGTGATCCAAATACACATCTCATTCAGCGGAGTCCACCCCGCCAGCGTCTTAGCTCAACAGAGTGGTCAAGAGTCAAAATGCTCACTATAACTCATAGCAGGATCCAGACCGACTATGGCCGGGCTTCCTATGGACCCCGTAGTACCCCGTCACTGTCTTCTAAGGACCTCGCAGCACCCCGAGACGGATTCCTACTACTATATGAACCCCGCAGCGTCTCGATATGGGGTTCCACGCCACATCCCGCTATAATACCAGTCAGATTCCTACTTACTTCATCAGCACGATACCTGCTAGGTAACGTTTCCTGATATAATTAGCCCGCCAGAGCAAGAAGATATCAGGCAGCAAGATTCTCGAAACAGAAATTGAAAGCTTCGCAAGAAACACACTAAAACACTGCCGTTCAAAGGAGGTACACTCCTTCCCATCAGAGAGTCCTAATTTGAGCAGGACAACACATTTTGAATCCTACTAGGAAGGTAAGTGATTGACTCCTCCAAGGAAGGAAAGATTGGATTCAGCGCATTAAATCTCCGAGATTATCTCCTAAAGATGGAGGATCCTGCAAGCTGCCAAACCCTAATCCGAGATTGTAGGAGTGCATGGCAAGCAAGCAGGACCTCTATATATATAACAGCTAATTTGCCGAAAAGGGGAAATGGGAGACACTACTTATCGACAGGCACAGATTCACCACCGCCATCATCACCCTCATTACCGACTAAAACTCTTATGTAACGTGATGATCTCAGAAATTCATGGTCGATGTATTCATGTATTAAAAAAGAGTGATCAATAAAACGAGTTCTTATTCGATTTCACGTATTCTTGATTATGCATGCATTGGCAGGGACCTAGTTGGTATCGAACTACTTGATACCCCTCCGGCCAGGATCATTCTCGATCTTGACCCTTTTAAAGTGGTTATTTGGATTATTGTCCTCCTAACGATTTTCGGATAACATAATTGTTATGTTTTTGTTTTTGTTTTCTTTTGTAGTTAAAAAAAAAATATCAAAATCAATGTTTCTTTTTTGGTTGTAGATGGAAAAAACTGGGAAGGAACCCTGTCCAATTGAGTGTTTCAAAAAGTTTCATATGAGGAAGAAGAGAAAAGTTTGGACTCACGATAAGGCGGAGAAACTTTATGTATGTATAGTTTTTTACAAATATGCAATTGTTTAATGTAAGGATTCTCATATTGATTGGCTTATTTCGTAGACAAACCACATGTTGGGGTTTGACTTGTAAGGGTAGTTTTAGGTGTTTAAGGATCAAACTTATTGCCCTCAAGACCTCAAGGTGACAAGCACGCTAAAGGTATATCTCTTGTGCTTAGTTTTTTATTGAAGAGATTTAGTAGCACACACTCACTTTGCATATTTTAATTTGTGTGCATTTTCTTCACATGTCACTTTCACACATGCACTTGTATGTATTGTATCTTGTTGTGTGTTTGTGTCTTGTAATTCGTTTTCCGTAGATGTTCGGAAATGTCCGCGCTTGCACATAAGTGTGCTTGGTTTTGCGCAAAGACCGCTCTTGGTGATTGCATTGGCTTTCTCCTTGGATTCACCACTTTTGGTGAATCGGCGGTTTAATCGGTGGCCTTGGCCGCCGAATGAAACCATCGTTTTGGACCAGAGGTCTCTGGTCTAATTCTGCGGATATATCGGTGGCCACGACCGTCGATTTGAAACCGCCGTTCATACCTGATCATTTATTATTCTCGGGTTTTGTTCTGCGGTTTACTCGGCGCTTTCGAAACCGTCGTTTTCTCCCCTGTTCTCTCAGGACGAATTCGACGGTCATGATTGGCGGCCTGGCCGCCGAATGAAACCGCCGATCGTGTGTTTTCAAGGGCAAACTTGTCTTTTCACATGCCCTGTTTTTTATGCCTATAAATATCATGCTTTCTCTTTTCTCTGAGTTAGTTCTTTGACTCCTTAGAACCCTAAAGCAAAAAGAGAAACACTTGAGAGAAAAATCATCAAGAACTCACCTTTAAACACTCAAAGCTTTTCATTTGATTCATCAAGTTCATCTAGGATCATTCTTGCATAGCTTTGCATCATCACAACTTGCTTGGTAAGATTTTGACTAACTTCATCTAATTTTAGTTTTTTTCTTATCAAGAAATCTCTTTACTTACTTGTATGTTTTATGTTCACATGCTAAATACAAGTTAGAGATTGTTTGTGATGAATATGATTGAGTGTTGTATTGTGATAGCTATCTAGGGTTTGTTTATTCTTGAATAGCTAAGCTATATGATATGTCATTTAGCTTTTGATATCTAGGATTGATTTCATTGATATATCATCATCCTATATAAGCATATAGGGTTGCCTTGCTCTTATTGCATTTTGAGTATTCATATATTCACATAGGCTTGTTATCTCTTCTTTGAGAAGTAAGACTTGTGCAGCTTCCGGGATTAGGTTGCGTAAACCACAAGCAATTGGACTAGGTTCACTCATACCGGGATTAGGTAGGTGTGTGATTACTTCCGGGATTAGGTTGTAATCTTTCTCACATTTAGTGGATTCGAGGTTCGAGCCACTTAATAGCCCGTGGTTTTTCCCGTGAGGGTTTCCACGTAAATATCAAGTCTCTTTTAATATTCCGCACCATATTACCCTTGCTATTTTATAGGGTATTTTCGTAATCTTGCCTATTAACGAAAATTGGGTAAAATCGGATAAAATCTATTCACCCCCCCTCTAGATTAATATTGAACACACCGTAATTTGTTTCATTTAAATTTTTGTAAAGTGTTTACATGTTATATGTGTAATTCTAATGTAGAAACAAATGGAAACCAAGATAATAAATGCTAGAGAGGAAGGGTCTGAGGTGAATGAATGGGATATATATCGGGAAACAGTTGGAGAGCCATCTCATGGTCGCATTCTTGGTTTGGGTGTGGGCGTCAAAGCTAAAGATGTCTATGGTTCATCTAGTGAAGGAAGTTATAAGCGTGCTCGTGTTGATAAAACAGAAGAGCTTGAGTTAAAGATCAAGAGTATGGATGAAGAATTACAACAATTGCGAGGTTTAGCGGGTGCTATAATGTCTAACTCAAATGCACAACCGCCTGCCATGGTATGAGTTTGCTTACACACTCTCTATTAGTTATTTATTTCAATAATCGTTCTAGAATTTATTAGTAATTATATACATCTCAATGGTATATTGACTAGCTAGAATTGGGGTGAGTTATTTATTCCTTTTTTTATTGGAAAATATTCTTCTGCGTTTCCAGTTTCACACTTCTCTTCATTGCTGCTGTTTTTTATTTAATTTTTTTTTTTTGAACTGTAATCAGCAAGTTCTAGTAATCAATATTGATTTGTCTATATAGTGATCGATCGAAATAAAGATAGATCTAACTTCCTTGTCATGTTAGGGTTTAAGGAACCACTAATAAATCAATTATAAGTTAAGTGACATGATATTGTATTATGGTACAAAAATTCCCAGAAAACAGAATCAGTACTGATGCATGCCTTGCTGCGCACTCATGTTGTGGTAAGAACTCTGTGGTGCATTGATGTTAGGATATGCCCCTTGCTGAGAATTCATCGGGTACGGGTTTTGCTATGCATTTCTATTCTGGAAGGGGCTTTGTTGTGCATTTATGCCACGATAGGGGCTTTGCAGCGCATTCAAGTTTTGATATGACCTCTGGGGCATGCTCATGTTCTGGTAGGAGCTTTGTGGGGCAGTTGTGTTCTGGTAGGAGCTTTGCTGGTTCTGGTAGCTGCTATTTATTTATAGATAGGTTCATTGAATGTATCATGATTCATGTATGGTTTGCTCTATATTGTTTG
This sequence comes from Acer campestre, assembly GCA_954870605.1. Taxonomy (NCBI): domain Eukaryota; kingdom Viridiplantae; phylum Streptophyta; class Magnoliopsida; order Sapindales; family Sapindaceae; genus Acer; species Acer campestre. The sequence continues at coordinate 32,973,089 of OX940803.1, read as the reverse complement.
AGGCTTGTAGGCTGCCAGTGTCTTTTTGGTTTGCTCTGTTTTGCTTAGCTATTTTTGGCTCTTTCAATAAATTGATGCTGTTAAAAAATATACAGTAGAAGCCACTTAAATGGACATTGTTAGAACCCCATTTTGACAGGTAGAGGACTATGCTTATTCGCACTAAACCATAGAGATGAAATTGTTTATATAATTCTTAAATTTGTATTATTTAATATGATTTATATTTACATGGTTGAAGGAAATTAATTTTTTTTTGTACAAATTTTTGACGTAACATTTTCGTACTTTTTTTTTTTTGTACAGGTAAGCAATTCATCAAATGAAGATATAGAACGATCGGATCATGCAGTAGATGAACAGTTAAAAGAAGATGTGGATAACAGTAATTGGTAGGCATGCATGAGAACAAATATTTTGCTTCTATAACTGCACAATTAGATGAAGATGGGGAACCAGTAATTGGTAGGCTTATATAACTGCACAATTAGATGAAGATGGGAAACTATTAATTGGTAGATATGTAAAACAAAAATTTTGTTTATATAACCTCTTATGCACTTTTGTATAAAACCAAGAGACGAGATATGTAAGCATGTTTGAACAATTATGCATAATGCTATTATTCAGTATGCATTACTAGACTCTTAACTTATGTGATTTTATGCTATTACTAGACTTTCTATTATTTGATTGCTTTTAAATGCAATGCAATACAGTTAAAAAAGAACCTTTGAAAATCTAGTAACCAATTATAAATAAAATATAAATATTTCTGAACATGTATTTCCGACGGCTACAGGCCCTTAGTAAAACAATAATTCTGCCAGTTAATGCCTGTAAGAAAAGATATTGGAAGTCATTTTTTGCCATTATTACCGACGGTCATATGCTTTATTTTGACGGCAAAGCCGTCGGAAATAATAATATTTGTAACGGCTTCCTCCATTGGTAGAAAAATAGGCATCATTTTCTGGTAATAATACCGACGGCCATATGATTTTTTATGACAGCCAAGCCGTCGAAAATACAAATATTTGTGACCGCTTTTTACCGTCAGTAAAAATAGGTAGTCATTTGCTAGTAATATTACTGATGGCTAGTTTATCATTTCCGACGGCATATGTCGTCGAAAATAATAGTTTTCTGATGGCTCATCAGTAAAGGACAGCAATCACTCATTTCCGACAGCGTTTAGCTGTCGGTAAAGGCTATTTTTTTTGTAGTGATTCTCATTCGTTGAGTTGTCTTCATCATCATTTTCCGAGATGAATTCTCAACATTTTGTCAAAGTTTCATAGTCGTCGTTGTGTCTGAGGGAGTCACGATTTGCAATCCAAAAACGGATTTGAAATCGGAGCTCGGAGGCCCGGATACGGTAGAAGAACGCGTACGGAGCGCGAGAGAAGCTTGCATGGCCAAAGGCCATGCTTGGGAGGCCACGTGTGAGCCAGGTGTGCCACACGGGCAAAATATCTCTCTGCCCACATGTGGCACACATGCCCCACACATGGAGTTAACGTGGCCATCCCTCATTTGTTGGTTGCTTTCCCTCTCTCTCTCTTTTAAATACAACTTTCCTTCCCTCCAAACACAACTTGGAAAAATTGAGAAGAAAAGGAGATTGTGCAGAATTTTCTCCAAGTTTTTTGGTATCTTGATTCAATCATTTCTTTCTCATTTCAACTCCGAATCATTTGATTCAAAAGCCAAAATTGTTGGTCTGGATGAGAGCTACAAACCCCAGGCATTTCCACAGCCATTTGACTTCGTGATTTTCTGCTGTGCTCCAATCTCAGTCCGAGATTTGTGTTTGTAAGTGATTCATCTTCTTCTTACTTTCATTGTTGATCATCTCTTTAATCTTTTTATTTGATTGATGAAAAGTAATATGAATGATGTTAATTCACATGCTAAGGTTATATGATTGATTGATTTTTGAGTTTATCTTTTGTGATGTCTTATAAACATACTTTTGATAAACATGAATGACATGAACTTGATTCTAGAAATACTTTGTGATCTTGAGCTTGATTGTTGATTTCTAGGTTTAGTTACATGTTCTAAGAGCTAGAATACTTTGATTGTGATATTCTATAGTCTAGTTCTTGGTTGATTCTCATGCTTTGATTTCTAGATAGATTTTGTGATTGCATGTTGATAGCATATTCTACTGTTAACAACCAAAATTGGCGAAGGACCAAAGAAGAATTTTCCACCTCGACACAAGGAGGACATAAGAATCCATACACCATCCGGCTACCCCGATAAAGGGGGACCCCGACTGATCCGAGTGCATACCCCCTCCAGCGGGGTCCGGCCCAGCCTTTCCCCAGCTTCTCAAGGACCCTGCCAGCATCTTGATTCATAAGCATTGCCCCGAGCCGGACTACTCGTTAAAACCTGCAGCGAGGTCTAACCGAGTCATGGCCTGGCTTCCTATGAACCCCGCAGCACCCCGACACAGAGTTCCAATAAGCATCCCGCTATGGTACCAGCTAGACATCCCCCTACTTCAGTAGTAGGATGCCCAGTGGTTTACATCTTCTGATATAACCAGCCTGCCAAGCAGGAAGATACCAAGCAGCAAGATTCTCATACCAGAATTAAAAGCTCCATAAAGACTTATTAAAACACCGCTGTCTAGTCAAAATGGAGGAGATATACTCATTCTCGCCAGAGAGTCCTATTTTAAACAAGTCAACGCAGTTAGAATCCTCCTAGGAAGGAAAGATTTTCTTACGAGATTGAGTAAATATGGTAACTTGGAGAGTTATAGGCGGTCTATGAACTCTTGGCGATTACTAATATTAATCACGAGGATACACTATCTCCAATATGATTGTCTAGGGTATGAATGAGGAAACATCTTCCTTTTCTGTCTTTATTTAAGAGTTCAATTTTAGCTCTTTAGTGGAATGAGTTAAAATTAATGGATCGGACCTAAGTGAATCATTTGTTGATTGTGATTAGGTTATGTCTATTGAAGCTTAAATTTAGATAGCCCGCCAAGATCCCCAATTCACACGGACTTGCATGGATCACTTGATATATTCTACCGGACCGATTTAGGGTCCATCAAGAAATGCATTTAATATATTAAGAATATAATTTGCACATTATTTATGTAATGGGCTGCTAAATTATATTTATATATTAATGGATGACATGTGGGCTTGTTTCTTTTAGTAAGAATGGGTCTAGTTCACATGTGGGCTTTTTATTTAAAGTCCTATGGATTTAATGAAATAAGAAAATAATATTTGGGCCCAATATTATAATATGGGGCGGCAAGGTGTTTAAAATAACCTTAATATTATTTTGTTTTCATTATTTAATTAAATAAGAATTAATTAATTTATTAATTAATTGTTTAATTAAGAAACAAATCTTTTCTAAATAGGAAATATGATTCCTATCTGTATACTATTGGTAGTAGTGTACTTAAATTAAAAGACTTGTTTGACAAGGAAATAAATAATTAATTTTATTTATTTAATCAAATAAGAAGTCTTTTTATTTTAGTCAAATAAGGAATAAAAGATTTATGAGTTGGATTAGGGTTTGAACTCTTAGAAAGTGAATTAGGGTGCAACTAAAACCCCTATATTTTTGGAGTGAAAATTGCGGAAACCCTAATCCTTTTTGGTGAAAGAATTCGGCCACCCTAGTCAAGAAAGAGAAAAGAAAATTTGCTACATATAAGGCCATTCATTATTTTCGGCCAGCCTAGGGTTTTATGTGCAGAATTTTTTTCTTCTTCTTCTTCTTCTAAACTCATAGTTAGAGCTTTTATTATACTAAAAACAAAAGGAACATAGATTATTCTTTGATGGTATATTGTTTGCTTATTCATTAATAAGCTTGTATATACTACATCGATTAAGGTTCACGCGAGTTTCGATCATAAGATTGAGAACTCAAAAGTGACCGGAATAATCTTAGGTTCCTTTAGATTGTTTTTGGGACTAATGAATCAAGAAAAGTTTGTTATATCCGATCTCAGGTTTGCAATTCAAAGAAAGGGAGACCACGCTCCTAGGTGATCCACGTTCGTGCTAGGATTGAAGATCTTGCGGATTACCATCGACGCAAGTCAATCGGATCACGCGACAAGAGGTATTAATCTTTTGTTTATTCTTTATATATCTTTAATTAATCAAAAGGGTTTAAGGTTCATAAAATTGGAAAAAATTTAAAAGCTACTCAAACTATTTTTTTTTAGTCTCGCTTCCGCTGCGGGTATATTTTTCCCTACAGACCAAATGGCGACCATGAAGGAATTTTACAATTTGCATGTGGTCGCCATTTGCACAAGTTGGTCGCCATGGCGACCAAATGGCGACCACACCAGGTCTGATTAGGTCGCCATTTGCACCATTTGGTCGCCATAGCGACCTTGTAAATGGCGACCTTGAATTCTTCTTGTAAATGAGGTCGCCACTTATAAGGTCGCTATTTGCAAATGGCGACCAAACTGCGACCTTCACCTGAAGTCCTTTTCCGAGTGCATTTTCATCAGAATCTGCAATGAAACACAATACAATATAAGCTCACAATACTCACAACTAGCAAGAACAAATGGACACTTATTAGAAGAACAAAGCAAACAAAAGAAACACACAATAAACTAAGCTAAAACACACAATCATTTATTCATAGCATGAAATGTAAAAAGAAATGCAAGTCCACACTACCGCATCTTAACATGCGAATTCGAACCATGATACTCATCACACAAGTCAATTATGCCATCATTCATTTTCCTCTTGACTACCCAAAGTGGATCCATAGACTCATCCCGGACTCGATTTACCAAGTCCTTCTAACCCAAATTTTCTTAACATGGTTAGATCTCATTCTAAGTCTAGTTCTATCATGATTAGCATGCTTCAAGAATTCAAAACACCTAGACTTAATATGACCCCTCTTATGATAAAAATAACAAGTTAGAGGGTATGAAAGAATTCTCCCCTTTTGCATTGGAGGTTGAGGCCTTGAGGGACCGTTTTTGGTGAGTTTCTTGATGGCTTGGTCCATCCGATCTATCTCCACCAAATAGTCACACTCCTTCACCTTAGCAACCTTCAAGGACATCTCTCTCTTGCTTAATTCCTCCTTCATTTCCTCAAGTGCCTTGTTCTTGGCATCTACACCCATAAGGGCCTTCCTCATCTTGCTTGAGGACTCTTCCTCAAATTCTTCGGTGAGCTTAGCCAAATCCTCAAGCTCCTTCACCGTTACCTCATTCTCCACGGTGAGAACTACAATGATCTTCTTAAGTATATGGTTCCGCCTTGCTAAGTCATCAACCTTCTTCTCTAGAGCATACTTCTCCACCTTGAGCACCTCAACTTCAAGCATAAGCTCTTGGTTGGCATTCTTGAGTCCTTCAATCTCGGAGTCACCTATGCTCTCCACTTCATCTTCTTGTCTACTCTTCTCATACAATTGCACCAAATCACATACTTTTCCACCCTTTGTCTTTGGTGGCTGCACCTCCACCACATAGCAACTCCCAATGTTTTTTAGGTCATCATTGCATATGGTGATGTCAATCTCAAGCTCTTTCTCAAATGAGTGCATAACAACTCTCCTTTTGCACACATCGATTTTCATTTGAGCGATAGCCATGAATGGTCTACCGAGGAGAACTTGCTACTCCCTAACATCATCTGACTTGTCACTAATGTCTAGCACTACAAAATCCATTAGCACCACTATTCCATTAATGACAATTGGAACATCCTTTATTTCACCACTCGATGATAGTGAAGTTTGATCCGCTAACATGAATTTCTTCCCGGTTGGCTTCAATCCCACCAAACCCAACTTCTCATAAGTTGATAGGGGCATCATACTCACACTTGCTCCCAAATCAAGTACTCATTTAAGCACCCCACTATCACCTATTGATATGGGAATCACAAAACTTCCCGGTTCACCAACTTTCCGAACATATGCTTCTTCAAACAACATCGCCTCATCTCAAGCTCCATCTTTCTTGTCAAAATTCCCCTCTTTAATGATCAAGCCAAAATTGGTATGAGTTTGGCCCTCATTTCCGATTCTTTTAGCTTGATTCTCGGGCATTTCCCCATGTTTAATGTTGTTAAATTGAGTGTTTCAGGTTTTATTAGGTTTCAGAAGCAATTGAGATGAAAGTGGAGGACTTGTGCGAAAATGTCTCACAAATGGGAAGAAACAGGGCATTTTCGCCATTTGGACTTGAGAGTTCGCTACATGAGCGCCATGGTGACAGAGGATTCTCCAAAGACATCAGAAGGTCGCCACTTGGGCGCCACTTGAGCGCCATGGCGACAGAAAGTTCCCAAATCAACCAGGTGGGGTCGCCACTTGGGGTCGCTATGGCGACCTCCCTTGCAAATGGCTACCTAGTGCACTCAATGCATGGTCGCCGCTTAGGGTCGCCATGGCGACCTTGATGTTGCAAGTGGCGACCTCCTCACATTTGCAGGGTCGCCACTTATGGTCGCCATAGCGACCTAGAGGTGCAAGTGGCAACCTCTACACAAAATACTCATGGTCGCCACTTGCCAAATAGCGAGAAAGATGGTTTTCGTGGCGACCTTCTCTTCTAACCATTTTACGCACCAGGGTCGCCATAGCGACCAAATAGCCACCAAGTCTCCACCTCAGCGAATCAAGCAGTTATCAGTACATGTCCAAGAGCACATATATATAGAACGTCCCTCCATCTTCAAAGGCATCGTGAAAACTAGAGAAAAATACAGAGAACAAAATCTGAGATCTAGCTCTATCATCCATGGCACACCATTCCTCATCCTCCATTTCTCTCCTTGAACTCATCTAATCCATCCAACCCTCAACACAAAACCTTGATTACTTCACTACATCATTCCTCATCCCATCATTTCTCCACCAAAATCCTTAGTAACTGTCCACCGAAACACCCAAATTCCAAGACATATCCTCATCCTCCATTCCTTGCATCTAGGAGCATAGAGGAGAAGAAGGATTAAGATTAAAGAAGGTGACCCAAGTGTTATTTCCTTATCATTTACTTCTTTTCATTTATTGCAAATATGTGTAACTAAACCCCTAATCTAGGGGATAGATTTGAGGATCAATTGGTTGTGGGTTTAGCTTAGCTTGTAATGAATCTCTTATGTGTTCTATTCATTCAAATTAATAGATTCTATTCATTATGTAATTAACTTGTATATCACTTGTTAATTGCAATCTTGAGTGGAGTAATTTGTTATATATTCATATGTGGATTGACACTCCTTGTGTGATTAAGAACCCATTGAATAGGATAGATTAGTGGTGGGTATATCAACCCCCACTAATCTAAGCCTCTAAGTGGCTAACATAATGAGATTGGAACATTGATGTAGCTAGTTAGCTTACCCACATTCAATTGTTAATCGATCTATTCCCTAGCTATCTCATTAATTGATTTTTATCACAATTCTTATCAAGGTGTTAAGTATTCTATTTTTCATAACATATTTTGTGTATTTTCATTTGAGTAGTTAGCATTGGTGGTTTTAGAAACCACACATCTACCAAACAATATGATTTACTCTATTGTTCAAAGATTAGTCAATTTATCTAATTAACACTCCATTCCCTGTGGAACGAACTTGCTCACTATTTTGCTATCAAATCACATTTTAAAAAGGATTAAGTGGCTTAAAAAGAGTTTTCAAGAATCAACCATAATCTATATTATTACTATTTTGTTGAGTACACAAACGACCTCATCAAAAAATGGCGCCGCTGCCGGGGAGTGGTAGCGTTGATTACATAGATTGACTTTTCTTCACATTTTATTAGTATATTGTAGATTGTTAGTTTAGTATTTTGTTTTGTGGTTATTGACTTGTTCATAGTGCTGTTTTTACGTTTTTCTTTCCTTGTATCTCTTTATTTATTCCTCTTTCAGGTGTTCAGTTTTATGCACGGTAGGAGATCTCTAGGTAGAGGTGTTCATCCCCCACTAGAAGGCACTAGCCGTGTGAGAGAGTTCGAAGCAATTCCAAGACAAACTATGAGTACTGAAGGACAACAACATGGTAGGGAAGACGAAGCTCCTTTTAGAGAGGAGATGACGGAAGAGACTCAAACCAACCGTGGTCAAAGGATGACCATGAGGGAGTATGCCTTGCCGGATATTGGGAACCAACCATCGCCTATCGTGTTAGACCCAGTTGCTAGGGGTTATGAGTTGAGGACAATGCACGTCAATCTCTTGCCATCATTTCATGGGAAGTTGAATGAAGACTGCCTCCAGTTCATGAAGGAGTACAGTGCTATTATTGAGACCTTCCCCATCATGCGTCTCACGCGTGAACAGTTGCAAATGCGTAGCTTCCAATATTGCATGAAGGATGCGGCTATGACATGGCTTATGGGGCTTAGGCCGGGATCATTGACAAGTTGGGGTCAAATTTGCAAGGTGTTTTTCAACAGATTCTTTCCAGCTAGGAAAGCAAAGGAGTTAAAGGTGAAGATAACAGATTTTTATGAGAGTGAGGGGGAGCTATTTCATGAGTCATGGGAGAGGTATCAGCGCCTTGTGGCCCAATGTCCTCCACACATGTTCACTGAGGAATATAAGGTGTCTTGCTTCCAAGGTGGTCTAACTCGGTTCTCCTAAGTGTTGGTGGATAACGCTTGTGGAGGTTCATATGACACCAAGACCGCTTCGGAGATCTATGACATCTATGAGATGTTGGCACAAAATTCTCAGCAAAGGAATTCCAACAGTATTCGAGGTGAGAAGTTTGATGTAAATGCTAGTACGGAAGCCGCCATCGAAATCTCGAGGATCAACAAGAAGGTGGAGACCTTGACTTCTCATATTGAGAGTATGGGATTTCCGAAGGTAGGAGTGAAGTTGCTAGGAAGGGAAGAAGGAGGCTCTAGCAGGCACTTCAATGAGAACGAAGGGTTTGAGGACACTTTTCAAGGTTAAGAGCAAGAGGAGGTTCAAGCTATGGGATTCCAAGGACAAGGAAACAACCCTTATTCCAACAACCATGCTCAACTATAGAGGAACCACCCAAACATTTCTTGTACAAACAACAACAACATCTTAAACCCACCACCAAGAAATCAACAACAAGGGGTGTACAACCAAGGAGGTAGCTCACAAGGGGGTTACTGTCAAAATCAACAACAAGGTATGAACAATCAAGGAAGCAGCTCACAAGGAGGCTACCGTCAAAATCAATCGCAAGGAGGATACCCATAAGGAGGATTTCCACGAGGAAACCAATGGGGAGGAAACCAATGGAACAACAACAACAATGCTCAACCTAGCTCATATCAACCTCGTTGAAACATTGATGAAGAGATGAGAGGTATGATGCAAGGTTTCCAAAGAGCCGAGAATACCTTGACAAGTTTCATGCAAGCTAGTGGCCAAAGGTTTGGCAACCTCGAAGCATCTTTCGGGAAATTGGAGACCTAAATGGGGCAAATTGCCGAGGCCCTTCAAAAGCAAGAAAAAGGGAAGTTAAGGAGGGAAATTTTGATTTACCAAGCCACACCGAGCAAGCTAAGGAGGGAAATTTTGTCAAGAAGGATGGAGCTAGGGATGAGGCTATGTTGTTTTGGGAGCAAGTGTGAGTATGATGCCCCTATCTACTTATGTGAAGTTGGGTTTGGTAGGATTGAAGCCAACCGGGAAGAAACTTATGCTAGCAGATCAATCCTCACTATCATCGAGTGGTGAAATAAAGGATGTCCCAATTGTCATTGAAGGAATAGTGGTGTTAACGGATTTTGTAGTTCTTGACATTGGTGACAAGTCAAAAGATGTTAGGGAGTGGCAAGTTCTCCTTGGTAGACCATTCATGGCTACCGCTCAAATGAAGATCGATGTTTGCAAGAGGAAAGTTTGTATGCATGCATTTGAGAAAGAACTTGAGATTGACATAACCATATGCAATGATGACCTAAAAAGCATTGAGAGTTGCTATGTGGTTGAGGTGCAACCACCAAGGTCAACGGGTGGAAGAGTATGTGAATTGGTGCAATTGTATGAAAAGAGTAGCCAAGAGGACGAAGTTGAGAGCATTGGCGACTCTGAGATTGAAGGGCTCAAGAATTCTAACCAAGAGCTCATGCTTGAAGTGGAGGTTCTTAAGGTGGAGAAATATGCTTTAGAGAAGAAGCTTGATGATTTAGCAAGACGGAACCATAAACTCAAAAAGATCAATGTGGCTCTCACCATGGAGAATGAGGTGACGGTAAAAGAGCTTGGGGATTTGGCTAAACTCACCGAAGAATTTGAGGAAGAGTCCTCAAGAAAGATGAGAAAGACCCTCATGAGTGTAGATGCCAAGAACAAGGCAATTGAGGAGTTGAATGAGAAATTGAGCAAGAGGGAGATGTCTTTGAAGGTTGCTAAGGTGAAGGAGTGTGACTATTTGGTGGAGATAGATCGGATGGATCAAGCCATCAAGGAAGTCACCAATAACGGTCCCTCAAGGCCTAAACCTCCAATGCAAAAGGGAAGATTTACTGCATATCCTTTAACTTGTTATTTTTGTCATAAAAAGGGTCATGTAACGTCTAGGTGCTTTGAATTTTTGAAGCATGTTAATCATGAGAAGACTAGACCTAGAATGAGATCTAACCATGTAAAGAAAATTTGGGTTAGGAAGGATTTGGTAGATCAAGTCCGAGATGAGTCTATGGGTCCAATTTGGGTAGTCAAGAAGAAAATGAGTTATAATGTGGTTGATTTGGGTGATAAGCATCATGATTCCATTTCGCATGGTAGGATGCGGTAGTAGGATTTACATTTGGTTTTTACATTTCATGCCAAGAATAAAAATGTTTGTGTTTTAAATTTTGCTTGTTGTGTGTATTTCTTTTGTTTGTTTTGTTTTTCTGAATAAGTGTCTTTCTATTCTTGATAGTGGTTTGAAATATGAGCTTATTTGTGGATTTTGTTTCATTGCAGGTGATGAAAAATACATTCAGAAGAGGACCTCAAGTAAGGGTCGCCATTTGGTCGCTATTTGCACACAAGTGGCGACCTCACTTACAAGAAGAATTCAGAGGTTGCCACATACATGGTCGCCATGGCGACCACATGTTGCAAATGGCGACCTTTACATATCAGGTATGGTCGCCATTTGGTCGCCATGGCGACCTTACTTGTGCAAATGGCGACCACATGCAAACTTCAAAATCCTTCTTGGTCGCCATTTGGTCGCCATGGCGATCGAGAGGCACAAATGGTGACATAGGGCGTTCAACTATAAGTTGCTACTCAAACATAACGCCGCACAAACAAAAGTCCTCTCTTCTCAAATTCTCTCAATTCCAAAGTCGTGGCACGCACGTAATCTTCAAATCCGGTAAGCAATCACTTTAGTTCTTCAATTCTTCCATTCAAATCCTTCCTACATTGCATCTAGATACCTTAATGGTGGTTTTGAGTTTGATTTGAAGGGATTAGTGCTTAGGATTGGAGTTTGTGTGGTTTTGATTCATATAGTTGTGATTGTGGAAGTGTGGTAGTAGTTTTGATTGATTGTGGTGCACTTGGTGAGTGCCGAATTGTTATTGAAGTGCCGTTGTGCTGCCGAATTTCTGTCAGAAAAGGTAGTTCGAATTTGAGTGTGATTATGGCTCCTAAGATGAAATTGCCAAGCAAGGGAGGAAAGGGTAGCAAGACCCCAACTCCTAAGAGGAAGGTGGTCCCTGAATGCAAACTCAATAGGAATTTTGATGACAGATTGGAGACGTTTGCTGAGAAGAAGATGTGGCCTGAGAGAGGCATTGATTTGTAGAGTTTAAGGGATACCCCTGTCCCGGCAACTGTGAATGACTTAGGATGGGGAGGATTGGCAGCCACTCCTCCACACTATAGTGAGAGCCTAGTGAAGGAGTTTTATGCGGGAATGAATCCCGGGGAGTAGATGAGGGGTGAACCTATTCTAGTGAGAGGGGTTCCCATTTACTTGAACGCACCGGACATTAATATCTACTTTGGGACAACATTGTTGGAAATTGAGGGGTTGCGTGAAAGGATGGTGGAAGGGATCACCACGAATCCTTTGTATGTGAAGAATTTGGTGGAATTTGCTAACATTATGACCATCACTCCTATGACTGTCTGGATGGCGAAGAGATTCCCTCTCAAGCAGTCAAACTTGAAGATTGAGCAAGCTTTTTGGCACATTTTCCTCAACTCCTCCCTCAGGCCAGTTTCCCACAGATCCATTGTTCCATTTGAGGTGGCTAGGATCCTTCATAGTATCATTGAGAGGCAGCCCATTGATGTGGGTATCATTGTGAAGATGGAGATTCAGCGGATTGGGAGGAATGAATCAGAGACAGATATCCTCCCTTTCCCTTGTTTGATCACAGAGGCCTGCAAGCTGGCGGGTGTAGATGTATCCGGGGACATACTTAAGCCACCCATGTCAGATATGGACTTGACCACCTGGCGACGCTTGATGATAAAGCGTGGGGAGATACCTACTGGTGGGAAACGTAGGAGAGTGCGGAGTTCAGAGGCTGGCACTAGTGTTAGGGAGGAGTTTGAGAGAGTCATTCCTGAGGAGGACGACGATGATGAGGAGGACGAGATTCCTATTTGTGATGATCATAGGCAGCTGTTAGGTCTTCGGATTCTAGATGGTGTACAGCGCATTAGGAAGACTCAGACTGGTGATTTTGATATTCTTCATGCTGATAAACTTGCAATTGAAGAAAGGCAGAAGGCCTTGGAGGATAGGCAGCTGAGGTTGGAAAGCCTGATTCAGGATTTGAGTGAGACAGTGATCACAGGTTTTACAGACCTCCACCACGATCTGAGGCTCACCCCATATGTCAGGAGGCCGAAGAAGCCAACCACAGTGATTCCACCTCCCCCCACCGCACCTTCAGGAAATAGCACAGAGGAGCCTGACTTCGTATTTTTGACTACACAGTCTGCTATTGAGGAGGCAGCACAGTTAGAGGAGGCCATGGTCCGTTCCTTGACTGATCAGGGGCCCCGTTATGTGGGAGGTCCTCCCATTGATGAGGCAGCTGTGCAGAGGAGATGGAGAGAGGAGCAGTCTAGGAGAGCGGCTTTAGTGAGGGAGCAGAGAAGGAAGGACCCGAAAGGGAAGGGTAGAGTAGAGCAGGATGAGGAGGATGATTCAGATTAGTTGGCCTATTAGCATTTCTAGGATTTATTTTACCTTTCCATCATTTGCATTTTTCTATCATTTTATTTGGACATTGCTAGTTTTATGTTTCTACTTTCGGATTATATTGTTGGATATTTTAGTTTGATTTATGCTTATTCGCATTTCTTTTCCTTTTGATCTATATTTTTCATTGTTGCCTTTATTTTGCTTCCGCATAGAATAAGGGTGTGAATTGGATTTTGGTAGTGGATTTAGGACATTTGTGCTTTATTGTTATATGTTGATTGTTTGGATTTTGTGTATGGATGATTGAGAGGGAAATATGTCGGATTATTGAAATATTTTGTTTTGCCTTTGCTTGTTGGATTATTGCTTGAAACTTGTTGGGTTGCGCTTGTTGTCATTATTTTTACCACCCATGAACATTGAGGACAATGTCCAATTTAGGTTTAGGGTACATTTGTGCAATGCCATGAGGCTTGGTTTTCAAAAATTGTGTGCCAAATTTTTCGAAAATTTTTGCGATATTGCCATATTTGAGCATGCTTTGCTTGTGGAAATTGTTCTTTACATGATGTAGTGAGGAATTGTGCATGTTTGAGAGTGTTTGGTTTAGATTAACACCATGCCACTTAGGGTGTCATTGAACAAAGTGCGTTAATCTTTTTCTCTTAATGTTGAGTGAATTATCAAGTTGCTTGAATGCTAAGAATTAATAGTGGAGATTCCCGTGAGGATCACAAACACAGCCTTTAAAAAGCATATGTTGAGTTGTAAACATTCACTCTTTAAACACTCATTCTAAAACACTCATACAAACATATATTGGTCTCATTTGCACTAAATGTTGTTTGCCATAGAATATTATGGACTGCTTGTGGATGCCTTATTTTGCTTAGTGGACAAATCTTAAGAAATGATTTTAGGCGATGCATGTGAAAACCGCTTTGGCCTAAACACTTCCAACCAATTTGAATATGTGTGCTCCCAAGCCCCTTTGAAGCCAAACACATTTGAAGCTTTTCTTTCATGAACCACATCTACATGAACCTTATAGCCTTATAATAATTGACCTACCTTGACCAAATGATTTACTAAGGCTTAGGAAATCAATGTAAAATTTTGAATTTGTAAATGTAAGGTGTGTACCTAGGCATGTAAATGTGTGTAAGAGTCTTGCAAAGCAAGAGATGTTTCAAAAAAAAAAAAAAATTGAAAGAAAACAAAAGCTTGAAAAGAATGTGAAAAGAAAAGAAAAATGAAAAGCATGAAAAGAAAAGAATTGGCAAGCAAAGAAAAGCAAAGAAAAAGAGAACCAAGAAATTAGGTACAAATGGCCTAGAAAGGAAACAGAACTAAATGAACTACTCAAGTTGAAAATATGAGTAACATACACATGTATTAATTGTAAGCCTGGACACCTTGAAGTGTGAACAATATGTGTGAATCTTGTGGAACTTGAAAAAATTAGAATGTATGCCTTAATGTAATCATTAGGTTCCTTGTTATCCATTTTTTTCCATTCTTTGTTTCACCATAACCTTAGGCCCCATTACAACCAAAGAAAATACCTTCATGATCTTTAGGATTGTCCATTTTGTACAAATTTGGTTGATGCATGTTCTTTCTAATTCATGGCTTGCAATTCCATTCATGAGATCACTTTTAAGGAATTTGCGTTTTTAATGATTAGCATGTGCAATCAATTTGTTGCCATAACATGAATTCATATTGCACATGTACAATATTGAGTGAACCTAGGAGTCTTGGAGAAAAGAAGAGAGAATCCGGTGAGGTTTAGTATCAAAGCGAATTACATTCTAAACTAATAGCACCTTTGCTTTGAAGCTTTGGCATTTTGAATGTGAGATCGCATTGCGTACAATTATGTCTAAAGGTGGCACGTTTTTAATCTTAACTATACATGCTCTTTCATGTTTAAATCCTCACCATGGCATATCTGTTTTAATCTCTTCATTTTGGCTTCGCACATTGATCATTTGAAGTGATAACCTTTGAAATATCTCTATGCATGTTTTTGGGGGTTTGCCTGTGATTGTTTTGCTCGAGGACTAGCAAAAGATTGGTTTGGGGGTATTTGATCAAGCCAAAATTGGTATGATTTTGGCCCTCATTTCCGATTCTTTTAGCTTGATTCTCGGGCATTTCCCCGTGTTTAATGTTGTTAAATTAAGTGTTTCATGTTTTATTAGGTTTTAGAAGCAATTGAGATGAAAGTGGAGGACTTGTGCGAAAATGTCTCACAAATGGGAAGAAACAGGGCATTTTCGCCACTTGGATTTGAGAGTTAGCTACATGAGCGCCATGGCGACAGAGGATTCTCCAAAGACATCAGAAGGTCGCCACTTGGGCGCCGCTTGAGCGCCATGGCGACAGAAAGTTCCCAAATCAACCAGGTGGGGTCGCCATGGCGACCTCCCTTGCAAATGGCGACCTAGTGCACTCAAGCCATGGTCGCCACTTAGGGTCGCCATGGCGACCTTGATGTTGCAAGTGGCGACCTCCTCACATTTGCAGGGTCGCCACTTATGGTCGCCATAACGACCTAGAGGTGCAAGTGGCGACCTCTACACAAAATACTCATGGTCGCCACTTGCCAAATAGCGAGAAAGATGGTTTTCGTGGCGACCTTCTCTTCTAACCGTTTTACGCACCAGGGTCGCCATAGCGACCAAATAGCCACCAAGGCTCCACCTCAGCGAATCAAGCAGTTATCAGTACATGTCCAAGAGCACATATATATAGAACGTCCCTCCATCTTCAAAGGCATCGTGAAAACCAGAGAAAAATATAGAGAACAAAATCTAAGATCTAGCTCTATCATCCATGGCACACCATTCCTCATCCTCCTTTTCTCTCCTTGAACTCATCTAATCCATCCAACCCTCAACACAAAACCTTGATTACTTCACTACATCATTCCTCATCCCATCATTTCTCCACCAAAATCCTTAGTAACTTTCCACCGAAACACCCACATTCCAAGACATATCCTCATCCTCCATTCCTTGCACCTAGGAGCATAGAGGAGAAGAAGGATTAAGATTAAAGAAGGTGACCCAAGTGTTATTTCCTTATCATTTACTTCTTTTCATTTATTGCAAATATGTGTAACTAAACCCCTAATCTAGGGGATAGATTTGAGGATCAATTGGTTGTGGGTTTAGCTTAGCTTGTAATGAATCTCTTATGTGTTCTATTCATTCAAATTAATAGATTCTATTCATTATGTAATTAACTTGTATATCACTTGTTAATTGCAATCTTGAGTGGAGTAATTTGTTATATATTCATATGTGGATTGACACTCCTTGTGTGATTAAGAACCCATTGAATAGGATAGATTAGTGGTGGGTATATCAACCCCACTAATCTAAGCCTCTAAGTGGTTAACATAATGAGATTGGAACATTGATGTAGCTAGTTAGCTTACCCACATTCAATTGTTAATCGATCTATTCCCTAGCTATCTCATTAATTGATTTTTATCACAATTCTTATCAAGGTGTTGAGTATTCTATTTTTCATAACATATTTTGTGTATTTTCATTTGAGTAGTTAGCATTGGTGGTTTTAGAAACCACACATCTACCAAACAATATGATTTACTCTATTGTTCAAAGATTAGTCAATTTATCTAATTAACACTCCATTCCCTGTGGAACGAACTTGCTCACTATTTTGCTATCAAATCACATTTTAAAAAGGATTAAGTGGCTTAAAAAGAGTTTTCAAGAATCAACCATAATCTATATTATTACTATTTTGTTGAGTACACAAACGACCTCATCACTTAGCTTGTTCAGTGTGGCTTGGAAACTTCCCCTTTTCTTGCTTTTGGAGGGCCTCGGCAATTTGCCCCATTTGTGTCTCCAACTTCCTGAATGACGCTTCTAGGTTGCCAAACCTTTGGCAACTAGCTTGCATGAAACTTGCCAAGGAATGCTTGGCTATTTGGAAACCTTGCATCATAACTCTCATCTCTTCATCAATGTTTCAGCGAGGTTGGTACGAGCTAGGTTGAGCATTGTTGTTGTTGTTCCATTGATTCCATCCCCATTGACTTCCTCCTTGGGGGTATCCTCCTTGGTGATATCCTCCTTGTTAATATCCACCTTGTGGTTCTCTTTGACGGTAACCTCCTTGTGAGCTACCTCCTTGATTGTTTATCCCTTATTATTGATTTCCTTGTTGTTGATTCCTTGGTGGTGGGTTCAAAATGTTATTGTTGTTTGACCAAGAGAGTTTGGGATGATTTCTCTATTGTTAAGCATAGTTGTTAGAATAGGAGTTGATTCCTTGCCCTTGGAATCCCATAGCTTGCACCTCCTCTTGCTCTTGACCTTGAATTGAGTCATCAAACCCTTCTGATGACTCGCTTTTTGTGTCGTTACCAAATTGCGAATTACCAAAAGAATGTTTATAAAATGAATCTTTACGCAATATATTTGAAGTTATGAAAATGAGTATTGTGGTAAGCTTAGAACTCGTTCCACAGGGAATTAGAGAAATAAGTTGATTTAATTAGCTAATCTATAAACAATAAAATAAATCATAAATGATGAATGAGTGTATGGTTTGTCAAACCATCAAACATACATACAAAATTAACCTAACTAAAAATATGGTGATATGAAAAATAGAAGACTCACAATCTTGATAAGAAAAATAGATGTAAATAATTAATGTTGATGCTAGGGAATTGATTGATTAGCAAGTAGGTATGGGCATTGCTTTTTAAGCCACTTTAAGGACCAATCTCTACATGTTAACCAATTTAGGTTTAGATTAATGTGGTTGATATACCCTCCACTAATCTATCCTATTTATTGGGTTCTTAATCACTCAAGTGTGTCAATCCAAGAGTGATTATATAACATGTTATTCTAAACAAGATTGTAATTAACAAGTGGGTATACAAGTCAATCACATAATGAATAGAATCTAATGAATTAATAAATAGAAAACATATAGAGATTCATTACAAAGCTTAAGCAAAAACCCACAACCAAATGTTCATCAAATCAATCCCCTAGATTAGGGGTTTAATTACACATAGTAGCAATCAAATAGAAACAAGTAAATGGTAAGGAAATCACCCTTGGGCCACCTTCTTTAGTGCTTGATCCTTGTTCTCCTTTGATGCTCCTAGATGCAAAGAATGGAAGAGGAGGATGTGTCTAGATAGGTGGATGGCTTATGGTGAGTGACAAAGGATTTGTGATGGAGAAAATGGTAGGGAAGGAATGGTCTAGGGAAGTAATCAAGATTTGGTGTGAGTTTTTGGGTGGAAGAGATTAGTTCAAGGATAGAAAATGGAGGAGTTTGGGAGATGATTAATGGAGAAAAGGGAGATTGGTAGGAGAGAATGGGATTGAATAGGCTTAGTAAGACTTGGTATTCAAATTGAAAAGAGGGATGAATTTATAGTATTTTTGAATTAGGTCACGGATGGCAAATTACCAAAACACCCCCTGTACTTGTCAAATTACCATTTTGGCCCCTCTAGGGGGCCTTTATGTAATTTTCCCTCCAAAACCAGCCAATCAGAGATGCACAGCAGAATGGTCGCTGTTTTGGCACAAATGGCGACCTTGGGGATGCAAATGGCGACCTCATCAGGTGTGGGAATCAACTCCCTGTCGCCGTGGCGACCTCGAATGACAAATGGCGACCAAAAGGGGCAAAACGGGAAGAAATGGCGTGATTTTGGAGTGGCCGGATTCCGACCATTTGGGACACCGGAGATGGAACGACCGGGTAGCCGTTGTCATGGCCGTTCATTCTGGTCGGAAATCGGACGGAGTTGGGTCGCACAACCGCCGGAATGATGACGTGGAAGAAGCTAGGGTTTTTGGGGTGAAATGGTTGCTCACGCGTGAAAGGAAGGGGATGATGAATAGTAAATAGGGTGCATTTAGCAAGGGGCTGGGGTGCGCACAGCAGCTGCCTATGTCTTGATCGGGGTGCAATTAGACAACATGAGGGGTGCGTATAGCAGCTGTGCATGTCTCTTTTGGGTTAGGGATTGGGCTTGGCTTGGGTGTGTAAAGTTGGGTATGTATAGTAGGATGCCTGATTGCATTAAGAGAGAAACCTTTGTGGTGCACACAAGAAATGGGCTAAGGTATTTGGGCTGCCATTTGGGTGTGTATAAAAATTGGTGTGGGTTCACAAAGAAGCCCATTATGAGTAGACTTAGCCAAAACGCACACCCTTGCCTCTTTTGCGTGGCAAATTACATAATGCTCCCCTATATTCTTCCAATTCACGATAACTTCCATTTTGCCTCCAATAATTTCTCTTTTGCCCCTATTTTACCAAAATTACTCCAATGCCCCTGAATTCTATAAATACCTGAAAATACTTAATTAACACCATTAAATCACAAAATAATGCCATAGAATCAAGCAAAAGGAGAAGGATATGAGGGCCAAAATCATACCAATTTTGGTTCGATCACCTTCGTTCTCATTGAATTGCCCACTAGAGTGTCCTTCTTGCCTTCCTAGCAACTTCACTCCCGCCTTTGGAAACCCTATGCTCTCAATATGTGAAGTCAAGGTCTCCACCTTCTTATTTATCCTTGAGATTTCGATGGCGGTTTCCATGCTAGCATTCACATCGAACTTCCCACCTCGAATACTGTTGGCATTCCTTTATTGAGAATTTTGTGCTAACATCTCATAAATATCATAGATCTTCGAGGCGGTCTTGGTGTCATATGAACCTCCACAAGCGTTATCCACCAACACTTGGGAGAACCGAGTTAGACCTCCTTGGAAACAAGACACCTTATATTCCTCAGTGAACATGTGAGGAGGGCATTAGGCCACAAGGCGTTGATACCTCTCCCACGACTCATGAAATAACTCCCCTTCACTCTTATAGAAGTTCGCTATCTTGACTTTCAACTCCTTTGCCTTCCTAGCCGAAAAGAATCTATTGAAGAACACCTTGCAAATTTGACTCCAACTTGTCAATGACCCCGGCCTAAGCCCCATTAGCCATGTCATAACCGCATCCTTCATACAATACTGGAAGCAACACATTTGCAACTGTTCGTGCGAGAGACGCATAATGGGGAATGTCTCAATGATTGCACTGTACTCCTTCATGAATTGTAGGCAGTCTTCATTGAGCTTCCGATGAAATACTGGCAAAAGGTTGACATGCATTGTCCGCAACTCATAACCCCTAGCAACTGGGTCTAACACGGTAGGCGATGGTTGGTTTCCAATATCCAGCAAGGCATACTCCCCCATGGTCATCCTTTGACCACGGTTGGTGTGAGTCTCTTCAGTCATCTCCTCTCTAAAAGGGCCTTCGTCCTCCCTTCTAGGTTGTTGCCCTTCTGTACTCATGGTTTGTCTCAAAATTGCCTCGAATTCTCTCACACGGCTAGTGTCTTCCGGTGGGGGATGAACTCCTCTACCGAGAGATCTCCTACCGTGCATAAAACTGAGCACATGAAAGATGAATAGATAAAGAGATACAAGGAAAGAAAAAAGTAAAACAGCACTATGAACAAGTCAATAACCACAAACAAAATACTAAACTAACAATCTCAACTATACTAATAAAACACTAAGAAAAGTCAATAAATGTAATCAATGCTACCATTCCCCGGCAGCGGCGCCAATTTTTGATGAGCCGTCGTGCACTCACAAAAATAATATAGTTTTTGTTTGATTCTTGAAAACCCTTTTAAGCCACTTAATCCTTTTAAAATGTGATTTGATAGCAAAATGGTAAGCAAGTTCGTTCCACAGGGATATGGAGTGTTAATTAGATAGATTGACTAATCTTTGAACAATAAAATAAATCATAGTGTTTGATAGATGTGTGGTTTCTAAAACCACCAATGCTAACTACTAAAATGAAAATACAAAGATGTTATGAAAAATAGAATACTCAACACCTTGATAATAGTAATGATGAAAACAATTAATGAGATAGCTAGGGAATAGATCGATTAACAATTGAATGTGGGTTATGCCAAATAGCTACTTTAATGCACCAATCTCATTATGTTAACCACTAAAGGCTTAGATTAGTGGGGTTGATATACCCACCACTAATCTATCCTATTCAATGGGTTCTTAATCACACAAGGAGTGTCAATCCACATATGAATATATAACAAATTACTCCACTCAAGATTGCAATTAACAAGTGATATACAAGTTAATTACATAATGAATAGAACACATAAGAGATTCATTACAAGCTAAGCTAAAACCCACAACCAATTGATCGTCAAATCTATCCCCTAGATTAGGGGTTTAGTTACATATATTTGCAATAAATGAAAAGAAGTAAATAGTAAGGAAATAACCCTTGGGTCACTTTTTTTAAGCTTGATCCTTCTTCTCCTCTATGCTCCTAAATGCAAGGAATGGAAGTAGAGGATATGTCTAGAAATGTGGGTGTTTTGATGGAAAGTGACAAAGGAATTTGGGTGGAGAAATGGTGGGATAGGAATGATGTAGGGAAGGAAATCAAGGCTTTGTCTTGAGGTTTGGATGGGATTAGATAAGTTCAAGGAGAGAAATGGAGGATGAGGAATGGTGTGCCATGGATGAGAAAACTAGATCTCAAAGGATGTAATTTCCTGCTCTCTTCTCTCAGGATCTCATTGATGAAGATGGAAGGCCGTTCTATTTATACACACCCTTGGACATATACTGATAACTGCTTGATTCACTGATGTGTCGCCAAGTTTGCCATTTTGTCGCTATGGCGACCCTGGTGCGTAAAACGGTTAGATGCAAAGGTCGCCATGAAAACCATCTTTTTCACCATCTAGCAAGTGGCGACCATGAGCAAATGGTATGGAGGTCGCCACTTGCACATCAAGGTCGCTATGGCGACCATAAGTGGCGACCCTTAAAATGTAAAGAGGTCGCCACTTGCACATCAAGGTCGCCATGGCGACCATAAGTGGCGACCTTGCCTTTGAAAAGTGAGGTCGCCATTTGTAGGGCATGGCGACCCCTAAGTGGAGACCCACCTGATGCTTTTATAGACTTTCTGTTGCCATGGCGACCAAATGGCGACCTTCTGATGTTCTAAAGAATCCTCTGTCGCCATGGCGCCCATGTAGCGACCTCTACTTGTCTAAGTGGCGAAAATGCCCTGTTTCTTCCCATTTGAGAACCATTTTGCACACAAGTCCTTTACTTCATCCCAATTGCTCTTAAAACCTGGTAAAACCTGAAACACTCAATTTAACACCATTTAACACGGGGAAATGCCCGAGAATCAAGCAAAAAGAATCAGAAATGAGGGCCAAAATCATACCAATTTTGGCTTGATCAAGGGCCTACTAAGGAAACCAGTGTAGGGAAAAATATACCCGCAGCGGAAGCGAGACTAAAAAATAGTTTGAGTAGCTTTTAAAATTTTTCCAATTTTATGAACCTTAAACCCTTTTGATTAATTAAAGATATATAAAAATAAACAAAAGATTAATACCTCTTGTCGCGTGATCCGATTGACTTGCGTCGATGGTAATCCGCAAGATCTTCAATCCTAGCACGAACGTGGATCACCTAGGAGCGTGGTCTCCCTTTCTTTGAATTGCAAACCTGTGATTGGATTAAACAAACTTTTCTTGATTCGTTAGTCCCAAAAACAATCTAAAGAAACCTAAGATTATTCCGGTCACTTTTCAGT
Organism: Acer campestre; assembly: GCA_954870605.1. Taxonomy (NCBI): domain Eukaryota; kingdom Viridiplantae; phylum Streptophyta; class Magnoliopsida; order Sapindales; family Sapindaceae; genus Acer; species Acer campestre. The sequence goes on along the minus strand of OX940803.1, from coordinate 32,950,242 downwards.
TCTCAATCTTATGATCGAAACTCGCTTGAACCTAGATCGATATAGTATTCACAAGCTTATTGATGAATAAGCAACTAGAATACAATCAAAGAATAATCTATGTTCCTTTTGTTTTTAGTAGAATAATAGATCTCTAACTATGAGTTGAGAAGAAGAAGAAGAAGAAAATTTTGCACACAAGCCTTAGGAGGGTGGCCGAATTCTATAAGTGGCCTTATATAGGTGGCCGAATTTCTTCTCCTTTTTACCCTAGGATGACCGAAATCTTTCCCCAAAATTCACTAGGGTTGCCGCAAATCCTCCTACAAAAAAGGAGTATGTTTTGCACCCTAATTCCTATTTTGTTTAAGATTTCCAAACCCTAATCCAACTCAATAATCTTTTATTCCTTATTTGACTAAAATAAAAAAAACTTCCTATTTGATTAAATAAATAAAATTAATTATTTATTTCCTTGTCAAACAAGTTTTTCTATTTAATTATACTACTACCAATAGTATACAAATAGGAATCATATTTCCTATTTAGAAAAGATTTGTTACTTAATTAAACAATTAATTAATAAATTAATTAATTCTTATTTAATTAAATAATGAAAACAAAATAATATTAAATGCTATTTTAGCACCTTGCCGCCCCACATGTATATATTGGGCCAAATATTATTTTTCTTATTTCATTAAATCCATAGGACTTTAAATAAAAAGCCCACATGTGAACTAGACCCATTCTTACTAAAAGAAACAAGCCCATATGTCATCCATTAATATATAAATATAATTGTGCAGCCCATTACATAAATAATGTGCAAATTATATTCTTAATATATTAAATTGCAATTCTAGATGGACCTTAAATTGGTCCGGTAGAATATATCAAGTGATCCATGCAAGTCCGTGTGGATTGGGGATCTTGGCGGGCTATCTAAATTTAAGCTCCAATAGACATAACCTAATCACAATCAACAAATGATTCACTTAGGTCCGATCCATTAATTTTAGCTCATTCCACTAAAGAGCTAAAATTGAACTCTTAAATAAAGACAGAAAAGGAAGATGCTTCCTCATTCATACCCTAGACAATCATATTGGAGATAGTGTATCCTCGTGATTAATATCAGTAATCGCCAAGAGTTCATAGACCGCCTATAACTCTCCAAGTTACCATATTTACTCATATGACCACGTTTTGAACTTGGATATTTTGACTTGTCCAGAAGCCATGTTTTCAATAGACACTATTGAAAACTCAACGTTGAGATTTAATATCCAATTACCTCAAAACATCCATATGATGATATTATACTCTCATTTAATAAATGGAGCCACGATGTCCATATCTATAAATGAAGTCCTCTATCGATTAACAAATGAATATCACCAAACTATCGAGGATAGATTATGCGATATAATCGTACTCATTGATAGCTCAAATGATATCACCTGCAACCATAAGTCCATCATTTATCTCAGGATTAAGATAGACTCTCCGATTGTCCTGATAATGAAATTACTTTTATCTACTGACGGTTATAGATAAAGTATTTCATTGTGATCCTGTTCAATGCACCCAGTGCACTAGATTCTTTTGCTCGAAGACACTCCGATGATTTTAGACTCATCATATCTCATTTGATCCCACTCAAATGCTAGCAAAAGAATTCTACAACTTTAACAAGATAAAGGTGCCCAACCTTTAACTTAAGTTGTGAACGATATTCAAGACTAACTAAAGAATTGTGTCTACCACATACATTTCCAGATGTATGAACAATTCTTCTTTTCTCATAGTCTTTAGACCTTATGATTATTTACTTTAACAATTATTAAACTATAAATGCTATAAGATTTGTTTAAAACAGAAATCACTTTATTAATATGAAAAAGATTGTTAATTACACTATTACACTCTTGCTATTGAGCATAATCCTAACAACCAGGTCCCATGAAAAACCCGATTGACAGGAGGAATCAATACAAATATTGCGATTTCCACGAAGATATAGGGCACGACACCTCTGAATGTTACAGCCTCCGTAATCAAATTGAAGGATTGATAAAAGGAGGCCTTTTAACTGAATTCTTACAGCAGGTACGTGACAACATCAAATAAGGGAAACAGGTACAAAGTGGGATGTAGGGGGAAGTAGAAAGAAGAAGAGATGGTGAGAAGGATCTAATGCAATAGATCCAAGTGATCCAAACCATCAGTGGAGGCACTACCCTAGCTGGAACCTCCAACAATTCGAGAAAGCACCACGTAAGGAAGATTCCTAGAAGAGGATGTCTACAATACAGTTCAGCCACATGATTATCCCATGGTAATCACAGTACAGATCGCCAACTGCCTGGTACACCGTGTCCTGATTGATATGGGAAACAATGTTGATATTCTGTTCAAGGGGGCTCATGAACAACTTAATCTGAAGAACTCCTGCTACAACAGTTGCACCTCCCTTTTGTATGGGTTCACAGGGGACTCTGTAATGCCAATAGGGATGAAGATTCTACCGATGATAGTCGGAGAAGCTCCTCTTGAACAGAACATAATGACAGAATTCATCATAGTAGACACCCCGTCTGCCTACAATGCAATTTTGGGTAGGCCTTTCCTGTCAGGGATTAGGGGGGTGCTGTCCATCTACCACAATATGTTGAATTTCCGGTGGGAACAAAAGTAGGAGAAGTTAGAGGGGACCAGCAGACAGCCCGAAATTGTTACGCTGTGTCCACCAACCCCACTGCATTAGCTAAACAATGCGCACATGTGACCAGTGACCCAAGTCAGGGAGCGTCAGAACGGGATCATTACGTCTTGGAAGAAGGAGAGGTACTAGACATAATTATGGAAGAGCCAGAGGAAGAGGAGCGGGGTTGGACCAGTGGGCACCCCGTAGATCAGTTAGAGGAGATCTTGATCAGGAGTAAAGATTTGACAACGACAGTAAAAGTTGGAGGAGGTCTGGACCCCGAAGTCAAGAAGGACTTGGTAGAACTCCTCAAAGAGTACAACAACATCTTCGCTTGGAGCCATAAGGAGATGCTTGGCATTCCTCTTAGCCTAGCTACCCATAGGCTGGCAGTGGATGCAACCTTCAAACCAATAAAGCAGAAAAGAAGACACTTCAACGTCAAACGGAACGCCGCTGTCCAGGAAGAGGTTGACAATCTCCTGAAGGCCGGGTTCATCAGGGAATCTTGGTGCCCCGAATGGATCGCCAATGTTGTAATGGTAACCAAGTCTATCGGCAAGTGGCGGATGTGCATGGATTACACCGATCTCAACCAGGCTTGCCCCAAGGATAGCTTCCCTCTACCTAAGATAGATCAGCTCATTGACTCCACTGCAGGAAACAAGCTTCTAAGCTTCATGGATGCATTCTCGGAGTACAATCAAATCATGATGCATCTTTCTGATCAAGACAAGACTAGTTTCATCATCGGACAAGGCCTCTATTGCTATAAGGTAATGCCATTTGGACTCAAAAATGCAGGTGCCATGTACCAGCGTATGGTGAACAAGTTGTTCAAAGAACAGATAGGAAGATCCATGGAGGTGTACATAGATGATATGAATACAAAATCTCTGGAAGCTGGACAATATACATGGGACTTGCGTCGGACTTTCCAGGTAATAAGGCAGAACCAGATAAGGTTGAACCCCACTAAATGTGCATTCAGGGTAGAAGTAGGCGAATTCTTAGGATTCATGGTGCATGAGAGGGGAATCTAGGCTAATCCTGAGAAGATCAAAGCTATCATAGACCTCAAGTCCCTTACGACTCTCAAGTAGACGCAAGGATTAACCAGACGGATAGCAGCCCTGAACCGGTTCATATCTCACTCCACAGATAAATGCCTCCCATTTTTCAAGATCATCAAGCAGGGGAAGAAGATGAAGTGGGACGAACAAAGTGAGCAGGCTTTTCAAGCTTTGAGGGAGTACTTGTCAAGTCCGCCTCTATTGGTAAAACCAACACTGGAGGAAGAGCTCATACTCTATCTAGCAGTTTCAAAAGTTGCTACTAGTGGAGCCTTGGTGAAAGAATGCAGTGACGGGGTGCAAAGACCAATTTACTATGTGAGCCGGGCTTTCACTAAGTCCGAGAAAAACAACACCCTCTTAGAGAAGCTTGCATACGCCTTGGTAACTACATCCAAAAAGCTCTGGCCTTACTTTCAAGCTCACACCATTGCGGTTGTCACTGATTAACCCCTACGACAATTCCTCCAGAGGCCGGATGTGTCAGGCAGATTGGTTCTATGGGCCCTAAAGCTCACCCAGTTTGACATCAGATACAAGGCAAGAACCACGATCAAAGCCTAAGCCTTAGCTGATTTCATAGTGGAATTTAACACAATTCCATGTCCGGGTAAATCAGTAGACCCGGGTCCGGATCAAACCAATCCGGGATGGCCCGAAGATAGTAAGATTTTGGTCCTTTACACGGATGGAGCTTCGAACCAGTCGGGATACAGAGCTGGGATCATCGTGATTGACCCCGAAGGAGCCGAATGTAGTCATTGTTTCAGGTTTGAATTCAGAACCACCAACAACGAAGCAGAATACGAAGCTCTATTAGCAGGAATGAGAGTAGCAGGGGCTTTAGGGGCTGAGTACCTTCTGATCAAGAGTGACTCCCAATTAGTGGTCAATCAGGTGTCAAGATTATACCAAGCAAAAGGTGACAACATGGTGGCCTATCTGGCTAAAGTTCAGGAAGCCATGAAGAAGTTCATAGGCGTAAGGATAGAACAAGTGCCCAGAAAGAAGAACCATCACACAGATGTCCTAGCCAAGATTGCCACAAAAGAAGGACATGCTTTACCAAGAGGAGTACCCCTCCAATTGGTTTCCCATTCCAGTAAAGCCAAGGATGTAGAGGTCCTCTCAGTTAGTCGCCCCCGATGTTGGATGGATCCAATAACAGATTATCTCCAAAGTGACACTCTCCCTATAGATCCGGATCAAGCCTGTCGGCTTAAGAGGATAACTACTCGGTACTGCTTGATAAAAGGATACCTCTACCATAAGGGGAAATCTCTCCCTCTACTCAGATGTCTCAATCCCGACGATACGCGTTGGGCACTCAACGATGTACACTCAGGGGACTGTGGTAACCATGTGTCAGGTGAAACTTTGGCTTACCAGATAATTAGGATGGACTACTACTGGCCGACTATACACCAAGATGCGAAGTAGTTTGCACGATCCTGCGAAGCTTATCAGAAAACAGAAAACATCCACCACATCCTACCAGAAAGACTCTCCTTAATCAGCACTCCCTACCCCTTTGCGATCTGGGGACTAGACCTGATCGGGCCACTTCCTACTGCACACGGCCAAGCCAAACATGCAGTGGTGGCAATAGATTATTTTACCCGATGGGTAGAAGCCAAGGCCCTGACCTAGATAATTGAAGAAAAAACCACCAACTTTGTCAAGGAAAGCATTGTTTGCCGATTTGGTACCCCGATGGCCATCATAATTGATTTGGGGAAGCAGTTTGACAATGCCAACTTCAGGGAATTTTGTGAAGGCCAGAACATCGATCTCCGTTTTGCATTGGTGGCTCATCCTCAGACCAATGGGCTGGTTGAAGCTACCAACAAGACCATTAAGAAGCTCCTGAAGAAAAAGCTCTAATAGAATAAAGGGTTATGGGTTGTAGAGTTACCTAATGTACTATGGGCTTACAAAACAACCAAGCGGACTGCAACAGGAGAGACCCCCTACTCGCTAGTGTTCGGAACAGAAGCAGTCTTACCCATCGAGCATAAACTCATATCTTTCCAGGTCAAAAATTATGAACCGAAAGACAATGAGGCTAAGTTAAGAGCTAATCTGGACCTACTTGAGGAAAGACAAAGTAGGGTCGCTAAAAAGGTGGCTGTGTATCAGAACAAGATAGCCCGACACTTCAATAAAAGGGTGAAGATCCAGAATTTCAAAGAATGAGACTTGGTTCTTAGGAAGGTAACCCATAACACACGAAGAAGGTCTGACGGGGTGCTAGCTCCTAACTGGGAAGGTCCATACCTGATTAAGGCATTACTCCGGGGTGGCGCTTACAAACTGGAAGATTTGGAGGGATACCTAGAGGATCATACATGGAACGCCGATCACCTTAGGAAATTCTACCCTTAGAAATTTAATTCATATCGGCTGGAATACTCACCCCGATTTCATATTGTACTGATTGAGAAATTCAATAAAATCAGTTTCTTCTCCCATATGACTCTTCTGTGTCCAGTGTTCAATGTCTCCTACTTGATCCTCCAGTATATCCTACTTAATGTTCGTACTTCGCCATTACTGAATCGCCATTTCAAGACCAGAAAATAGCCTTATGGTGCTCCTGCGGCCTTGGTCTGGGAATACCCTCCTCCAAGAAACCTGGTGCTAAAGTGGCCTTAGTTGACTACCAGGATAGACTGACAGTAAGATCGGGATGCCTCATCGGGGTACCTGATTCCTTACTTCGCTATTTCAAGACTAGGAAATAGCCTTATGGCGCTCCTGGTGCCTTGGTCGGGGAATACCCTCCTCCAAGAAGCCTGGTGCTAAAGTGGCCTTAGTTGCCTACCAGGACAAACTTACAGTAAGATCGGGATGCCTCATCGGGATACCTGATTCCTTACTTCGCCATTTCAAGACCAGGAAATAGCCTTATGGCGCTCCTACTGCCTTGGTCGGGGAATACCCTCCTCCAAGAAGCCTGGTGCTAAAGTGGCCTTAGTTGCCTACCAAGACAGACTTATAGTAAGATCGGGATGCCTCATTGGGGTACCTAATTCCTTACTTCGCTATTTCAAGACCAGGAAATAGCCTTATGGCGCTCCTGCTGCCTTGGTTGGGGAATACCCTTCTCTAAGAAGCCTGGTGCTAAAGTGGCTTTAGTTGCCTTCCAGGATAGACTTATAGTAGGATCAGGATATTTTAACAGGGTACCTAATTCCTTATGTTAACTGCCAAAATTGGCGAAGGACCAAGGAAGGATTTTCCACCTCAACACAAGGAGAGTATAGGAGAACAGACATCCTCCGACTACTTGGACGAAGGCGGACTCCAACTAATCCAAGTTCACACCCCCTCCAGCGGGGTCCGACCCAGCCTTCCCCCAGCTTCTTAAGGACCTCGCCAACATCTTGATTCATAAGCAACATCCCGAGTCGGAATACTCGTTAGAACCTGCAGAGGGGTCCAAACCCATCATATCCTGATCTCCTATAAACCCCGTAGCACCCCGACGTGGAGCTCCAACAAGCACCCCGCTATAATACCAGTTAGACTTCTTCTTACTTCATCAGCAGGATACTTACTAGCTTGTAATTTTTGATATAAGCTAGCCCGCCAAGCAAGAGGATACCAGGCAGCAAGATTCTCATACTAGAAACTAAAAACTCTTTAAAAGACCCACTAAAACGTAGCCGTACCGAGGAAATATACTCTTTCCCTCCAAAGAGTCCTATTTTAAACAGGTCAACTCAAACAGAGTCTTCCTAGGAAGGAAAGGTTTGCCTAAGAGATTAACTTCTCCTAGGAAGGAAAGTCTAGATTCTACACGTAAAAGCTCCAAGATTATCTCCTAAAAAGAAGAGGATCCGGCATTGGCCAAACCCTAGACCGAAATTATAGGAGTGCATGGCAAGCAACAGGACCTATATATACAATGTCTTACTCAAAGAAAGGGGACCGAAAATCTTCTCCAGAAACCCCACATTCAAGTTCTACTTATCAACAGGCACAGATTCACCATTAACACCATCTCCATTACTTACCAAATCTTTATACATTACTGTAACCCATAAATACATATTTCATATTGTTATCCAAAAATTGTTAATGGGACAGAATTCCAAATAACATCTTTAAAAGGACCAAGACCGGGATCGATCCTGGTCGGAGGGGTATCACGTAGTTTGATACCGACTATGTCCCTATCAATGCGAATATGATACAAAAAACTAAAATCAGATAATCATTAGCTTTTATTGATTGTTATTTTGCACTACAGTATACGAACTATCTTTTTATTTTTGGGTTACAATGGTAAGTAGTTTTTCCTAAGTAGTGGAGACAATGGCGGATTTGTGCCTGTCGATAAGTAGGATTGGGCTCTAGAGTTTTTCTCCTCTTTTTTAATTTCTCGATAAATAAGTAGTTGTATATATATAGGTCCTATTGCTTGCCATGCACTCCTATAATCTCGGTCTAGGGTTTGGCCAGCGCAGGATCCTCTTATTTTTAGGAGATAATCTCGGGGTTTTACGTGTAGAATCCAGTCTTTCCTTCCTAGGAGGAGTCAATCTCACGACCAAATTGTTGCCTTCCTAGTAGGATTCTTACTGTGTTATATTGCTCAAAATAGGACTCTCTGGTGGGAAGGAGTATATCTCATCTATATGGCAGCGTTTTGTTGGATAGTTTATGGAGCTTTAGTTTTAGGCTGCCTGGTATTCTCTCGCTTGGCGGGCCGGCTATATCTGGAAGGGCAAGCTAGTAAGTACCTGTGGATAAAGTAAGGAGAAGTCTGACTGGTATTATAGCAGGATGTTCAATAGCATTCCGTGTCGGGGTGCTGCAGGGTCTATGCGGGGTCTATAGGAAGCAGGATGCTCAGGAGGACTCCGTATTAGGGTGCTGCGGGGTCTATAGGATGCTCGGTTTTAGCGGGGTTGGACGTTGCTATGAATTATAGTAAGAAATCCGGCTTCTCCCTAGCTTTCTGAACTGAGGTTTTGGCGGGGTCCTTGAGAAGCTAGGGAGAAGCCGGACTAGACCCCGTTGGAGGGAGTGTGTGTTCGGACCAGTCAGAGTTCGCCTTTGTTGGGGTAGCCGGATGGTATTTGTACCTCTATTTTATCCTTGTGTTTGAGGTGGAAAATTCTTCTTTGGTCCTTCGCCAATTTTGGCTGTTAACAGAAGTCCCCCCTGACTTGGACACTGATACCTTGTCGGGGTCGGAGTCAGGATCTTGTTGTTACTTGAAGGATTTTCAACCTTACCTGCTTACTTCCTTGTTTGACTAGGTTTCCACTTAGGAGGAGGAAATCTTTATTTTGTACGTTATAACTGACTGCGTGTCGATCACTGATTGGATTCCCCGTTTTCAAAAAGAGCCATTTTGGCACGATTAATTAGAAAAATGCCTCTACCCATTCTTCCGGTCACCGATTTCGGTTTCCGAGTGGGTAACCGTCATCCCTACTCTATAAATAGACCGGCTCTATTGGTGCTTTCTTTCTTACTTTCAAACTTTCAAAAATTGTAACCGAAAACAAAACCCTGCTTCCTTTTTCTTTCTCCCTGCAATCTTTCAGAAATCTTTCCTTTACTCTCCTCTCCTTCAATGGCTTCCCCTTCTAAACTTCCTACTCTTCAAGAAAATACTACCGAATAGAACCCTCCTGTGGTAACTTCCACCCATCCTGACCCCGCATCTCCACCCCAGTCCGATAGTATAGACGCCCTTTTCCACATGGAGAAAGGCGATGTGGAGGAAGAGTCCCTTACCTCGAAAAAGAGGAAACGGGGTCGAGAGGGGGAAGGAGTTACTGATGAAACCCCGCGGGCTCAGCGTTGTCACTCTACCTGAAACCCCTGAATTGGGTCGGGTTTTCACAATCAACCAGATAACCCGGTCTTGATCAGTGATGAAGTGGGCCCCACAAAGTCGGGCAGTGGTGATGGTGGCAACGACGAGGGGGGTTTCTTTAGTCGGGGTCCTAGCCGGCTCCTTCGCCCTCTTCCATGATGGGAGAATAGTTCCAGACTCCGTCTGCACCTTGGATACTCTAGCCAAGCTGAGGGAGGAGTACAAAATTCCAGACAACATTACCCTCTCTCTTCCTCATCGGGGCTACGACGTCTATACCCCGCCCCAAGACCGTCTGTTGATCCACAAGGCGGCCTTCGAATGCGGTGTTCGAATGCCACTACACCCTACACTCCGCCGGGCTCTTGTCGTACTGGAGTTAGCCCCCCTTCAGATCTCGTCGGGGTTCTGGAAGCACCTGACAGGGTTCCTGGTGGTCTGGAAGGAGCAGTGCGAGAAGGATCGCATCGAGAGGGAGCCGGGATTGGATGAACTTCGCTACCTCTTCAACATCACCAATATGGTGCCCCGGGGTCAATTTTAACCGAGGGCAAACAATGACATGAGGTTTATTGTCCCAGGAGCAAACGTGAAGTATGCCGCGCCCTAGAAGGAAGAATGGCTCGTGGTGGAAGGTGAGTGGGGGCGCACCGCTTTTATTGGGGGACATGAATACCCCGTCCCTACTCAGTTAACAGTGAGGGACAAGTGGGCAAAGGGGGCGCTAGCTCCTGAATCCCGGGACATCCTTGAGAGGATCATGAAGATGGGGTATACTAATTTGCAATATCCCACTCTTGACCCCTTCGAAGGAGGCCGATTAGAGCGATACCTGAGGATCTCCATCGCTCTTCCTGGTAAGTTGACTACATCTTGCTCTTTTGCTTTTTTATGTATATATTCTCCTTTTTCTGATTCTCATTGAACATCTTCTCTTCTTGCAGTATCGGCTACCCCGATGGTAGCGGGGTCTCCTTCTTCTTCTGGGACAGGGGATATGACTCTGCTAGCCCATTCTTCACCTGTTCCTTCTCCTACTCCTGCTGCCAAGACTGTGTCGGGGTCCATCCGAGTGGGAACCGACCCCAACCCTCCTCCTGCTCCCTCCAAAACAACTGCTCCTACTCCAGCGGGGTCTAGGTGATATGAACCTCACCAAGAGTAGTGAGACCCGGAACCAATATATGGTAATGAAGGATCGTTTTCTAATTCAAGTTTACAAATAAAGAAAATAAAAAGGACCGCGACCCATTATCTATATGGAGATGAGAACCAACGGTATCAAGAAGGTTGTAGACGCCACACTCAAGAACAAGAAGAAGGTGAGTGATAAGTCAAGTTTGAACGCCACAAGGTATAAACCTTGATAAGTTCATAGTTCAATGAAGAACCAAGAGAAAACGTTCTCTCAAATAATATTATTCCATTCCATTCAAAGTTTTTCTGAATAATACATCAATGAGTCCCTTAAATACTAAACTATCTAAGACCTAAAAAGGAACAAAATACTAAATACTAAACTGAAATTGAATCTTCTCTAACCCTAACTTGTACCACACACAAGTATGCTGAAATTAGGACTCCTCCAACCACACGGAATTAAGCTGAAATTCGGACTCCTCAGCTCAAGTCTTCGCACAACAATCTAGATGTCTAAATTCGGGCTTGTTGTGATCTGTTAGTAAATAGTAAGGAAATAACCCTTGGGTCACCTTCTTTAAGCTTGATCCTTCTTCTCATCTATGCTCCTAGATGCAAGGAATGGAAGTAGAGGACATGTCTTGGAATGTGGGTGTTTTGGTGGGAAGTGACTAAGGATTTTGGTGGAGAAATGGTGGGATAAGGAATGATGTAGTGAAGTAATCAAGGTTTTGTGTTGAGGGTTGGATGGATTAGATGAGTTCAAGGAGAGAAATGGAGGATGAGGAATTGTGTGCCATGGATGAAGAGCTAGATCTCAAATGTATTTTCTGTTTTCTTTTTTTAGATTTTCGATGCTTTGAAGATGAAGGGATGTTCTATTTATACACACTCTTGAACATGTACTGATAATTGCTTGATTCGCTGATGTGGCGCCTTGTTCGCTATTTCGTCGCTATGGCGACCCTAGTGCGTAAAACGGTTACAGGCAAGGGTCGCCATGAGAACCATCTTTTTCGCCATTTAGCAAGTGGCGACCATGGGCAATTTGTGTAGAGGTCGCCACTTGCACCTCTAGGTCGCCATGGCGACCATAAGTGGCAACCCTGCAAAATGTAAAGGGGTCGCCACTTGCAACATCAAGGTCGCCATGACGACCATGCCTTGATTGAAATAGGTCGCCACTTGCAAGGGTGGTCACCATGGCGACCCCATCTGGTTCATTTGGAGACTTTCTGTCGCCATGGCGACCAAGTGGCGCCCAAATGGCGACCTTCTGATGACTTGGAGAATCCTCTGTCGCCATGGTGCCCATGTAGCGACCTCTCATGTCCAAGAGGCGAAAATGCCTTGTTTCTTCCCATTTGTGAGACATTTTCACACAAGTCCTCCACTTCATCTCAATTGCTTCTGAAACCTGATAAAACCTAAAACACTCAATTTAACAACATTAAACACCGGGAAATGCCCGAGAATCAAGCGAAAAGAAATGGAAATGAGGGCCAAAATCATACCAATTTTGGCTTGATCAAATACCCCCAAACCAATCTTTTGCTAGTCCTCGAGCAAAACAATCACAAGCAACCCCCAAAGACATTCATCGAGATGTTTCAAAAGTCATTACTTCTCATGGTCAATGTGCGAAGCCAATAATGAGGAGATTAATACAGTTATGCAATAATGAGGACTTCAACATGAAAGAGTATGTCAAGTAAAGATTAAAAACGTGCCACACTTAGATATGATTGTACGCAATGCGATCTTACATTCGAAATGCCAAAGCTTCAACGCAAAGGTGCTTTTCAAGTTAGAATGTAATTCACTTTGATACTAAACCTCACCGGATTCTCTCTTCTTTTCTCCAAGACTCCTAGGTTCACTCAATATCATACATGTGCAATATGAATTCATGTTATGGTATCAAATTGATTGCACATGATAATCATTAAAAACGCAATTTCCTGAAAAGTGGTCTCATGAATGGAATTGCAAGCCATGAATTAGAAAGAACATGCATCAACCAAATTGTACAAAATGAACAATCCTAAAGATCATGAAGGTCTTTTCTTTGGTTGTAATGGGGCCTAAGGTTATGGTGAAACAAAGAATGGGAAAAATGGATATCAAGGAACCTAATGATTACATTAAGGCATACATTCTAATTTGTAGTTCCACAAGTTTCACACATAATGTTCACACTTCAAGGTGTCCAGGCTCACAATTATACATATGTATGCTACTCATATTTTCAACTTGAGTAGTTCATTTACTTCTTTTCTTTCCTAGGCCATTTTTGCCTAATTTCTTGGTTCTCTTTTTCTTTTGCTTGCCAATTCTTTTCTTTGCATGCTTTTCATTTTCTTTTTCTTTTCACACTCTTTTCAAGCTTTCGTTTTTCTTTCAAATTTCCTTTCAAACATTCTTGCTTTGCAAGACTCTTGCACACATTTACATGCCTAGGTTACACACCTTACATTTACAAGTTCAAAATTTTACATTGATTTCCTAAGCCTTAGTAAATCATTTGGTCAAGGTAGGTCAATTATTAATAGGCTATAAGGTTCATGCAGATGTGGTTTATGAAAGAAAAGCTTCAAATGTGTTTGGCTTCAAAGGGGCTTGGGAGCACACATATTCACATTGGTTGGAAGTGTTTAGGCCAAAGAGGTTTTCACATGCATCACCTAAAATCATTTCTCAAGGCTTGTCCACTAAGCAAAATAAGGCATCCACAAGCAGTCAATAATATTCTATGGCAAACAACATTTAGTGCAAATGAGACCAATACATGTTTGTATGAGTGTTTGAGAATGAGTGTTTAAAGAGTGAATGTTTACAACTCAACGTATGCTTTTTAAAGGCCGTGTTTGTGATCCTCACGGGAATCTCCACTATTAATTCTTAGCCATCAAGCAACTTGATAATTCACTCAACATTAAGAGAAAAAGATTAATGCACTTTGTTCAATGACACCCTAAGTGGCATGGTGTTAATCTAAACCAAACACTAGCAAAGATGCACAATTCCTCACTACATCATGTAAAGAACAATCTCCACAAGCAAAGCATGCTCAAATATGGCAATATCGTAAAAAATTTCGAAAAATTTGGCACACAATTCTGAAAACCAAGCATCATGGCGTTGCGGAAATGTACCCCCAAACCTAAATTTGACATTGTCCTCAATGTTCATGGGCGGTATAAATAATGACAACAAGCGCAACCCAACAAGTTTCAAGCAATAATCCAACAAAGGCAAAAACAAAATATAACAATAATCCGGCATATTGCCCTCTCAATCATCCATACACAAAATCCAAACAACAACATATATCAATAAGGCACAAATGTCCTAAATCCACTACCAAAATCCAATCCACACCCTTATTCTAAGCTGAAGCAAAATAAAGGCCACAATGAAAAATAAAGATCAAAAGGAAAAGAAATGCGAATAAACAAAAATCAAACTAAAATATCCAACAATATAATCCAAAAGTAAAAACATAATACTAGCGGTGTCCAAATAAAGTGATAGAATATGCAAATGATGGAAGTCTAAAATAAATCCTAGAAATGCTAGTATGCCAACTAATCTGAATCCTCCTCATCATCCTGCTCTACTCTACCCTTCCCCTTCCCCTTCGGGTCCTTCCTTCTCTGCTCCCTTGCTAATGCCACTATCCTAGACTGCTCCTCTCTCCATCTCCTATGCGTAGCTGCCTCATCAATGGGAGGACCTCCCATATAACGGGGCCCCTGATCTGTCAAGGAACGGGCCATGGCCTCCACTAACTATGCTGCCTCCTCAACAACAGACTGTGCAGTCTGAAAAACGAAGTCGGGCTCCTCTGTACTAAGTCCTGAAGGCGCGGCGGGGGTAGGTGGAGTCCTTGTGGTGGGCTTCTTCGGCCTCCTAACATATGGGGTGAGCCTCAAATCATGGCGGAGGTCTATAAATCCTGTGATCACTATCTTACTCAAATCCTGAATCAAGCTTTCCAACTTCAGATGCCTGTCCTCCAAGGCCTTCTGCCTTTCTTCTATCACAAGTTTGTCAGCATGAAGAATATCAAAATCACCAGTCTGAGTCTTCCTAATGCGTTGTACTCCATCTAGAATCCGAAGACCTAACGGCTGCCTAGGATCATCACAAATAGGAACCTCCTCCTCTTCATCATCATCGTCCTCATCAGGAATAACTCTCTCAAATTCTTCCCTAACACTAGTGCCAGCCTCTGAACCCTGCACTCTCCTACGTTTCCCACCAGTTGGTATCTCCCCACACTTTATCATCAAGCGTCGCCAAGTGGTCAAGTCCATATCTGACATGGGGGGCTTAAGTATGTCCCCGGATACATCTACACCCGCCAACTTGCAGGCCTCTGTGATCAAACATGTGAAAGGGAGGATATCTGTCTCTGATTCATTCCTCCCAATCCGCTGAATCTCTATCTTCACAATAATACCCACATCAATAGGCTGCCTCTCAATGATACTATGAAGAATCCTAGCCACCTCAAATGGAACAGTGGATCTGTGGGAAACTGGCCTGAGGGAAGAATTGAGGAAGATATGCCAAAAGGCTTGCTCAATCTTCAAGTTTGACAGCTTGAGAGGGAATCTCTTCGCCATCCAGACAGTCATAGGAGTGATGGTCATAATGTTAGCAAACTCCACTAAATTCTTCACGTACAAAGGATGCGTGGTGATTCCTTCCACCGTCCTTTCACGCAACCCCTCAATTTCCAACAACGTCGTCCCAAAGTAGATATTAATGTAAGTAAACGGGAACCCCTCTCACTAGAATAGGACCACCCCTCATATACTCCCCGGGATTCATTTCCGCATAAAATTCCTTCACCAAGCTCTCACTATAGTGTGGAGGAGTGGCTGCCAATCCTCCCCATCCCATGTCATTCACCGTTGCTGGGAAAGGGGTATCCCTTAAACACTCCAAATCAATGCCCCTTTCAGGCCACATCTTCTTCTCAGCAAATGTCTCTAATCTTTCATCAAAATTCCTATTCAGTTTGTATTCTGGGACCACTTTCCTCTTAGGAGTGGGGGTCTTGCTGCCCTTGCCTCCCTTGTTTGGCAATTTCATCTTTGGTGCCATAATCACACTCAAATTTGGACTACACTTTCTAACAGAAATCCGACAACACAACGGCACTTCAATATCAATCCGGCACTCACCAAGTGCACCACAATCAATCAAAATTACTTCAACACTACCACAATCACTTCTATACGAATCAAAACACACAAACTCCAATACTATGCACTATTCACTTCAAATCAAACTCAAAACCACCCTTACTGTTTCTAGATGCAATGTAGGAAGGATTTGATCAAAAGATTTGAAGAACTAGAGTGATTGCTTACCGGATTTGATGATTACGTGCGTGCCATGGCTTAGGAATTGAGAGAATTTGAGAAGAGAGAACTTTGTGTTGTGCGGCGTTATGATTTGAGTTGCTCACTTATACTTGAACGCCCTATGTCGCCATTTGTGTCTCTCGATTGCCATGGCGACCAAATGGCGACCAAGAAGGATTTTTACATTTTGCATGTGGTCGCCATTTGCACCATGTGGTCGCCATAGCGACCTTGAAGTCTTCTTGTAAGTGAGGTCGCCACTTATGAGGTCGCCATTTGCAAATGGCGACCAAACTGCGACCATTACTTGAGGTCCTTTTCTGAATGTATTTCCATCAGCATCTGCAGTGAAACACAATCCACAAGTAAGCTCACAATACAAACCACTAGCAAGAAAAAATGGACACTTATTAGAAAAACAAAGCAAACAAAAGAAACACACAACAAGCAAAATTAAAACACAAACATTTTATTCATGGCATGAAATGTAAAAACGAAATGCAAATCATACTACCGCATCCCACCATGTGAAATGGAATCATGATGCTCATCACCCAAGTCAATTATGTCCTCATTCATTTTCTTCTTGACTACCCAAATTGGACCCATAAACTCATCCCGGACTTGATTTACCAAGTCCTTCCTAACCCAAATTTTCTTAACATGGTTAGATCTCATTATAGGTCTATTTCTATCATGATTAGCAAGCTTCAAGTATTCAAAACACCTAGACTTAATATTGTTAGGATTATGCTCAATAGCAAGAGTGTAATAATGTAATTAACAATCTTTTTCATATTAATAAAGTGATTTCTGTTTTAAACAAATCTTATAGCATTTATAGTTTAATAATTGTCAAAGTAAATAATCATAAGGTCTAAAGACTATGAGAAAAGAAGAATTGTTCATACATCTGGATATGTATGTGGTAGACACAATTCTTTAGTTAGTCTTGAATATTGTTCACAACTTAAGTTAAAGGTTAGGCACCTTTATCTTGTTAAAGTTGTAGAATTCTTTTGCTAGCATTTGAGTGGGATCAAATGAGATATGATGAGTCTAAAATCATCGGAGTGTCTTCGAGCAAAAGAATCTAGTGCACTGGGTGCATTGAACAGGATCACAATGAAATACTTTATCTATAACCGTCAGTAGATAAAAGTAATTTCATTATCAGGACAATCGGAGAGTCTATCTTAATCCTGAGATAAATGATGGACTTATGGTTGCAGGTGATATCATTTGAGCTATCAATGAGTACGATTATATCGCATAGTCTATCCTCGATAGTTTGGTGATATTCATTTGTTAATCGATAGAGGACTTCATTTATAGATATGGACATCGTGGCTCCATTTATTAAATGAGAGTATAATATCATCATATGGATGTTTTGAGGTAATTGGATATTAAATCTCAACGTTGAGTTTTCAATAGTGTCTATTGAAAACATGGCTTCTGGACAAGTCAAAATATCCAAGTTCAAAACGTGGTCATATGAGTAAATATGGTAACTTGGAGAGTTATAGGCGGTCTATGAACTCTTGGCGATTGCTGATATTAATCACGAGGATACACTATCTCCAATATGATTGTCTAGGGTATGAATGAGGAAACATCTTCCTTTTCTGTCTTTATTTAAGAGTTCAATTTTAGCTCTTTAGTGGAATGAGTTAAAATTAATGGATCGGACCTAAGTGAATCATTTGTTGATTGTGATTAGGTTATGTCTATTGAAGCTTAAATTTAGATAGCCCGCCAAGATCCCCAATCCACACGGACTTGCATGGATCACTTGATATATTCTACCGGACCGATTTAGGGTCCATCTAGAATTGCATTTAATATATTAAGAATATAATTTGCACATTATTTATGTAATGGGCTGCTAAATTATATTTATATATTAATGGATGACATGTGGGCTTGTTTCTTTTAGTAAGAATAGGTCTAGTTCACATGTGGGCTTTTTATTTAAAGTCCTATGGATTTAATGAAATAAGAAAATAATATTTGGGCCCAATATTAGTATATGGGGCGGCAAGGTGGTTAAAATAACCTTAATACTATTTTGTTTTCATCATTTAATTAAATAAGAATTAATTAATTGTTTAATTAATTGTTTAATTAAGAAACAAATCTTTTCTAAATAGGAAATATGATTCCTATTGGTATACTATTGGTAGTAGTGTACTTAAATTAAAAGACTTGTTTGACAAGGAAATAAATAATTAATTTTATTTATTTAATCAAATAAGAAGTCTTTTTAATTTAGTCAAATAAGGAATAAAAGATTATTGAGTTGGATTAGGGTTTGGAAATCTTAAACAAAATAGGAATTAGGGTGCAATTCAAACTCTTCTTTTTGTTTGATTTTTGCGGCAACCCTAATTGATTTTGGCTCAGGATTTCGGCCACCCTAAGTTAAAAAGAAAAAAGAAAATTTGCCACACATAAGGCCATTCATTATTTTCGGCCAGACCTAGGGTTTTATGTGCAGAATTTTTCTTCTTCTTCTTCTTCTCAACTCATAGTTAGAGATTTTTATTCTACTAAAAACAAAAGGAACATAGATTATTCTTTGATGGTATATTGTTTGCTTATTCATTAATAAGCTTGTGTATACTACATCGATTAAGGTTCACGCGAGTTTCGATCATAAGATTGGGAACTCAAAAGTGACCGGAATAATCTTAGGTTCCTTTAGATTGTTTTTGGGACTAACGAATCAAGAAAAGTTTGTTATATCCGATCTCAGGTTTGCAATTCAAAGAAAGGGAGACCACGCTCCTAGGTGATCCACGTTCGTGCTAGGATTGAAGATCTTGCGGATTACCATCGACGCAAGTCAATCGGATCACGCGACAAGAGGTATTAATCTTTTGTTTATTTATTATATATCTTTAATTAATCAAAAGGGTTTAAGGTTCATAAAATTGGAAAAATTTTAAAAGCTACTCAAACTATTTTTTTAGTCTCGCTTCCGCTGCGGGTATATTTTTCCCTACAAATATGACCTCTCTTATGACAAAAATAACAAGTGAGAGGGAATGAAGGAAATCTCCCTTTTTGCATTGGAGGTTAAGGCCTTGAGGGACCGTCATTGGTGAGTTCCTTGATAGCTTGATCCATCCGATCGATCTCTACCAAATAGTCGCACTCCTTCACCTTAGCAACCTTCAAGGACATCTCCCTCTTGCTCAATTCCTCCTTCAACTCCTCAAGTGCCTTGTTCTTGGCATTTACACTCATAAGGGTCTTTTTCATCTTTCTTGAGGAATCTTCCTCAAATTCTTCGGTGAGCTTAGCCAAATTCTCAAGCTCTTTTACCGTCACCTTATTCTCCATGGTGAGAGCCACATTAAGCTTCTTAAGTTTATGGTTCCGCCTTGCTAAATCATCAAGCTTCTTCTCAAGAGCATACTTCTCCGCCTTAAGAATCTCTACTTCAAGCATGAGCTCTTGGTTGGCATTCTTGAGGCCTTCAATCTCGGAGTCACCAATGCTCTCAACTTCCTTTTCTTGGCTACTCTTTTCATATAATTGCACTAAATCACCTACTTTTCCACCCTTTGTCCTTAGTGGCTGCACCTCTACCACATAGCAACTCCCAATGCCTTTTAGGTCATCATTGCACATGGTTATGTCAATCTCAAGTTCCTTCTCAAATGCATGCATACACACTCTCCTTTTGCAAACATCGATTTTCATTTGAGCGGTAGCCATGAATGGTCTACCGAGGAGAACTTGCCACTCCCTAACATCATTTGACTTGTCACCAATGTCAAGGACTACAAAATCTGTTAACACCACTATTCCGTCAATGACAATTGGAACATCCCTTATTTCACCACTCGATGATAGTGAGGATTGATCTGCTAGCATAAGTGTCTTCCCGGTTGGCTTCAATCCTACCAAACCCAACTTCTCATAAGTTGACAGGGGCATCATACTCACACTTGCTCCCAAATCAAGCACTCCTTTTAGCACTCCACTATCTCTTATTGATATAGGAATCACAAAACTTCCCGGATCTTCCACTTTCTGAACATATGCTTCCTCAAACAACATAGCTTCATCCCTAGCTCTGTCATTCTTGACAAAATTTCCCTCCTTAGCTTGCTCAGTGTGGCTTGGAAACTTCCCCTTTTCTTGCTTTTGAAGGGCCTCGGCAATTTGCCCCATTTGGGTCTCCAATTTCTCGAAAGATGCCTCTAGGTTGCCAAACCTTTGGCCACTAGCTTGCATGAAACTTGTCAAGGTATTCTCAGCTCTTTGGAAACCTTGCATCATACCTCTCATCTCTTCATCAATATTTCAGCGAGGTTGATACGAGCTAGGTTGAGCATTGTTGTTGTTGTTGTTGTTGTTCCATTGGTTTCCTCCCCATTGGTTTCCTCCTTGTGGGAATCCTCCTTGTGATTGACTTTGACGGTAGCCTCCTTGTGAGCTACTTCCTTGATTGTTCATCCCTTGTTGTTGATTTTGATGGTAACCCCCTTGTGAGCTACCTCCTTGATTGTACATCCCTTGTTGTTGGTTTCCTTATTGTTGATTTCCTTGTTGTTGGTTCATTGGTGGTGGGTTCAAAATGTTATTGTTGTTTAACCAAGAAAGGTTGGGATGATTCCTCCAAGGTTGAGCATAGTTGTTAAAATAGGAGTTGCTTCCTTATCCTTGAAATCCCATAGCTTGAACCTCCTCTTGCTATTGACCTTGAAAGGTGTCCTCAAACCCTTCGTTCTCATTGATTTGCCCGCTAGAGTTTCCTTCTTGCCTTCCTAGTAGCTTCACCCTTGCCTTCGGAAACCCCATACTCTCAATTGAGAAGTCAAGGTCTCCACCTGCTTGTTTATCCTTGAGATTTTAATGGCGGCTTCCGTACTAGCATTCACATCAAACTTCCCACCTCGAATACTGTTGGCATTTCTTTGTTGAGAGTTTTGTGCCAACATCTCATAGATGTCATAGATCTCTGAGGCGGTCTTGGTGTCGTATGAACCTCCACAAGCGTTATCCACCAACACTTGGGAGAAGCTAGTTAAACCTCCTTGGAAACAAGACACCTTATATTCCTCAGTGGACATGTGAGGGGGGCATTGGGCCACAAGGCATTGGTACCTCTCCCAAGACTCATGAAATAACTCCCTTTCACTCTCATAAAAGTCTGCAATCTTGTCCTTCAACTCCTTTGCCTTCCTAGCCGGAAAGAATCTATTGAAAAACACCTTGCAAATTTGACTCCAACTTGTCAATGACCCCGGCCTAAGTCCCATAAGCCATGTCATCGCCGCATCCTTCATACAATACTGGAAGCAACGCATTTGCAACTGTTCGCGCGAGAGATGCATGATGGGGAAAGTCTCAATAATAGCACTATACTCCCTCATGAACTGTAGGCAGTCTTCATTCAACTTCCCCTGAAATGACGGCAAGAGGTTGACATGCATTGTCCTCAACTCATAACCCCTAGCAATCGGGTCTAACACGATAGGCGATGGTTGGTTCCCGATATCCGGTAGGGCATAATCTCTTATAGTCATCCTTTGACCACGGTTGGTTTGAGTCTCTTCCGTCATTTCCTCCCTCAAAGGGCCTTCGTCCTCCCTCCTAAGTTGTTGTCCTTCAGTACTTATAGTTTGTCTTGGAATTGCTTCGAACTCTCGCACACGGCTAGTGCCTTCTAGTGGAGGATGAATTCCTCTACCTAGAGATCTCCTACCGTGCATAAAACTGAGCACCTGAAAAAGGAATAGATAAAGAGATACAAGAAAAGAAAAAGTAAAAACAGCACTATGAACAAGTCAATATCCACAAACAAAATACTAAACTGATAATTTAAAATATACTAATAACATAAGAAGAAAAGTCAATCTATGTAATCAATGATACCATTCCCCGGCAGCGGCGCCATTTTTGATGAGCGTCGATTGTGTACTCAACAAAATTTTAATATGTGCTTTTGGTTGATTCTTGAAAACTCTTTTTAATCCACTTAATCCTTTTTAAAATGTGATTTGATAGCAAAATAGTGAGCAAGTTCGTTCCACAGGGAATGGAGTGTTAATTAGATAAATTGACTAATCTTTGAACAATAAAGTAAATCATAGTGTTGATAGATGTGTGGTTTCTAAAACTACCAATGCTATATACTCAAATGAAAATACACAAAAATGTTAAGAAAAATAGAATACTCAACACCTTGATAAGAAAAGTGATAAAATCAATTAAAGAGATAGCTAAGGAATAGATCGATTAACAATTGAATATGGGTAAGCTAACTAGCTACTTTAATGTGCCAATCTCATTATGTTAACCACTTAGAGGCTTAGATTAGTGGGGTTGATATACCCGCCACTAATCTATCTTATCCAATGGGTTCTCAATCACACAAGGAGTGTTAATCCACATATGAATATATAACAAATTACTCCACTCAAGATGGCAATTAACAAGTGATATACAAGTCAATTATAATGAATGGAATCTAATTAATTTGAATGAATAGAACACATAAGAGATTCATTACAAGCTAAGCTAAACCCACAACCAATTGATCCTCAAATCTATCCCCTAGATTGGGGGTTTAGTTACACATATTTGCAATAAATGAAAAGAAGTAAATAATAAGGAAATAACCCTTGGGTCACCTTCTTTAAGCTTGATCCTTCTTCTCCTCTATGCTCCTAGATGCAAGGAATGGAAGTAAAGGATATGTCTTGGAATGTGGGTGTTTTGGTGGGAAGTGACTAAGGATTTTGGTGGAGAAATGGTGGGATGAGGAATGATGTAGTGAAGTAATCAAGGTTTTGTGTTGAGGGTTGGATGGATTAGATGAGTTCAAGGAGAGAAATGGAGGATGAGGAATTGTGTGCCATAGATGAAGAGCTAGATCTTAAATGTATTCTCTGTTTTCTTTTTTTAGATTTTCGATGCTTTGAAGATGAAGGGACGTTCTATTTATACACACTCTTGGACATGTACTGATAACTGCTTGATTCGCTGATGTGGCGCCTTGTTCGCTATTTCGTCGCTATGGCGACCCTGGTGCGTAAAACGGTTACAGGCAAGGGTTGCCATGAGAACCATCTTTTTCACCATTTAGCAAGTGGCGACTATGGGCAATTTGTGTAGAGGTCGCCACTTGCACCTCTAGGTCGCCATGGCGACCATAAGTGGCGACCCTGCAAAATGTAAAGGGGTCGCCACTTGCAACATCTCGCCATGGCGACCTCAAATGGCGATCATGCCTTGATTGAAATAGGTCGCCACTTGCAAGGGTGGTCGCCATGGCGACCCCAAGTGGCGACCCCACCTGGTTCGTTTGGAGACTTTCTGTCGCCATGGCGACCAAGTGGCGCCCAAATGGCGACCTTCTGATGACTTGGAGAATCCTCTGTCACCATGGCGCCCATGTAGCGACCTCTCATGTCCAAGAGGCGAAAATGCCCTGTTTCTTCCCATTTGTGAGACTTTTTCACACAAGTCCTCCACTTCATCTCAATTGCTTCTGAAACATGATAAAACCTGAAACACTCAATTTAACAACATTAAACACCGGGAAATGCCCGAGAATCAAGCGAAAAGAAACGGAAATCAGGGCCAAAATCATACCAATTTTGGCTTGATCAAGTCGGTATCAAACTACGTGATATTCCTCCGACCAGGATCAATCTCGATCTTGGTCCTTTTAAAGTTGTTATTTGGAATTCCATCCCATTAACGATTTTTAGATAACACTTTTGGCGCCGTCTGTGGGAACTATCCCAACCATTATTCAAAACAACCTATTTCCTTAGCCAGTGATATTCAGAATGAGACTCTGATCCTCCCAAGGTCATCCCGAGCCATCAGGACTCTAGTCCCTTGCTTCCATTGAAAGAGCCCAGAGGTGGGGTAAGGGCACCAGGAACGAGAATCCTCCACCAGTGCCTTCATCGGTTTCAGGCCCTGTCCCTCAAGACCCCGCTAGGTAGGAAGTCAATTGAGAAGTCTTAGAACAGCACGTTGTAGCATATGTAGAAGCTATCTGACTCTGGATGATAGCCCAAGGGATCCCATTTGAAGCAACTGGGATCCCAGGAGATGCTGGCCCAAGTGTTCGGGTACCAGTTTTCGACCGATTGGGTCCACCTCTTCCAGTCCGATAGGCGAAACTCAGACCTAGGCTGGTGAAGTCCGTAATTGAGGTTCCTCCTAGGAGGATTCAGTCTCCACCAAAGCCAAGGGCAAAGGAGAGGGATCCGCATCCCGATTCGGAAGGAAGTGCCAAATCCCGAATGAGCTCCAAAGAGAAGCATCAGAGAGCTAAGCGAAAGGAGGTTGTCATTGATTCAGAGTCTTCAGATGAAGAGGGTTCAGTAGCCCGATCCGGAACCAAAAAGTCTCAGCGCCTAGAGGATTAGATGACGAGGACGGTGAAGGAGTTAGAGCAGTTAAAGAAGGGAAAACATCAAGGAATCCAGAAGAACCCCTTGGGCGAGATGAATGCACCTTTCTCCAAAAGAGTCAGAGAGGTAGGGTTGCCCCCCAAGTTCAGGATGCCTTCGGAGAAGTATTCCGAAACAGAGGACCCTGTCAGCCATTTGGAAAGCTTTGTCCACCAGGTGGAGGTCCAAAGTGCCACCAGACTGGCTATGTGCAGAATGTTTCCTTCGACCTTGACTGACTGTGCCAAAACATGGTTCAGAAAGTTACCACCAGGTAGTGTTGATTCTTTTTCTAAACTCACCAAAGCTTTCTGTGCACAGTTTCAGGGAATCAAACCCCTTCCCAAGGATCCTATCTTGCTGCAATACATGGTTCAGGAGCGGGGTGAAACTCTGAGATCTTATGTGGAGAAGTTCCATAAGGAGGTCGTCCAGATGGGAGTATTCAACGAGAAGGAGACTCTAGCCAACTTTCAGAGGAACTTATTGTTAGGATTATGCTCAATAGCAAGAGTGTAATATTGTATTTAACAATCTGTTTCATATTAATAAAGTGATTTCTGGTTTAAACAAATATTATAGCATTTATAGTTGAATATTATAATTGTTAAAGTAAATAATCATAAGGTCTAAAGACTATGAGAAAAGAAGAATTGTTCATACATTTGGATATGTATGTGGTAGACACAATTCTTTGGTTAGTCTTGAATATTGTTCACAACTTAAGTTAAAGGTTGGGCTCCTTTATCTTGTTAAAGTTGTAGAATTCTTTTGCTAGCATTTGAGTGGGATCAAATGAGATATGATGAGTCTAAAATCATCGGAGTGTCTTCGAGCGAAAGAGTCTAGTGCACTGGGTGCATTGAACTGGATCAAAATGAAATACTTTATCTATAACCGTCAATAGATAAAAGTAATTTCATTATCAGGACAATCGGAGAGTCTATCTTAATCCTGAGATAAATGATGGACTTATGGTTGCAGGTGATATCATTTGAGCTATCAATGAGTACGATTATATCGCATAGTCTATCCTCGATAGTTTGGTGATATTCATTTGTTAATCGATAGAGGACTTCATTTATAGATATGGACATCGTGGCTCCATTTATTAAATGAGAGTATAATATCATCATATGGATGTTTTGAGGTAATTGGATATTAAATCTCAACGTTGAGTTTTCAATAGTGTCTATTGAAAACATGGCTTCTGGACAAGTCAAAATATCCAAGTTCAAAACATGGTCATATGAGTAAATATGGTAACTTGGAGAGTTATAGGCGGTCTATGAACTCTTGGCGATTACTGATATTAATCACGAGGATACACTTTCTCCAATATGATTGTCTAGGGTATGAATGAGGAAGCATCTTCCTTTTCTGTCTTTATTTAAGAGTTCAATTTTAACTCTTTAGTGGAATGAGCTAAAATTAATGGATCGGACCTAAGTGAATCATTTGTTGATTGTTATTAGGTTATGT
Organism: Acer campestre; assembly: GCA_954870605.1. Taxonomy (NCBI): domain Eukaryota; kingdom Viridiplantae; phylum Streptophyta; class Magnoliopsida; order Sapindales; family Sapindaceae; genus Acer; species Acer campestre. The sequence goes on along the minus strand of OX940803.1, from coordinate 32,924,215 downwards.
CTATTGGAGCTTAAATTTAGATAGCCCGCCAAGATCCCCAATCCACACGGACTTGCATGGATCACTTGATATATTCTACCGGACCAATTTAGGGTCCATCTAGAATTGCATTTAATATATTAAGAATATAATTTGCACATTATTTATGTAATGGGCTGCTAAATTATATTTATATATTAATGGATGACGTGTGGGCTTGTTTCTTTTAGTAAGAATGGGTCTAGTTCACATGTGAGCTTTTTATTTAAAGTCCTATGGATTTAATGAAATAAGAAAAATAATATTTGGCCCAATATATATATGTGGGGCGGCAAGGTGATTTAAAAGCCTTAAATATTATTTTGTTTTCATTGTTTAATTAAATAAGAATTAATTAATTTATTAATTAATTGTTTAATTAAGAAACAAATCTTTTCTGAATAGGAAATATGATTCCTATTGGTATACTATTGGTAGTAGTATACTTAAATTAAAAGACTTGTTTGACAAGGAAATAAATAATTAATTTTATTTATTAAATCAAATAAGAAGTCTTTTATTTTATTCAAATAAGGAATAAAAGATTTATGAGTTTGATTAGGGTTTGGAAATCTTAAACAAAATAGGAATTAGGGTGCAACTAAATCTCCAATATTTTAGGAGTAATAATTGCGGCAACCCTAATTGGTTTTTGAAAAAGAATTCGGCCACCCTAGTTAATAAAGAGAAAAAGAAAATTTGCCACAAAAATAAGGCTATTGATGATTTTCGGCCAGCCTAGGTTTTATGTGCAGAAATTTTATTTCTTCTTCTTCTTCTTCTTCTCAACTCATAGTTAGAGATCTATTATTCTACTAAAAACAAAAGGAACATAGATTATTCTTTGATGGTATATTGTTTGCTTGTTCATTAATAAGCTTGTATATACTATATCGATTAAGGTTCACGCGAGTTTCGATCATAAGATTGAGAACTCAAAAGTGACCGGAATAATCTTAGGTTCCTTTAGATTGTTTTTGGGACTAACGAATCAAGAAAAGTTTGTTTAATCCAATCACAGGTTTGCAATTCAAAGAAAGGGAGACCACGCTCCTAGGTGATCCACGTTCATGCTAGGATTGAAGATCTTGCGGATTACCATCGACGCAAGTCAATCGGATCACGCGACAAGAGGTATTAATCTTTTGTTTATTTTTATATCTTTAATTAATCAAAAGGGTTTAAGGTTCATAAAATTGGAAAAATTTTAAAAGCTACTCAAACTATTTTTTTAGTCTCGCTTCCGCTGCGGGTACAATTTTTCCCTACACTTATGGGCTGGCAGACTATTCCGGTCATTTACCAAGAACCCTCCAGAGTCGTACCAGGAAGCCTACAACCGGGCTCTGGAACAGGTGGACAATGAGGAACAACTCCAGATCAAAATCGAGCATGATGAAGCCCGATTAGCACCGCACCCTAAGGAGGAAGCTCCGAAGCCCGCACCAGCTAGGAAATTTCAGAATCAACCTCCGAACCGGTCTACTTACAGGCCGTTTCATATTCCTTCGTACCAGGAAAGGTATCTGGTTAGGAGATCACCTCCCAGAAAGATTCCCCTGAAGGAAGTATCCAGGGTGGCAAGAGAGGAAGAAGGGTATAATCACTACACCCCTCTCAATGCTTCCCGAGAAACTATTTATCTCACCATTCGGGATAAGGGTCTACTCAGAAAGCCGGGTCCCATGAAAATCCCAGTTGACACGAGGAATCAATACAAGTATTGTGACTTCCACGAGGATATAGGGCACAATACCTCAGAGTGCTACAGCCTCCGCAACCAGATTGAAGGATTGGTAAGGGGAGGTCTTTTAACTGAATTTTTACAGTAGGTACGGGACAACATCAAAGAAGGGAAACAGGTTCAGAGCGGGATGCAGGAGGTAGCAGAAAGAAGGAGAGTTGGGGAAAAGGATCTGACGCAGCAGATCCAGGTGATCCACACCATCAGTGGAGACCCTACCCTAGCCGGAACCTCCAATAATTCGAGAAAGAATCACGTAAGGAAGATTCCCAGACTTAATGCTGACCACAAGGTACTCAAAGTCAGTAATGGATCCCGGGATCTATCCCGCTCCACCAAAATCATCTTCACGGAGGAGGACATCTACAATACAGTTCAGCCACATGATGACCCTATGGTAGTCATGGTACAAATCGCCAACTGCTTGTTACATCGCGTCTTGATTGATACAGGAAGCAGTGTTGATATTTTGTTCAAAAGGGCTCATGAGCAGCTCAACTTGAAGAATTCTTGCTACAACAGTTGCACTTCCCTTCTGTATGGATTCACAGAAGACTCGGTGATGCCGATGGGGATGAAGATTCTACCGGTGATAGTCGGAGAAGCTCCCCTACAAAAGAATGTAATGACATAATTCATTATAGTGGACACCCCGTCTACATATAATGCGATCTTGGGCAGGCCTTTCTTGTCAGGGATCAGGGGGGTGCTGTCCATTTACCACAATGTGTTGAAGTTTCCGGTGGGAACAGGAGTAGGAGAAGTAAGAGGAGACCAGAAGGTAGCTCGCAATTATTACGCAGTGTCCACCAACCCCGCTGCATTAGCTAAACAATGCGCACAGGTAACCAGTGACCCAGGTTCGAGAGCGACAGAGTGGGATAATTATGTCTTGGAAGAAGGAGAGGTGCCAGACATAATCGTGGAGGAGCCAGAAGAAGAAGAGCGTGGTTGGACCAGTGGGTACCCCGCAGAGCAATTAGAAGAGGTCTTGATCCGGAGAGAAGATCTGATAAAGACAGTAAAAGTAGGAGCAGGTCTGGACCCGGAAACTAAGAAGGATTTGATAGAGCTTCTCAGAGAGTACAACGACATCTTTGCTTGGAGCCATGAGGAGATGTCTAGCATTCCTCTTAGCCTGGCTACCCACAGGTTGGCAGTACATGCAACTTTCAAGCCAGTTAAGCAGAAGAGAAGACACTTCAATGCCGAACGGAACGCCGCGGTCCAAGAAGAGGTTGACAAGCTCTTGAAAGTCGGATTTATCAGGGAATCCCGGTACCCCGAATGGATCGCCAATGTAGTTATGGTAACCAAGTCTAACAGGAAGTGGTGAATGTGTGTGGATTACACCGATCTTAACCGGGCTTGTCCCAAGGATAGTTTTCCTCTGCCTAAGATAGACTAGCTTATTGACTCCACTGTAGGAAACAAGCTCCTAAGCTTCATGGATGCTTTCTCGGGATACAATCAAATCATGATGCATCCTTTAGATCAGGACAAGACTAGCTTCATCACCGGACAAGGCCTCTACTGCTATATGGTAATGCCATTCGGACTCAAAAATGCAGGTGCCATCTACCAGCGTATGATGAACAAACTGTTCAAGGAGCTGATAGGGAGATCCATGGAAGTGTACATAGATGACATGATCACAAAGTCTCCAGAAGTAGGACAACATCCAGGGGACTTACGCCAGACCTTCCAGGTAATAAGGCAGAACTAGATGAGGTTAAACCCCGCTAAGTGTGCATTCGGGGTAGCAACAGGCAAGTTTCTGGGATTCATGGTGCATGAAAGGGGACTAAGAAGATCAGAGCCATTCTAGATCTCGAGTCCCTGCAACTCTCAAGCAGGCACAAGGATTAACCGGACGAATAGCAGCCCTGAACCAGTTCATATCCCGCTCCACAGATAAATGTCTCCCATTTTTCAAAGTCATCAAGCAGGGGAAGAAGATGAAGTGGGATGAGCAAAGCGAGCAGGCTTTCCAAGCTTGAAAGAAATACTTGTCAAGTCCGCCAGTACTGGTAAAGCCGACCCCGAGGGAAGAGCTCCTACTTTACCTAGCAGTTTCTGAAGTTGCTACTAGTGGAGCTTTGGTGAAAGAATGCAATGACGGGGTGCAGAGACCAATCTACTATGTGAGCCGGGCTTTTACTAAGTCCGAGAAAAACTATACTCTACTAGAGAAGCTCGCCTACGCCTTGGTGACCACATCCAGGAAGCTCCGGCCTTATTTTCAAGCTCACACCATCGGGGTTGTCACAGATCAACCATTGAGACAATTCCTCTAGAGGCCAAATGTGTCGGGCAAGTTGGTTCTATGGGCCCTAGAGCTCACACAATTCGACATCAAATACAAAGCAAGAACCACGATCAAAGCCCAAGCCCTGGCGGACTTCATAGTGGAGTTTAGCCCGATTCCGAACCCGGGCAAATCAATAGACCCAGATTCGGATCAAACCAATCCGGAGTGGCCTGGAGACAGTAAGATTTGGGTTCTTTACACGGATGGAGCTTCGAACCAGTCGGGATGTGGAGCCGGGATCGTCTTGATCGACCCTGTTAGATCTGAATGCAGTCATTGCTTCAAGTTTGAGTTCAGAGCTACCAACAACGAAGCGGAGTATGAAGCTCTGTTAGCAGGAATGAAAGTAGCAGGAGCCCTGGAAGTTGAGTACCTTCTAATCAAGAGTGACTCCCAACTAGTGGTCAATCAGGTGACAGGTTTGTACCTAGCAAAAGGTGACAACATGGCGGCCTATCTAGCTAAAGTTCAGGAAGCTATGAAGAAGTTTAAGGGTGTAAGGATATAACAGGTACCCAGAGAGAAGAACCATCGCACAGATGTCCTGGCTAAAATTGCTACAGGAGAAGGACATGCTTTGCCAAAAGGAGTACCCCTCCAATTGGTTCCCTTCTCCAGCATAGCTAAGGATGCAGAAGTCCTTCCCGTAAGCCGCCCCCTATGTTGGATGGACCCAATAGCAGATTATCTCCAAAGTGACATTCTCCCTACCGATCCAGATCAAGCCCGATGGCTTAAGAGGATAGCTACTCGGTACTGCATGGTAAAAGGGTACCTATATCGTAAGGGGAAGTCTCTCCCTCTACTCAGATGTCTCCATCCCGATGATGCGCGCTGGGCACTCAGTGAGGTACACTCAGGAAATTATGGTAATCATGTATCAGGAGAAACTTTGGCTTACCAGGTAATCAGGATGGGTTGCTACTGACCGACTATACATCAGGATGCAAGGCAATTTGCGCGATCCTGTGAAGCTTGTCAGAAAACAGCAGACCTCCATCATCTCCCACCAGAGAGGCTCTCCTCAATCAACACTCCCTACCCTTTTGCTATCTAGGGACTGGACCTGATTGGGACGCTTCCCACTGCACCCGGCCAAGCCAAACACGCAGTGGTAGCAATAGATTATTTTACTCGGTGGGTAGAAGCCAAGGCCCTCACCCGGATAATTGAAGAAAAAACCACCAACTTTGTTAAGGAGAACATTGTCTGCCGATTTGGCACCCCGATGGTCATCATAACTGATTTGGGAAAGCAATTCGACAATGCCAACTTCAGAGAATTCTGTGAAGACCGGAACTTCAATCTTCATTTTGCATCAGTGGCTCATCCTCAAACCAATGGGCTAGTTGAAGCTACCAACAAGACCATTAAGAAGCTCCTGAAGAAGAAGCTCCAACAGAAGAAAGGGTTATGGGTTGCAAAGTTACCCAATGTACTGTGGGCTTACAGAACAACCAGGCGGACTGTAACTGGAGAGACTCCCTACTCCCTAGTGTTCGGAACAGAAGCAGTCTTGCCCATTGAACATAAACTCATATCATTCCGGGTCCAAAACTATGAGCCAGAAGACAATAAGGCTAAATTGAGAGTTAGTTTGGACTTACTGGAGGAAAGACAAAGCAGGGTCGCAGAGAATGTGGCTATATACCAAAGTAAGATAGGCCGACATTTCAACAAAAAGGTGAAGATCCGGAACTTCAAAGAAGGAGACTTGGTTCTCAGGGAAGTAACTCAGAACACACGAAGAAGGTCTGATGGGGTGCTAGCTCCAAACTGGGAAGGTCCATACTTGATTAAGGCATTGCTCCGGGGTGGAGCTTACAAGCTAGAAAACATGAAGGGATACCCAGTGGATCACACTTGGAACGCCGATCACCTCAGGAAATTCTACCCTTAGAAATTTAGGTCATATCAGCAGGAATACTCACCCCGATTTCATATTGTATTGACTAAAGAAATTCAATAAATGCAGTTTCCTCTCCCATATGGTTCTCCTGTGTTCAAAGTCTCCTACTTGATTCTCCAGTATCTTCTACTTAATACTTGTACTTCGCCATTACTGACTCGCCATTTCAAGACCAGGAAATAGCCTCAGGGCGCTCCTGCTGCCTTGGTCAGGGAATACCCTCCTCCAAGAAGCCTGGTGCTAAAGTGGCCTTAGTTGCCTACCAGGACAGACTTACAGTAAGATCGAGATGCCTCAGGGTACCTGGTTCCTTACTTCGCCATTTCAAGACCAGGAAATAGCCCTAGGGCGCTCCTGCTGCCTTGGTCGGGGAATACCCTCCTCCAAGAAGCCTGGTGCTAAAGTGCCATTAGTGTTAGGATTATGCTCAATAGCAAGAGTGTAATATTGTATTTAACAATCTGTTTCATATTAATAAAGTGATTTCTGGTTTAAACAAATATTATAGCATTTATAGTTGAATATTATAATTGTTAAAGTAAATAATCATAAGGTCTAAAGACTATGAGAAAAGAAGAATTGTTCATACATTTGGATATGTATGAGGTAGACACAATTCTTTAGTTAGTCTTGAATATTGTTCACAACTTAAGTTAAAGGTTGGGCACCTTTATCTTGTTAAAGTTGTAGAATTCTTTTGCTAGCATTTGAGTGGGATCAAATGAGATATGATGAGTCTAAAATCATCAGAGTGTCTTCGAGCAAAAGAGTCTAGTGCACTGGGTGCATTGAACTGGATCAAAATGAAATACTTTATCTATAACCGTCAATAGATAAAAGTAATTTCATTATTAGGACAATCGGAGAGTCTATCTTAATCCTGAGATAAATGATGGACTTATGGTTGCAGGTGATATCATTTGAGCTACCAATGAGTACGATTATATCGCATAGTCTATCCTCGATAGTTTGGTGATATTCATTTGCTAATCGATAGAGGACTTCATTTATAGATATGGACATCGTGGCTCCATTTATTAAATGAGAGTATAATATCATCATATGGATGTTTTGAGGTAATTGGATATTAAATCTCAACGTTGAGTTTTCAATAGTGTCTATTGAAAACATGGCTTCTGGACAAGTCAAAATATCCAAGTTCAAAACGTGGTCATATGAGTAAATATGGTAACTTGGAGAGTTATAGGCGGTCTATGAACTCTTGGCGATTACTGATATTAATCACGAGGATACACTATCTCCAATATGATTGTCTAGGGTATGAATGAGGAAGCATCTTCCTTTTCTGTCTTTATTTAAGAGTTCAATTTTAGCTCTTTAGTGGAATGAGCTAAAATTAATGGATCGGACCTAAGTGAATCATTTGTTGATTGTGATTAGGTTATGTCTATTGGAGCTTAAATTTAGATAGCCCGCCAAGATCCCCAATCCACACGGACTTGCATGGATCACTTGATATATTCTACCGGACCAATTTAAGGTCCATCTAGAATTGCAATTTAATATATTAAGAATATAATTTGCACATTATTTATGTAATGGGCTGCACAATTATATTTATATATTAATGGATGGCATGTGGGCTTGTTTCTTTTAGTAAGAATGAGTCTAGTTTACATGTGGGCTTTTTATTTAAAGTCCTATGGATTTAATGAAATAAGAAAAATAATATTTGGCCCAATATATACATGTGGGGCGGCAAGGTGCTATAATAGCATTTAATATTATTTTGTTTTCATTGTTTAATTAAATAAGAATTAATTAATTTATTAATTAATTGTTTAATTAAGTAACAAATCTTTTCTAAATAGGAAATATGATTCCTATTTGTATACTATTGGTAGTAGTATACTTAAATTAAAAGACTTGTTTGACAAGGAAATAAATAATTAATTTTATTTATTTAATCAAATAAGAAGTCTTTTTATTTTAGTCAAAAAAAGAATAAAAAGATTTATGAGTTGGATTAGGGTTTGGGAGTCTTAAACTAAATAGGAATTAGGGTGCAATACAAACTCCTTTTGGCTTGAGTATTGCGGCAACCCTAGTCCCTTTTAGGTTAGAGATTTCGGCCACCCTAATAAAAAGAAAGAAAAAGAAAATTTGCCACATATAAGGCTATTGATGATTTTCGGCCAGCCTAGGGTTTATGTGCAGAAATTTTATTTCTTCTTCTTCTTCTTCTCAACTCATAGTTAGAGATCTATTATTCTACTAAAAACAAAAGGAACATAGATTATTCTTTGATGGTATATTGTTTGCTTGTTCATTAATAAGCTTGTATATACTATATCGATTAAGGTTCACGCGAGTTTCGATCATAAGATTGAGACTCAAAAGTGACCGGAATAATCTTAGGTTCCTTTAGATTGTTTTTGGGACTAACAAATCAAGAAAAGTTTGTTTAATCCAATCACAGGTTTGCAATTCAAAGAAAGGGAGACCACGCTCCTAGGTGATCCACGTTCGTGCTAGGATTGAAGATCTTGCGGATTACCATCGACGCAAGTCAATCGGATCACGCGACAAGAGGTATTAATCTTTTGTTTATTTTTATATCTTTAATTAATCAAAAGGGTTTAAGGTTCATAAAATTGGAAAAATTTTAAAAGCTACTTAAACTATTTTTTTAGTCTCGCTTCCGCCGCGGGTACAATTTTTCCCTACACTTAGTTGCCTACCAGGACAGACTTACAGTAAGATCGGGATGCCTCAGGGTACCTGGTTCCTTATTTCGCCATTTCAAGACCAGGAAATAGCCCTAGGGCGCTCCTGCTGCCTTGGTCGGGGAATACCCTCCTCCAAGAAGCCTGGTGCTAAAGTGGCCTTAGTTGCCTACCAAGATAGACTTACAGTAAGATCGGGATGCCTCAAGGTACCTAGTTCCTTACTTCGCCATTTCAAGACCAGGAAATAGCCTTAGGACGCTCCTGCTGCCTTTGTCGAGGAATACCCTCCTCCAAGAAACCTGGTGCTAAAGTGGCCTTAGTTGCCTACCAGGACAGACTTACTGTAAGATCGGGATGCCTCAGGGTACCCAGTTCCTTACTTCACCATTTCAAGACCAGGAAATAGCCTCAGGGCGCTCCTGTTGCCTTGGTCGGGGAATACCCTCCTCCGAGAAGCCTGGTGCTAAAATGGCCTTAGTTGCCTACCAGGACAGACCTACAGTAACATCGAAATGCCTCATCGGGATACTTGGTCCTTTATTTCTCCATTTTCTACCCTGACAGATGATCCACAGTTGAAGGGGGCTTAGAGATTCATCAAGTCCAATTGTTATAAGTACCAAATTACCCCGACAGAGGATCAACAATCAGAAGGGACTTAGAGGTTTATCTTCATCAAGTTAAATTGTTGCAAGTATCAGGTTTCCCCGGCAGGATGCTCTACACTTTATACTGTTACATGTTCATGGGAGTCCGATTAAAGGAGGATTTGATAAGTGTCAGACCTTGCTGGTCCCTACGACTACAAGATATAAGCATTTTATGGTCAATTCTATTATGGCGCAGTTATTCATTTGGGATCAAGTTGCTCACAAGTTTATATGCTGTGGAAAGTTTCTAAGTACAAGAGAAAGCAAAACACAAGTATGAATTAAGTAACTAAATTGTTATATTTATAAAACGGGGTGCCCAGCTCCCAAGTCGGGCTACAAAGCATAAGAAATAAAAAGGGGCCAGATCCGTCTTCTCCCTCTTCCTCTGGATGCTCTCTTTGGCCGGCTGCTTCTTCCTCCAAGCCCTCAGTTACTGCGTCAGTTTGGGCCCCCTCAACCACTGGAACCCGAAGCATAACGGGATCCTTCTCTTAGACAGCTTCGTCTTCCTCTTCAGCAATAGACTCAATTTGGATCCCTCCAGCTGTAGGAACCTCGGATCTAGCCAGGTCTACCTCATCCTCCACCTGGATCGCACTTGAGGAAGGCACGAGGTCCACCACCTGCTCTTCTTGGATGCGAGGATCCTGGGCTACACCCTTCACACCATCAATCCAAGCTCTCATAGCTACACCGACATTTAGATCGAGTTGAGTAGCATCCTGTGGGGGAACTTCTGCTCCTTGATCACCAACTGCTAACTTGGCAACCTTTGCCATTATCTGGTCCCGGTCCCAGTTCAAGGCCGCCTGAAGGTCAAAGGGAGGGGGCAAAGCTGTGGCCACCTCATAGCAGGCTGTGAAATAGCCATCTTCGAATGAAAGGCCCTCTTGAGCTTCCAGGCCTGCTATGGTATCCCGCAGGAGCTGGTTCTCACTTTACAGCAGTGTTTTCTCTCTCTTCAAACACTCCCTCTCCTCCCGTCGGTGCAGAGACCTAACTATTTCAGTGTCCAGGCAGCACTCAAGGCGTCTGATAGCCACTAAGGCCTCCTGCCTCCCCTCTTCAGATTCTTTAGCTTCTTGGATCAGAGGCACCATACTCTGCTGGGTCTGGACCAATTCTTACTGAGCATCCTCTAGCTTTGCTTGGAGGCCGATATACGCTTCTTTCAGGGTCAGCAACTGCTTCTCCATAGCCAAAGCAAATTTGAACCCCTGCAAAAAGGAGAGAAAGTCAATATCTGCTAGAAGGAAGAAAAGGATAACAAGAGAGAAGAGGGAGGTATACCTCAACTAAAACAGACACCCATTGGCGACCAGAATCTCTGTAGGGAGCTTTGCCATATTTGTTAAGCTACCACCAGGGCAAGAGGCAGCAAACTGAGATACAACTTCGTCAGAAACAGTACCTCCTAACCCCGATCCAGAGGGGATGTTAGCAAGAGGGGCAGAAATAGATGCAGCATCTTCTTTTTCTGTGTGCTCGACATGATCTTTGAAAGCTGCTGCAGGTGGGGGAGAGGCAGAAGAAATCTTCATAAGAGCGGAAGCAACATCCCGGTCTTTCTGTTGTGCTTGTTTTCCAGAACCTCGGGCTTTGGCTGCCTGGGCTAACATCTAGAGGACGACGGAGGAGAGGTAGGAAGACGGGCAGGAGTCTTGGCCCTAGACCCCGCTGGAGCAAGGGAAGGAGTGTTGTCACCAGCAGAAGTCTTTAGGGGAGGAATAGGATCAGTTCCAGCTTGTGTTGACCCCGGCACAATTTTGGCAGTAGGAGAAGGAGAAGGAATAGGAGAAACAGAAGCAGGCAGAGGTAGACCCCCTACTCCAGACAATGTTGGAGACCCCGCTGTCATCGGGGTAGCTGATACTGCAAGAAGAGAAGAAACTTAATGAGAGGAAGAAGAAGGAGAATATGCACGTATAAAAAAGTGAATTAGGAGCAGTCAACTTACTAGGAAGGGCGAGGGAAATCCTCAGGTAGCGCTCCAGTCGGCCCCCTTCAAAGGGATCTAAAATGGGATACTGCATATTTGTGTATCCCCTATTCATGATCCTCACTAAGATATCCCAGGATTCAGGAGCTAGCACCCCCTTCACCCATTTGTCCCTAGCTAAGAATTGTGTATTCATACCCCCCAATAAAAGCAGTGCGCCCCCACTCGCCCTCCACCACGAGCCATTCCTCCTTCCTAGGCGCTGCATACTTCACATTCACTCATGGGATAGTGAACTTCATGTCGTTGTTTGCCCTTAGATAAAATTGACCCCGGGGCACCATGCTGGTAATGTTGAAGAGAAAGCGGAGTTCGTCCAACCCCAGCTCCCGGTCGAGGTGATCTCTTTTGCACTACTCCTTCCAGAGCACTAAGAAACCCGTCAGATGTCTCCAGAAGCCTGGTGAGAGCTGGAGAGGGGCCAATTCAAGCGCCATGAGAGCCCGGCGAAGAGTAGGATGCAGCGGAAGCTGGACTCCACACTTAAAAGCTGCTTTGTGGATCAACAGACGGTCTTGAGGCGGGGTGTTCACATCGTAACCCCTGTGAGGAAGAGAGAGAGTGATGTAATCTGGGATCTTGTACTCCTCCCGTAATTTGTTGAGCGCATCCAGTGTACACACGGAGTCGGGTACAATCCGACCATCTTGGAAGAGGGCGAAAGAGCCAGTTTAGACCCCGACCAAGGTGACATCATGCCCACCACCTTCCTCGTCACCACCAATCTTTGTGGCGCCCACTTCGTCACTAATCAGAGCCGGGTCTTCTGGTTGATTATGGAAACCAGACCCAATTTGGGGGTTTCTGGTAGAGCGACGGCGTTGGGCCCACGGGGTATCATCGATAACCTCGTCCCCCTCTCGACCCCGCTTCTTCCTCTATGAGGTCAGAGAGTCCTCCACCACGTCAGCCTTCTCCGTATTGAAGAGGGCATCGATGCTATCAAACTGATGCAGTGAGAAGAGGTCGGGATGAGTAGAGGTCGCCGTTATAGAAGGGTTTTGCTTAGTGGTAATTTCTTGAGAAGTAGGGATTTGTGAAGGAGAAGCCATTGAAGAGAGTAGAAAAAATTATAAAGATTGCTAAGAAGAAAGAAAGAAAGAAAGCAGAGGGCAAGTCAGGGTTTGTTCTCTGTTGTAATTTTGAAAGTTTGAAAGTAAGGAAGAAAGCACCAATGAAGCCGGTCTATTTATAGAAGAGTGGTGGCAGTTACACACCAGGAAACCGGAATCGGTGACCAGAAGAATGGGTAGAGGCACTTTTCGCATTAATCGTGCCAAAACGGCTCTTTTTGAAAACGAGGAACCCAATCGCTAATTAACACGCAATTAGTATTAACGCATCAAGTAAGGATTTCCTCCTCCTAGGTGGAGAACTAGTCAGACAAGGAAATAAGCAGATAAGGCAGAAAAATCCTTCAAGTACAGACAGGATCCTGACTCCGACTCCAACCCCGACCCCGACCCCGACAAGGTATCAGTATCCAAGTCAGGGGGGAATTCTATTAATCGCCAAAATTGGTCCTTTTGGCGAAGGACCAAGGAAGGATTTTCCACCTCAACACAAGGAGAGTATATGAGAACAGACATCCTCCGACTACCCGGACGAAGGCGGACTCCGACTAATCCAAGTTCACGCCCCTTCCAGTGGGGTCCGACCCAGCCTTCCCCCAGCTTCTTAAGGACCCCGCCAACATCATGATTCATAGGCAACATCCCGAGCCGGAATACTCGTTAGAACCTGCGGAGGGTCCAAACCCATCATATCTTGATCTTCTATAAACCCCGCAGCACCCCGACGTGGAGCTCCAATAAGCACCCCGCTATAATACCAGTTAAACTTCTTCTTACTTCATCAGCAAGATACTTACTAGATCTTACTTTTTGATATAAGCTAGCCCGCCAAGCAAGCTAGCCTGCCAAGCAAGAGGATACCAGACAGCAAGATTCTCATACTGGAAACTAAAAACTTTGTAAAAGACCCATTAAAATGTAGCCGTACCGAGGAAATATACTCTTTCACTCTAGAGAGTCCTATTTTAAACAGGTCAACTCAAACAGAGTCTTCCTAGGAAGGAAAGATTTGCCTAAAAGATTAACTCCTCATAGGAAGGAAAGTCTAGATTCTACACGTAAAAGCTCCAAGATTATCTCCTAAAAAAAAGAGGATCCGGCATTGGCCAAACCCTAGACCGAAATTATAGGAGTGCATGGTAAGCAACAGGACCTATATATACAATGTCTTACTCACTAGAAAGGGGACCGAAAATCTTCTCCAGAAACCCCACATTCAAGTTCTACTTATCAACAGGCACAGATTCACCATCACCACCATCTCCATTACTTACCAAAACTCCATACATTGCTGTAACCCATAAATACACATTTCATATATCTGTAATGAAAAGGGACGATCAATAAAAGCTTATTTTTAGTTTGATTTCTCGTATTCCATATCGTACTTGCATTGATAGGGACATAGTCGGTATCAAACTATGTGATATTCCTCCAACCAAGATCAATCTCGATCTTGGTCCTTTTAAAGATGTTATTTGGAATTCCATCCAATTAACGATTTTCAGATAACACCTTACTCCATTTTTTTCTCCTAGAAGGTCGACAGTCAAAGGGGATTGAGGAGTCCATCAAGTCAAGTTATAATAAGTATCAGGCTACCTCGACAGGATACTCGATACCTTATATTATTATATGTTCATGAGAGTCCAATTAAGGACATGATAAGTATCAGATCTCGCCAGTTTTTTACGACTACAGGATATGAAGGATATATATCATCTGATAGTCAAGTATCCTAAGATTTGTTTAGTCATAGTACAATTACCCATTCAGGGTCCAATTACTTACAAGTTTATATGCTTTGGAAATTTTTCTTAGTAAAAGAACAAGCAAGACACAGTATGAATCAAATAACTAAAGTTGTTGTATTAATAAAGTGGGGTGCCCAGCTCCCATTTTGGGCTACAAGGCAAAAGAGAAAGGCATATACAAAAGAAAATAGGAAGAGCCAAATCAGTTTTATTTCTCCTCCTCTGGAAGCTCTCCTTGTTTAGCTGCTTCTTCCCTTGGAACATCAGCTTCAATGTCAGTTTGGGCGCCCTCCACCATTGGAACCTGAGGCATAGCGGATCTTTCTCTTGAGCAGCAGCGACCTCCTCCACAGCAGTAGACTCGCTCGAGGCCCCTCCTGCTATTGGGATCCCGGACCTAGCCAGATCTCCCTCATCCTCCACCTAGACCACTCCTTAGGTAAGCACGGGGTCGACCACTTATTCTTCTTAGATAAAAAGATTCTAGACTGCTCCCTCAGCGCCATCAAGCGGGGCTCCCACAGCTATACCAGCCCCTTGATCTGGTTGAGCAGCATCCTGCGGGGGAACTCCTGCTTCTTGATCACCATCTGCTAACTGGGCAGCCTTAGCCATTATCTTATCCCGGTCCTAGTTCAAGGCTACTTGGTGATGGGGCAAAGCTGTGGCCACCTCATAGCAGGCTGTAAAATAGCCATCTTCGAATGTAAGGCCTTGTTGAGCCTCCAGGCCTGCTATGGTGTCGCACAAAAGTTGGTTATCATCTTGCAGCAACCTCTTTTTCACTTTCACGCATTCCTTCTCCTCTCGACGGCGCAGGGACCTGACAGTTTCAGTATCCAGGCAACGCTCAAGGCGTCTAATAACGATTAAGGCCTCCTGCCTCGCCTCTTCAAATTCCTTAGCCCCCTAAAGCAAAGGGGCCACACTTTACTGCGTCTGGACCAGTTCTTGCTGAGTGTCCTCTAGCTTCGCTTGGAGGCCCATGTAAGCTTCCTTCAGAGTCAGCAACTGCTTCTCCATGGCCAGAGCAAACTTGAAGCCCTGCAAAAAGAGGAGAAAGTCAGTACCTGCCAAAAAAAAAAAAGGAAACAAGAGTGAGGATAAATGTTACCTCAACCAAGACAGATGCACCCTTGTTGACCAGGATTTCGGTAGAAAGCTTTGCCATATTCACCAAGCTTCCCCCAGGACAGGATGCAACAAATCTGGATACCACTTCATCAGAGGTGGCTTCCTTAGACCCCGACCTAGAGGGAGCATCAACAAATAGGGCAAAAACAGGGACAGCTTCCTCCTCCTCCGTAGTTCTGACATGGTCTTTAAAGAATGCTGCAGGAAGAGGAGAAGCAGGAGAAATCTTCATAGGAGGAGCAGCCTTCTTCTGTGCCGGCTTTCCGGATCCCCAGGCCTTCGCTGCCCGGGCCAGCATCGCCTTAATTTTCGAGCGCGATGGAGGAGAAGCAAGAGGGCGTGCAGAAATCTTTGTAGATGACCCCGCTAGAGTAGGAGGAGGTGTGGCAACACCAGTGGTTAGTTTTATTGAAATAGGAGGAGGAAGGGGATCAGTTCCAACTTGTGCGGACCCCGCCACGGTTCTGACAGTAGTAGAAGGAGAAGGAACAGGAAAAGTATAAGCCAACAAAATCATATCCCCCGTTCCAGAAGAGGATAGAGACCCTGTTGCCATCGGGGCAGTAGATACTGCAAAAATAGAGGAAATTTAATAAGAAGAAAGAGAAGGAAAGCATATGTACTCATAAAAATAGGGGAAATAGATGTAATCACTTACCAGGAAGGGCGAGGGAAATCCTCAAGTACCGCTCCAGTCAGACTCCCTCAAAAGGGTCCAGAGTGGGATACTTTATGTTTGTGTACCCTCTCTTCAAGATCCTCAATAGGATGTCTCAGGATTTAGGGGAAGGCACCCTCTTCGCCCATTTATCCCTCGCAGTGAATTGGGTGGGGACGGGGTACTCATATCCCCCAATGAAGGCCGTGCACCCCCACTAGCCTTCAACCACGAACCATTCCTCCTTCCAGGGCACAGCATACTTCACAGTCACTCCTGGGACAGTGAACTTCAAGTCATTTGATGCCCTCAAGTAAAACTGACCCTGGGGCACCATATTTGTAATGTTGAAAAGAAAGCGGAGCTCACCCAACCCCGGCTCCCGGTCTATGTGATTTTTCTCGCACTGCTCCTTCCAAAGCACCAAGAACCCCGTCAGGTGATTCCAGAACCCCGGTGAGATCTGGAGAGGGGCTAACTCTAGCGCAACAAGGGCCCAGCGAAGTGTGGGGTGCAATGGCAGCCGAACTCTGCATTTGAAGGCCGCCTTGTGAATCAGCAAATGATCCTGAGGCAAGGTGTACACGTCATAACCCCGATGAGGAAGAGAGAGAGTGATGTAGTTTTGAATCTTGTACTCCTCCTTCAGCTTGGTCAGTGTGTCCAAGGTACACACAGAATCGGGGACTTTCCTCCCGTCATGGAAGGGGGCTAAAGAGCCGGCCTGGACCCCGACTAGAGAGATGCTTCCATTATCGCCTCCGTCACCACCACCGACTCTTGCCGCATCCACTCCGTCATTGATAATAACAGGGTCCTCCAGTTGATTGTGGAAACCCGACCCGATTCGGGGGTTTCGGGTAGAACGATGGTGCTGAGCCCCCGGGGTATCGTCAGCAGTCCCGTCACCCTCTCGACCTCGTTTCCTTCCCTCTAATGTCAGGGAGTCCTCCACCAAGTCAGCCTTCTTCGAATTAAAAAGGGAGTTGATACTATCAGATCGATGCGGAGAGGTGGGGTCGGGGTAAGTAGAGGCCACCACCAGAGGGTTTTGATCAATGGAAACCTCTTACGGAGCAGTGGGAGATTTTAAAGGATATGCCATTTAGGAAGAAGATAAAAGAAACTTAGGAGATCACTGTTAGGAAGGAAAGAAGGCAAGAAAGCTAGGTTTTCTTCTTTGCAAAAATTCTTAAAGTTTCAAAGTGGTAGATAAGGTACCAGTGAGCCTGGTCTATTTATAGAAGAGGGCTGACAGTTGCACACCTGAAAATCGAAATCGGTGACCGATAGAATGGGTAAGAGGCATTTTCTGCATTAATCGCACCAAAACGGCTCTTTTTTAAAACAAAGAAACCAATCATTGAGTGACACGCAGATTGTGCAATTAGTACTAACGTATCAAAGAAAGATTTCCTCTTCCACCATGGAGAACCAATCAAACAAGGAAATATGCGGACAGATAAAGTAGAAAATCCTTCAAGCATAATTAGGATCCTGATTCCGACCCTGTTAAGGAATCGGTGTCCAAGTTAGGGGGACTTCTGTTAACCACCAAAATTGACGAAAGACCAAAGAAGAATTTTTTACCTCGACACAAGGAGGACATAAGAATCCAGACACCATCCGGCTACCCCGATAAAGGGGGACCCCGACTGATCCGAGTGCATACCCCCTCCAGTGGTGTTCGGCCCAGCCTTTCCCTAGCTTTTCAAGGACCCCGCCAGCATCTTGATTCATAAGCATTGCCCCGAGCCGGACTACTCGTTAAAACCTACAGCGGGGTCCAACCCAGTCATGCCTTGGCTTCCTATGAACCCCGCAGCACCCCGACACTGAGTTCCAATAAGCGTCCCGCTATGGTACTAGCTAGACATCCCCCTACTTCAGTAGCAGGATGCCTAGTTGTTTACACCTTCTGATATAACCAGCCCACCAAGTAGGAAGATACCAAGCAGCAAGATTCTCATACTAGAATTAAAAGCTCCATAAAGACTTATTAAAACGTCGCCGTCCAGTCAAAACAGAGGAGATGTACTCCTTCCCGCCAGAGAGTCCTATTTTAAATAGGTCAATGCAGTTAGAATCCTACTAGGAAGGAAGGAAAGATTTGCTTACAAGATTGACTCCTCCTAAGAAGGAAAGACTAGATTCTGTACGTAAAAGATCCGAGATTATCTACTAAAATGAGGGAGGTCCTATAATTACCAAACCCTAGTCCGAAATTGTAGGAGTGCATGGCAAGCAACAAGACCTATATATACAACATCTTGCTCACCAGAAAGGGGGTGGAAAATATTATCTCCAGGAACCCTACGACCAATTCTACTTATCGACACGCACAAGTTCACCATCACCACCATCTCCATTATTCACCGAGCCTTCATGATTCACTTCTAATCCTGAAAAATATAGTCCATGTAGTTGTAACGCAAAGTGATGAATAAAAAGCTCTTCTTGTTTGTTTATTAGCATTCCTAATTGTTTGTGCATTATCGAGGACCTAGTCGGTATTTAACTACTTGATACCTCTCTGACCAGGGTCATCTCTGATCTTGGTCCCCCTTAAAGTCGTTATTTGGAATTTCACCCCCAGTGACCATTTTCCGGTAACATCTAGAATTTCTCTAAGCATGTTCATAGAGCTTGATTGATCATCTAGCTTTATTTGTTTGTGATTTGCATCACTTAGACCATTGCCTTGTGATATGTTGAAGTCTCTTGCAAAGTGAGTGAAGCTTTGTATTGAGTAAGAAGTCTTGGCTAGGAATGAGTTTCGGATAACCAAGCGAAAATCTTAGCAAGAAATTGCATACTCCGGATAGTTGAGCTAGGGTAGCTTGACTAGGATACTAGTGATCTAGATTGCTAAGTAAGGAAATCTTACTAGAGGCTTGAGAGCCTTGGATAGGACGTTGCTTTCTAGAGGAGTAGGACACATCTTGGATAGGGAGTAGGCTTAGTGAATCACTAGCCCGAGGGTTGATTAGGAGGTGATAGCTTGAAGTTGATATCATAATGTTGGTAGCTTTGAGTGTATAAGTCCTTTTCGTATAGTGGATTTGCTTTGCCGGTGATTGTGGTATCAACCCGTGGATGTTTCCTCTTTGAGGTTTTACCACGTAAAAACTTTGTGTATCTTTTTCGCTTTTAGTTTTTGTTATCTTTCATATTTTACTTGTATTGATTCTCTTGTATATTGATGATTCACATGCAATGATTCTTTCTATACAATTGTTATATCATTTCAAGTATTCTTTTCATTCTTATATTCCGTATTTTTTTAATATTGGAAGAATTTGGAACTATACCTATTCACCCTCCCTCCCTCCCCCCCCCCCCCCCCCCCTCTCTCTCTCTCTCTCTCTCTCTCTCTCTCTAGGTATAAAACAATATTGCTTTAAAGGAAATTTTAGTGCCTCCATTCTCATATTACCATATAAGTAGTCTAGGATAAGACCATCGTACATTACAGAACGGACCGCAACTGTAGATTAACCACAAATAAAATACCCAGCTTTTTTTACTTTCTACAGACTTTTAAGATTGTATGTCTCAAAATGAATTCCTTTGTATATGAGATTCATATTCAGTTTGAGATTACATCTAGCAATCTTAGATGTTTAGCACATATAATATAAACGTATGAGTAATGTTAATTGAATGAAATAACTACTTCTTTTATTAATGAATTTATAACATTTACAAATTACAAACTTTAGGGCTTAAATCCCAACAGCAACAATAAAGGACTGCATTAAGCATAAAAACCAACCCTCGATTGCTACTCACCGTTGGTGTGCCCAGAGAGCAACGACCAAGGGTCGCATACAGCATGAAGGTCATAGCACCAAAATCCAATCAGGCATGGGTGTGTACACTTTCATGAATTCCCCCCATTCAATTAAGATCATAAGCAAATCCAAGTGTGATATTCACCTTACCCTAATTCTCAAATTAACCTAATCTCTTAACATGCATCAAGAGTGGATGTGCAATCAATACAAGTCTAGAATCAAGCTATTACGAAATTGAATGAGACAATGCTTGAAGAAATTAAATACAAGTCAATCAAGTAAATAGCACTAGTGTTAGGTTTACATATTTCCCTAATGGGGATACAAATCAAAGAAGAAAATAACAAAAGAATAATAAATAGAGAAAACTCAAGTGATATTCCTTGATCTCCATGCTCCATTGAAGTTCCTTTTCCTCATAGACAAGAGAAGATGGCTCTTTTTCCTTGAATCTCCTCCAAAGATGGATGGGTGAATATAGAAGGTGGTGGTGGTGAGGCATCCATGGAGGAAAACCTCTATGGATGCTTTTGAAGGCTTCTCTCTCTCTCGATATTGTGAAGAAGATGAAGTGTAGGGAGGTTTGTTATGGGTTCCCCTTTAAATGGTGGGGAAAAAGTGTATTTATAAGATTGAGAGGCTAGAGCATGAATTCAGGTGAAAAGAAGAGATTGCCCTCACTGAAATGGGCTAAAAATCATCCCTAAACTGAGACGACACTAAATCGCGGCTCGACATTCATAGGTAGAGATAAGCGAAGTGGACCAACGAGATCTAATGGAGGCATTCTGGCTCTCAGTCCGTGGGTCACTTCACAGATATGGACCCATGCACTATCAACAAACTAGGCACTCTTGATTCTACTTCGCGGTTATGGACCTGTGAACTGTTGTCTCGAGATCTTTAGGAGATGACTTCGCAAGTGCATTGCTTTGGTGTGGACTAGGGAATTGTGACTGATTTCCCATTTGTGCAATATTTGCTCATTTTTGCCTCTCAATCTTCACTTTAAGCTCAAACACATTACTTAGGGAATATAACATACACATGGCTTAACAAAAACATTAAATAGACAAAAACGCCAAAAAAAAAAAAGCACAAAAGCTAGGAAATAGGGACCTCATACAGGTACATGAATGTGACGATCAAAGAGCGTGTCATTTACTTTTAGTTTAGTTTTTACTTTAGTATCTTTTTATTTCGTTGGTAGTTCTTACTTTTGGTGTTTCAGGATTACAGATGCATGCACGATCGTCGCTCACAATGAGGATTTCTATTCCCAGCAAACGACGACATAAACCGGGTAGGAAGATTGGCAAGTGCATTTGAAGGAATCGACGTATTTGTAGACTTGGATAATTCTTCACCAAGAGATAGAAACTCCATCGGATTCGCTAACACATCCAAATCACTTACAGTTAAGGGCAATGGGAGAGTACTCACTCCCCACCATTGGGAATCAACTGTCACCTATCCTTCTTGACGCTGTAGTAAGAAATTATGAATTGAAGAGCATGCACTTCAACTTGCTTCCTTCTTTCTATGTGAACCCTAATGAAGATTGCTTGCAATTGATGAAAGAATACCATGCGATGATAGAGACATTTCCAATAGGAAGGCTTTCAAGTGATCAGCTGAAGATGAGGTGTTTCCAATACTCTATGAAGGAGAAAGCCAAGCAGTGGCTAATGGCACTCAGACTAGGATCGTTAACCACATGGGCTAGCATATGCAAAGTGTTCTTCAACAAATTTTTTCTAGCTAAGAAAGCTAAGGAATTTCGTGTAAATATCACCGACTTTTCGGAGGAAGAATGAGAGTCATTTCATGAGGCTTAGTTGCTCCTCGCTTAATGCCTATCGCATATGTTTTCCGATGAATACAAGCTTCAAACCTTCCGATCTGAACTTACTCCACTCACTCAAGTTTTGGTCGACAATGCTTATGGAGGTATAATTGCGAATAAAACAGCACTTGAGGTTATGAAGTGTATGAGAAGTTGGCTAAGAACTTTGAACAAAGGAGTTCAAGTGGAAGTACATCGATAAGATATGAAGTGAACTCCATTACTGAGATGGCAATTGAAGTGTCAAAGTTGGCGAAGCAGATGCAGTCCATGCAGACTTTCATGCAAACCTTGAGCCAAAAACAAGCTAGTGTAACCCATATTTTTTTTAGAGAGATGGGCAAATAGGGGACATGTTTAATCATGGAGAAGGGTTCCAAGGTCAATAAGAGAAAGTCCAAGCTATAGGGTACCAATGGCCGAGAAATGATCCATTTTCAAACACTTACAACCTAGGATAGAGGAACAACCCACGCTTCTCGTGGTTGAATGATAGCAATGCTTTAAACAATCAAGCCAACACTCTAAGGAACAATGTTGGTACTTGAATGCGCTTTTTTCGTCGTTATGACATTTCTATTCAAAAGATATTTATAAAGTTCCTAGCAATGTGCTATAAAGTTTGAAAACAAGTAAAGCAGCAAGTGAGGTATTGTTCCACAAAGATTGAAGGGTAGCAATGGTCAAATTAACACGGCCAAATACTAGATATGCTAAAAAGTAAAAGTTTCAATGATTTTTGTTTGAGAATTAACAACCAAAAAAATGGTAAACTACAATTATGCGTAATTAACTAAAATTAAACTAACAATTGCAAGAATACAATGTGATAAGATATGAGATGGATATGGGAGTTGATACAATTCATACACGAATAGTGGGCAATCCAATAAATCTTTTAAGAACCTATTCGATCTATTTAGGGACAATCTACCTATAAGTGTGGTTTGTAAAACCATTTAATCCTCACTTACAACCCAACTATTGGAGTGCTAGGTTAAGTGTAGGGAAGAATATCATTAAGTTTAGGCAGATCACTTAGCCAAGATGTCTTGGATTGAACTCGCAATCCATCTCTTCTATTTAAGAGAGCTTGTTTAAATGCCTTAATGTGTGTATGGTTAAAACTCAATTCCATTTAACTTCTAACATGAATTAAGAGTTGGAGTGCCTACTCAACCCAAGAAGAATATCAAATATATTTTAAACTCAAATCAATTTAACCTCTAACATGAATCAAGAGTTGGAGTGCCTACTTAATCCAAGAAGAATATCAAATATATGTTTTAGAACTCAAATCAGTTTAACATCTAACAAGAATTAAGAGTTGGAGTACTTAATCCAAGAAGAATATCAAACACTATTAAACACATTGAATGGAATTAAAGAGATCAAATACTAAAGATAATGGTGGAAAGCCCACAATCCATGAATTATTACATCAACTCCCACATAGGGTTTAGTTACTCATAATGTAAATACAATGAAGAAATAAAGAAGCAAAAGTCAAGAAGGAACCCGTTGGAGTGCTAAGATTCCTTTATTCTTCAAGCTCCTCTACTTCTGCAAAGTGTGCAAATTCATAGCTATTTGAGTGGGTATTTGGGTTTGAGTGAAATGGAAGTGGAAAGGGTGATGTAGATATGGATTTGGTGTGGAAATTGGTTAGGAATGGTGTATGACGGGCTTGGATGCGTGGGAGATGTTTTGGGTGGCTTGAGAGCCACCCTTTGGTTACTTCTCTCCTAGGGTTCGTTCTGATGTGTAAAAGATATGGAGAATAATCTATCAAGGGGTATTTATAAGGCTTCCAAAAATAGGTCTGGAATTTCTGATGTCATTAGATCTGGGTAACTTCGTGACCCGTAATTCGTGGATAGGGACCAGTGAAGTTGGTCCGCGAGATTGGTTGTGGGAAAGGTTGGTAGTCTCTTTGCGGGTGCTTTCGTGGGTTAAGACCGGCAAACTCTAACTGGTGAGATCAACTGTGGAACATTTTGGTACATGATCGCTGGTGTCTTCCCTGGTATGAACCAGTAGATTTTTGGCGCGAGATCAGCTGTGAGAATTTTGGCTTTGTTTTCATGATACAGACCCGCGAGACGTGTGACGCGAACTCCTCTTGTGCTGACTCTGCTGGTGATTTCGCTGGTGTTGACCAACGAACCTAGGGCTCGAAATACCCAGAATTTCCATTAATAGACTTCACGAGTGGCTTCACTAGTATAGACCAGCAAACTCTGCCTTCATCATTGAAAATCTTCACTTCTGACTCGTTCTGCTCTCGAAAGTTCCACTTGGATCTCCAATGCTTGAAAAACAATGTTTTGCTTGCAAAGACTAGACTTGAGCCATTAAATACAAGAATTCACTCGGAATCAAGCCAAAGGATATTGAAATGGGGGCCAAAATATGATACAATTTTGGCTCGATCAAATTCCCTCAAACCAAACATTTGCTCGTCCTTGAGCAAACTCGGAATAAAAACACACAACAAACACAAAAAACTCAACGACAAAAAAATAAATTTGACAGTTTTATTTTTAAAAAAGTAAAAAAACACTGGGTTCCGACTGAGTATCGGGTATACCCAAACCCGAACCAATACACAACCAGCTGGGTATACGGGATTTTCAGCCCGGGTAAGGCCAGGTTTACTTCCCATTCCTACTTAAATCTAGCAGAGTTCAAGTGGAGCTCAAGTTAATCTCAACACCGTGTAGCTTGATGCTGTGAAAAGAGCTTCAATACTCTGTGTGCAGTTGAACTAGAGCTAAAGTGTATCAAACATCGATCACACATTAAGTCCATCAACATCCATAAGATTCAAGAGCAAAAGATTTGTAAGATGCAAAAAATATCAGAAGAGTTAGTTATGTTTTCCGAATTCTTAGGAAAAGTTTGTTAG
Organism: Acer campestre; assembly: GCA_954870605.1. Classification (NCBI taxonomy): domain Eukaryota; kingdom Viridiplantae; phylum Streptophyta; class Magnoliopsida; order Sapindales; family Sapindaceae; genus Acer; species Acer campestre. The sequence goes on along the minus strand of OX940803.1, from coordinate 32,899,721 downwards.
TTAGAGGCAAGTGTGCATTGCACTATGGTGATTGTATATAAATAGAATGTTGGACATACGAGTGTGCTTATTTTTGAAGAAGAAATAGAAAAATCTCCATTAATGGATTGAACTTTCAGGGGCTGGTTGGTATGAGGTAATTAAAATAATCTCAATAATGTGAAACCCACCCCAACTTACCCCCATAAAGGGTAAAGCGATTCCTATGGTAATCACTTTTCAAGGAATCAAAAAACGCAAACCTAGTAACAAACATGAGAATGTTATCAAATTCTCATTCCCATACAAACATGACCCCATACCAAACGGCTCCTCATAGAATACTTCTACTTTTTTGCCAAAAACAAAATACCTGGTTTTCGCCATCTTTTCATCAATATGCATACTTTTTATAAAAAGTACAGTGTTCATATTACCTTTATTGGGTAATTTCTCTAATTTTTTTTTTTTTTAAGTGTAACCTTTTTAAACGTTTTTATCATGTTAGCAACTCTAGTACCTTCTTTTTCCAAAGTACTAACAGTCATCTATGACTCTATGTATAAAGGTCAATTTTGCCCCTAAACATGTTTTGTTATTGCATTTTCATTTTCCAATATTTATTTAAAATACTTTTCATATTTTAATAATAAATAAAAATCAAATTAAGAATAAAAAAATATTTTCTAAAAAAAAAAAAAATATGAAAGAATTATAAATATATATATATATATATCAGTAGAATTTTAATTAAAATATTAAAAAAAAAATAAGATTAAAAAATATTTATAAAAAAAAAAAAAAAAAAAAAAAACTAATAGATCCATTGGATCTTCATCATTGGATGTGGAGATCCAACGATGGATATCCAATGATCTCCAAACGATGGAGATCTGAAAATTATCTCTATCATTTCGACAATGGATATCCAAAGATCTTTATTGTGTTGAAAATGGAGATCCATCGATGGACCTCCATCGGCCGACAATGGAGATCCGTCGAGAGATCTCCATCAACCAGTGATGGAGACTATCGGAAGATCTCTGTCGATCGGCGATGGAGATCCCCCTCTGGATCTCCATCACGAGTGGAGAACCAAAGATGGATCTCCACCGTTAGATGGAGCTCAATCAATGGTGGCTGGATCTCCACCGTTGATGACTATATTTTTATTTTTTTATTTTTTTATTTTTAATTCACTTTCCATTCAAATGGCCAAAATAGCCCTATTTTCAATAAATTTGACTAATGGTAGGATTAAAGTGGTGTATTTTTGAAAATGTTGGGACTAAAATTGTGATAACGAAGTTTAAAAATATAATATTTTACCAAAACTTAGGGTTTAGTGAAATTTTCCCTATATTTATTTCAACTGATGGACGGACTATCTTACAACTCATAACTTTCACAATGCAGGCATCTTTTGACTTTAATATCTTTTTTTTTATTCAATAATATCTATTAATTTGGGATTAGGTATTTTTTTTTTTTTTAAGCTTTCACCATTAGTAGGATTCGAGCTGCTAACCTGGAAGTCATTTGTCCAAACTCCAAGCTCGTTCATCTATCAGATGAGCTACGCCCATGTTGGCTTTTGACTTTAACATCTTAATCACGTGCCCAACTTTGTTTAATAATTTTAAAATGGAACGAATGGTTTGACTCCTTAAAAAAAATAATTAAAAAAATAAAAATAAAAAAGACAAAAGACAAAAGGTCTAGCCATCATTATTAATCACCAATCAACAAATATATTATGGTAGTTGGTGGATAACATATCAAACATTTTATTGAACAACCAAAGATGTAAAGAATATTATTCATTGTTTAAACACATATATATTTGTATTAATGCTCACCAAACACCATTTTAAAATCAATCATGCAAATATCTTCCAGAAAGTTCATGATTAAACGACACAATGTACCACACGGCACATACATAACTGTCAATTGGATATGTATTATCTCAAATTAGAGTGTGACTGCTAATTAAGAAGGGAACATGATAACTTATATATTAAGTTTTTGGATGTTCGGAGCATCGATGCAAAAATGGTTTACATAATAATAGAACACTAGTACAAATCGATCCAAGTACTGACCAATCGAATGATATCGAAAGCCGTTTCTATATAGACAGTTAGACAGAGACTTGAGCATCCACGCAATATTCAACAAATTAAAGAAAAAGAAAGAGATTGCCAGTTGTGTCACATACTAACAAAAATCACTCGATGATCAGGTTTTATTCAAAAAAGTACATTTCGAATCTTGACAAGGATCTCAATATTCCATCAAACTATAGCTATAAATAAAGGATAATATTAGGGTGTTGATTGATCGGCACCCAAAATACTTTCATGACAGTTTTGTAAAACTGTAATAAATTATAAGGTTTTTTTTTTTTTTTTTTTTTTTTTGACAGTTAAAAACTGTCAAGAAATATTAAGTTTTTTTTTTCTTGATAGTTATTTTTCTTGACAGTTATTTTTCTGTCAAGAAATGTTTATAATTTTTTTAAAAAATATATTTCATTATTTAATAATAATATTGAATTAAACAATATTTTTTATATTTATAATAAACACCGCCGGACCACCGCCGGCCACCAACCACCAACAGACTCCGTCGCCGCCCAGCACCGGCCACTTGACAATTGGTGAGAATTGAACTTGAGACCTCAAATCAATAATTGAAAGTCCTAACCACTTGACTACAAGTCTTGATGTGTCAATAATTGAACAATATTTATATATAACATATATACATTGTTACAAATAAAAATAATAAAAAAACATTTTAAGATAAATTCAAATTTATTCAACTAATCAAAATTCTAATTTGTATGACAAACATATATTAAAAAATATTTATTAAAACTTTTAATGGAATTATATTTTTTAAAACATATATAATCGAGTTAATGGTCTATACTCTATAGTCACGAATGGTAATGAGAATGAGAATGAGAATGAGAATGGAAAGGAAAGGAAAACTGAGTTTTTTATTTGGTTGGAACTTTAGATTTAGTCTCTAAATTAGTATTATTTTGTTTGGTTAACAACGAAATGGAACAGAGTTAACTGTATTTTGACCAAAATACTCCTAATTATAAAACATTCATAATATATAATATAAAATACATATAAAATACATATAATATAATATAATATAATATAATATATAAATATATATATAATATGTAATTTAGAATATATGTATATTATATTATACAATACAATATATATAATAATATATTTATATAATATAATAATATAATAATATATATAAATATTATATTATGTATTATATAAATATTATAAATATATGTTATTTAATAAATATATTTAAATAATATATATTATATATTATATTATATTATATTATATTATATTATAAAACATTCATAATATATAATTTTTTATTTACTTCCTATTATCAATGCCAAACAAAATCTTGATATGGATTTATTTTACAGTAAGATATCGGTTTTCCCGGCAAACCGATATTGGATAAGTAAAATTTTAAATTTAATAAATTTACTTTTAAAAAATTCAAAAAAAAAATTAAAAAAATTGTTTATTTATTTTGCACCCTCTTGTTTCATACTAAGAGACATGTTAATAATCTAATTACCCATATAAATTAGTAATCTGAGTCTTACATTTGTTCATTAAATTACAAGATACATGTTGATAAATATCTCCCCTATAGTGAGAATTATATTCCAAATCATGCTTATTACAATTGATATAACGAGTCTCCTATATGCCATGTTTGGTTGGATAGAATGAAATGGAAAGAAAATCATTCCCCATTCGTTTGATTTGTTAAAATACAATGGAATGGTGATTCCATTGGAATGAGGATTTCACTATTTTGGTTGAATGGGCATTCCATCCAAAAACCAATGGAATGTCCTTCCATTCCAAACTAAAATTTATATTCCCGAAATACCTTCATATGCCCAATTCCATTATAAAAATACTCTCCTTTCCAAAAATAATATATTATAATATATATATAACGATATATAAACATATATAATATAATATATTATATTATTATATATAATATATATTATATTATATTATATTATTATATATATTATTATATGTATTATATATTATATATATTATTATATTAAATAATATATAATTATATATATAATATACTTTTATATTTTATTATTATTATTATCCATAATATATCATGTTATTATGAATGCTTTATAATTAGAGGTATTTTGGTCAAAATGCAGTTAACGTCATTCCATTTCGTTGTTAACCAAACAAAATAATACTGATTAAGAGATTAATTCTAAAGTTCCAACCAAACAAAAAACTTAGTTTTCCTTTATTTTCCATTCTCATTCCCATTACTATTCCGATTACTATTCCACCTTGTAACCAAACGTGACCAAAGAGTATTGATTAATAACTCAACTATATATGTTTTAAAAAATATAATTTTATTAAAAGTTTCAATAAACATTTTTTAATATATGTTTGTCATAGAAACTAGAATTTTGATTAGTTGAATAAATTTAAATTTATCTAACAACGTTTTTTTTTTCCTAACAACTCTTATAGGTTATATATAAATATTGTTTAATTGCTAACACATCAACTGTTGTAGTGAAGTGGCAAAGACTTGCAACACTTGAACTAGAGACTCAAGTCCAACTCCAAGTAATGACAATTAATTGTCATTATTTATCAGAGGTGAGCATGGCCGGCCGGGGTGGCCGCCAACGGCGGGCGGTGGCGGGGGGCTGATGGTGGTCGCCGGTGGCGGTTGGCCGGCGGCGGGAGTCTGAGGAGGTGGTATATGAAAATAAAAAATGTTTAAATAATGATATTTTTTATTTAAATATTATTAAACCTTTCTTAACAATAGCATCATTGACAGTTTTTTTAACTGTCAAGAAAGGTTTTCTTGACAGTTAAAAATTGTCAACTAATGCATTTTTTTTTTTTTTTGTAGTAATATAACTACAAAATCTTGGAATAAGTGAAAGAAAAAAGGACACGTGTTACAGTTCAATTGAACCATATCACTAATCAGTATTTTGAGTGCTGACCGGTCAGCACCCAAGTATTATCCATAAATAAAAGAGAAAATAACACTAGACACCATTAATTTGTGGGTGGAGTCCTAAAAAGGTCATTCACTATTTAAATTGTTCCAAAATCACAATTTTAACAAAACATTGTTTATTGGTAGTCATTCTGTCAAAATCTAACAGAAAGCCGATATATGTGACATGGCACCTATAAAGAATTTGGTGGGCAATATTTTATATATTTTGATTATTTAATTATATATAATAATAATGATTTGATTAATTTATTATTTTTATGGGCAATATTTCCTGTACATGGGTGACATCAAACTTATTTTTATTTCCTGATTAATTTAGATTGACATCAAACTTATTTTCTGATTAATTTATTATTTAATTATATATGTAAAGTAATGATGAAAAGTTCTATTTAGAGTAAAGTTACTATTCAAAATCAACTCAAAAAATAGTCAAAATACAGGTAAAAAACCAATTAAAAACCGGATGATTTTATAGCTTTTTTCTTAGGCCACTAGCTTTTTTTTTTCTAAGATGGTGACTTGATGGTTTTACAATATTGTCCCTTCTTGTTTTATTGTTTTGACCTTAATTCTAACAGATTATGACATAATCAAACAGACTTCAAACAATTAATAGGTAAAGTGGTAACAATTGATATTTTTTTTCTATGAAATAGCTAATTTAAGTCATTTAAAAAAATTAATAGCCATTTATGGACAACCTTAAGAAATCAATGGCTCTATAAATCAATAACCCTAAATAAAAACTAGCTAGATAGAAACCGGCCATCTCAAACCGTCCAAATGTACTATATATTGAAAATGACATTTAAAGTGCTTATCTTTTGTTTTCTTTTTGACAAATCCAATCATCCGAAATTCAATATATTCTAATGAAGATACATGTAAATAATATTAAAAACCTTTTGTCGGGGCCACCACAGCATCCCACGATCAAATCCACACAGATTCAAACTTAATCAGTAATCAGTCATCAGTCATCATCAACAACTTGGCTAGCATCAAAGGTTCTTTAATTTGACCTAAAAAACATTCTAGTAAACTGATATTAATATAGCTAGGATCATAGTCACAATAATTTTGAATTATTTATTCATTTTGTAATACTTAATATGGTGTTCTAAAAGTACATGTTAACAAAATCTTATAATAATTAAAGTCATATATCATCAAATATTAATAGAGATTCTAAAATTACATATTAACACAATATTATAATTGATGAGTTTCGGATGATTGGATTTTCTAGTTGCTACGTTATTTTTTATTTTTATTTAAAAATAAAACAAAATAGATTGCTTTATCAGCTCTGTAATGGACGGAGTTTAAAAACTAAAATAAATAAACTAATACTAAAAAAAAAAAATTAAACAAATATTGAGCAGCTATCTAGCTATATGGATTGGCCGTATTGAGCTTTTTGTACAATTGCACATCATCACTTGAAATTGTAGTTATTATTTTACAATCAATGCAAAGGTTCTTGGTATAATATCATTTTAGTCCCTATGGTTTACCATATTATCCATTTAAGTCCCCGTCGTTCCAGTATTGACCAATTTAGTTCTTCTATTACGTTTTCCATTGATAAAATGGTTTTTGAAAAAGATAGAGGGTCAAATGACCCTATTTCCCCTAATTATTTCTGATACCAGTTAAAAGACATGCCCCTGATTATTTCTGATACAATCAAAATATTGATTTAATAAAAATAAAAAATAAAAACTAATATTAAAAAAAAATCAATTGATTTAATACACCAGATTCATCCATCTCATCAATCTTCTTCATCGAAACCCAGAAACCAAACCCCAAATCCACCCATCACCAACCACAAATCCATACCCAATCATGAACACACATCGCCATCATCACTCTTCCACCATCCACCATCCCTTTCACCGTCAAATTAAATTCCACAAACAATAAAAATAAATTGAATCAACAAAAAAAAAATAATAAAAACACAAATCTCATTATTTAATCCATATTTGTGGTTGGGATCTAGGTTTTGATTGAATCAAACCAGATTCAAACCCACAAAATCAAACAACCCAGATCAAACAACACAACAAAATCAAATTCATTCAACAATAGAATTAAACCCAATCAACAATACAATCAAACCTAGAAAATTAACACAATATTCAAACCCACAAAATCGAACCAAACACATTCAACAATAACAAACACATCCATCTCTCTCTCTCTCTCTCTCTCTCTCTCTGAATCTGAGAAACCTCCATCAAAAAATCCATTCAAACCGATCTCATCTCCCTATCTCTCTTTCTTCCCCACCACTTCGATCTCATCTCATCACTCTCTAGATTGATCGATCGATCTCACCACCACCACCACTGTCAACCACCCCGAAGCCAAGAAAGAAGAAGAAGAAGAAGAGACAGATCTGGTCGTTGTCACGCTTCTTGTCATCGCGCTTTCGGTCATCACAGCCGTCTTCGTCGCTACTTCCGATCGTCGTCATTGGCGCTGGTCATCATCGCCGTCGTCTCTTGGGTTTTGGGAGGTTTGATGTTGATGATGGAGTGAGAGAGATAGAGAAATTTTTTTTATTATGGTTTGGTGATGATGAACGCGTGAGAGAGAGAGAGAAAGAGAGAGAGAGAGAGAGAGAGAGAGAGAGAGAGAGAGAGAGATTAATCAGTTTAATTAGATTCAATGTGAATTTTGGAGAGAAAGGGTGTGGATGATGAGATGGGTGGCTAGGGTTTGGTAAAGAAAATGATGAGATGGGTGGCTAGGTTTGGTAAAGAAGATGGAAAAGATGATGAGACTGTGAGACGGGTGGTTAATTTTTTATTTTATTTTATTTTACTTTAGGGTTTTATTATTTAATTTAATTTATTAATTTTAACCATGTTTTCCATAATAAATTTCTCTTAACATATTAATTTAATTTTATTGTTTTTATTTTTTATAAATTAAATTACACAAACCGTTTGGTTTTTTTTTTTTTTTTATCAAATTTTAATTTAAATGAAGTTACAGTTTACCCTTCTTATACAACATTCTAGAAGGGGTAAGGATGATTTTACTATTTTACCCTCGCTCTATTAACGTCAGTTTCAAAATTATTCCTGACGGAATTGGACAGTAGGAATTAGAAGAGGAATTAATTGAAAACGTTTGGACATACATGGTCAAAATTGGAACGACAGGGACTAAAATGGATAATATGGTAAACCATAGGGACTAAAATGATATTATCCCAAGGTTGTATCTTCTTCTTTTTTATTATTAAAGAAAAGGTTCTTTTTTGTACTTGGAAATTGAAAGTTGGTAAATAACATATATCACTATCTAACGAGAACATCATCACATCATCACATCATCACATTAATGGTTCACATCATTTGATGGATATGACAATGTTAATCTGAAATTTTGAAACTCCCAAACATTAGAGCATCTCTAATGCAAATTTGCATTTGGAGAAAATTGACTGTTAAATAAGATAGATAGTTAAAAATTTATAATAATAATAAAAAATAATAATAATAAAAAAATAAAAATAAAAATAAAAATAAAAAAAACCTCTCAAATACAGTTATCTAACTTCATTATGGAGATGATGTGAAAAGAAAAAAAATATATATATGGAGTTGAGTTCTAATTCTAGAAACTCTCTTAGAATTTAGAAATGCTAAATAGGATTTCTAAATCTTTTCACCAATAATATTAGAGCTCATTTAATTGTAAAATAAAAGAGGAGAGAGAATAGAATAATTGTTTTACTATGACTGATCATAAAATGGATGCATATTTGATTTTAGATAATTGAATTGGAGATGTGAGTATATATGCATTTCTCTAAAAAAAAAATAAAAAAAATTCTATTCCATTGTAGAATGCATTTGAAATATCATTATGTTATTAGCTATGCTTTAAATTAATAAGAACACTTGATCAAATACTTGTAGTTGGTTATTAATCAAATAGAATATATATATATATATAAATTTGTAGGATCTACCGAAATCAAACGTTACAACATGGTTTCTATCTCTACTTCTATAATCAAAACAAGTTGACTCCAAAAACAGGAAGAAGTCTCACAACAATTATTGTGGTTTTATAGCCAATAATGTAACGGATTAGGATCCTCTCCTCACTTTAATTATCATAATCTCAATAATTTATTGCTACGTGTATAATATAACAAATCAATGGTATAGATTATTTTTATTACTTTATATGTCTTTACTCTCCCAAAAGACAGAATTAATCAAAATCATTGATTTAGGTGATGACAAAGTGAGGTGAAGGGAACCAAATCCATTCGCATGATACAAAGATAGGCTATATATATATGGGATAGCATGTTACATATAATAAAAAAGATAGGCCCAACAGTTGACTTTTTAAAAAAATAAATATATAAATAAATAATTCCTAACAGTTGAATAATCAACCGCCAAACATTGAAAAAATCCTAACAATGATTTTTGGATCGTTGAAAAGTCAATTGCCAAACATTAACACGTAGGTAGATCGAAACTTTAACTAGTCTAGGTTTGAATAATCAAACCCTCTTTCTCCACAGGGTTGCGATACGATTTGTTCGTATTTGTGAATGATAATGTAGAAAAGCAGGAAATAAAAGATAAATCAAGCATAACACATGTTTTACATGGTAAAACCCCAAGGCAGGGAAACATCCATGGTGCTGGTGATGACGAGAAGAAATCTACTATGAATAGAATGATTACACACTCAATCTCTCATTCTCTCTTGCTGCTGTTATGCTTTTTTACACATAGGTGGATAGATCGATAGATCGACCCTCTGATACCTAGATCATTCGATCCCTTTTTTTTTAATACAATGAGATTATTAGTCTATTTATATGTGCATAAAACCCTAATCCTTGTTGTACAAGTAAAGAAAGGTGGTGGTGTTTAATTAGAACTTGCTACTTTTTGAAGTTGTATTTAACTTTTTTCCTGTTTCAAAGGTCTTGTGCATTGAATTAGAACCTTCGAAAGATTTTAGTTGAGTAGTTAGTTTATGATTTATTTCCTGATTGATGTGCAATATTCTAGAAGAGCGGAGTTATTGCTTGATCTGGACTCTCTGATATGTATGAGGAAATAGTAATATTTCCTTAGTGGAATGAGGTCCTAGATTCCTTGTTTGAATGAGATTGTTACTGTTTTGATTGAGCATCTCTTGGCCGACCATTTCCCAACCTGATCAGATCCTCTTTCCCTGATCGAGTTTAGACCTATCTTGGCCGATCGGTTCAGTTTGACCACTCTGTCCAGTAACATCAACTTTTACTTGGTCAAATGTTGACTGGTTGACTTTACCTAACCAGACTTATTTTACCTGATCGAATCACTATACCCCGTTAGGTCTAATTTATTAAGACCTTGTCCTTGCGATCGGTTCATCCGACTGCTTGCCAATCACTAGCGATTGTTTTTCTTCTCGATGACATGGTCCGTCATATATTTTAGATTATTCGCTATCTTTGCTGACATATCATGCTACCGAAAAATCCCTATAACATGTATAAAGGTCAATTATGCCCCTAAACATGTTTTGTTATTGCATTTTCATTTCCCAAAATTTATTTAAAATACTTTTCATATTTTGATAATAAATACAAATAAAATTAAGAACAAAAAAAATATTTTCTTAAAAAAACAAAAAAAAAATTATCAGTAGAATTTTAATTAAAATATTAAAAAAAAAACATAAGATTAAAAAATATTGATAAAAAAAAAATTAAGAGATCCACTGTTACGGTGGAGATCTGGAAATTATCTCTATCATTTCGACAATGGAGATCCAGAGATCTCTATTGTGTTAAAATGGAGATCCATCGATGGACCTTTATCGGCTAGCAATGGAGATCCGTCAACGGATCGATCTCCATCGACCAGTGATGGAGACCATCAAAGGATCTCCATTAGTCGGTGATGAAGATCCCCATCTGAATCTCCATCACCAGTGGGGATCCAAAAATGGATCACCACTATTAGATGGAGCTCTATTAATGGTGGCTGGATCTTCACCATTGATGACTATATATTTATTATTTAATTTTTAATTCACTTTCCATTCAAATGGCCAAAATAGTCCTTTTTTCAATAAGTATAAGTAATGGAAAGATTAAAGTGGTGTATTTTTGAAAATGTTGGGACTAAAGTTCCTTAAAAATATGATAATTAACCAAAGCCTAGGGACTTTAGTGAAATTTCCCTATATTTATTTCAACTGATGTACGGACTATCCTACAACTCATAACTTTCACAATGCTTGCATCTTTTGACTTTAATATCTTTATCACGTGCCCAACTTTGTTTAATGATTTTGAAATGGATAAAATGGTCTGACTCCTTTTCAACAAAAAAACAAACCAAAACAAATATATTATGCGGGTGGTGGATAACATAGCAAATGCATGATTAAACGACACAAAGAACCAAACGACAATTGGATATGTATTATCTCAAATTAAAGTGTCACTGCTAGCTAAGAAGGGAACATGATATAACTTATTTGATAAAAAATGAGTTACATTTTTATTAAGTTTTTGGATCCTCAAAGCATCTCTTATGTAAAAATGGTCTACACACTACAAAAAAATTACACAATTCTTGACAGTTTTTTAACTGTCAAGGATGACAGTGTCAAGAAACCTCCGTCTGACCGGCAAAGCCAGCCGGTCACCGCCCGACCACCACCACCCACCACCTACTAATAATGACAATTTAATTGGCATTATTATGAATCGAACTCGTGACCTCAAGTCAAGAGTCATAATCCTTTACCATTGGACTACAACATTTTATATATTACTAACTGAAAAATATTTTTATATAACTTATATGAGTTGTTAGAAATAAAAAATAAAAAATTAAAAACTTATTAGATAGATTTAAATTTATTTAACTAATAAAATTTCTAATTTCTATTACAGACATATATTAAAAAATATTTCTTGAAACTTTTAATAAAATTATATTTTTTTAAATATATATAGTCGAGTTATTGATCTATGGTCACGTTTGGTTACATGGTGGAATGGTAATCGAAATGGTAATGAGAATGAGAATGGAAAGGAAAGGAAAACTAAGTTTTTTGTTTGGTTAGAACTTTAGAACCTAGTCTCTGAATCAATATTATTTTGTTTAGTTAACAATGGAATAGAATGAAGTTAATTGTATTTTGACCAAAATACCCTTAATTATAAAATATTCATAATAACATGATATATTATGGATAATAATAATATAAAAGTATATTATATATTATTTAATATAGTAATATATTATATATAGAATATATATATATATTAATATATTAATATTATACATATTATATATAATATATGTAATAATATATAATATATATAATATATGTAATAATATATGTAATAATATATAATATATATAATAATATAATATATATATTATACATATTTTATAATATATAATAATAATATAATAGTATAATATATAAATATATTATATATGTTTATATATCGTTATATATATTATTATATTTTTATAATATAAATATATAATATATATTATTTAATATAATAATATATAATATATATTATAATATATGTAATAATATATAATATGTATAATATATAATATTATATAATATATGAAAATTGTCTTTCTTGACAGTTAAAAACTGTCAAGAAGTAAAAACTGTTAAGAAAAACCATCTTTCTTGACAGTTAATAACTGTCAAGAATTTGCAAATCTTGACAGTTTTTGAAAACCGTCAAGAAAAAACTGTCAACAAAGGTGGTTTTTCTTGTAGTGACATCATAATAAATATTAACATTTCAATAATGTCAAAAGATTTACTTCCTAAGTTGTATAAAAAGATAGTTGATAACCATGCAAGAGAAAAAACTGTCTCCAATGCTTCGGTTGAAAATATAATTTATGTTTTTAATTTTTGTCTTTAATCCTAAGTCATTGTACAAAATAACTGTTCAGTAGAGCTTTTGAAAGTGACATTATAACAATCTAATAATTAACAGTACATAATAATAGAACACTAGTACAAATCGATCCAAGTACTGACAAATTGTATGATATCGAAAGCTGTTTCTATAATTCCATCCAGCCGCACAAAAAGAAAGATAGTTTTTATAAATATAAAGTGTGAGCAGCACACATGCATCCAAAAGAGAAAAGAGTGGAGTTGAATTTTTGGACATTTATAGACAGAGACTTGAGCATCCATGCAATTTCAACAAATTAAAGAGAAAGAAAAATATTGCCAGTTGTGTCACTCAATGATCAGGTTTATGTTTAGAACCAGATTGACACGACAGGTGAAATTCACATGTTTGTCGAATTTTAGTACGTATACAATCTTGACAAGGATCTCAATAGTCCATCAAACTAAAATGTACTATATTTTTTGAAAATGACATTTAAAGTGCTTATGAAGCAATTTCTTTTTTTTTCTTTTTGACAAATCCAATCATCCGAAATTCAATATATTCTAATGACGATATATACCGAAAATAATACTAAAAATTCGTCATTTTCTCTTGCCATTAGAGAACGTACTGTTTTTTTCTTTGAAGTCTTATATATATATATATATATATATTCGGGTTTTAGGGATGGAGGAGAACTCGAATCTATAACCTCTTATCATAAGTGTGATAAGTATACCACTAGACAAACCTCATCTTATTGACATTATAGAATTATTAAAAAACTGATTTGATGTCAAATTATAATGACGGTACATGTAAATAACATTAAAAACCTTTTGTTGGAGCCACCACAGCATCCCATGATCAAATCCACACAGTTTCAAACTTAATCAGTAATCAGTCATCACCAACAACTTGACTAGCATCAAAGGTTCTTTAATTTGACCTAAAAAGCATTCTAGTAAACTAATATTAATTTTTAATTATTTATTCATTTTTTAATACTTAATACTGTGTTCTAAAAGAAGTACATGTTAACAAAATCTTATAATAATTAAAGTCATAGGTTCAAAAACATTTTGTCACTATATGAGACGCCTTTTGTAAGACTGTTAGTGGTTTAGTAATTTAAGTTTAAAAGGCACCAATTTGGGTGACCAGACAAAATAACCTTTTTTGTTGCTTTGTTTCGTTTTCAAACGTTGAGAGAAAAAACCCAAGAGAGAGAAAACCAGGTGGCGCTCAGACCTAAAGGCGACCAAAATCCGATGGAAAGTTGACTGGTGACGAAGCTACAGCGATGGCATCTAACAGAGTTCAGCGGCGAAGTGGTTCCACGGTTAGTTTTCTTCCTCGATCCTTTGAGATCTTTGAAATTGATTGTGTTTGATGTTGCCTGCCATTTTGATGATATAGAATAGGTTTTATTTGATTTGTTTTTGTTGATTATGTTTGTTTGAAAAGGCTCGGGTAGGTTAGGTTAGGGTTTAGGTTTCTGAAAAATTAGGTTTTGTAGACGATGATGTTTTGGGTTTCCGAGCCTTTTAAAAACATTTCTGAGCCTTTTATAACTGTCCCCGAGTCTTTTATAACTTTCCTCGAGCATTTTATAACTGTAACCGAGCTTTTTAAAATGTAACTGAGCCTTTATAACAGTCCCCAAACCTTTTCAAATCTCCGAGCCTTTTTACACTAGCACTGAGCCTTTTCGTGAGTGTTCAAGCCTTTTGAAACTATATCTGAGCCTTTTAATTATTTATGAATAGGTTAGTTGAATTTTGATTCTTCGAGCCTTTTAATACCTTATCCGAACCTTTTAATACGTTACTCGAGCCTTTTCATACACTACCCGAGCTTTTTAATACGTTAACCGAGCCTTTTCATACATTACCCGAGCCTTTTAATACACTACCCCAGCCTTTTAATGAATTGTTCGAGACTTTTAATGAATTGTTCAAGCCTTTTGGAATACACATACCGAGCCTTTTAATGAATTGTTACACATTCTGAACCTTTTAATACTCTACCTGAGCCTTATAATACATTACCCGAGCCTTATAATACACTACCCGAGACTTTTGATAAAGTGTTCGAGCCTTTTGGAATACACAACCCGAGCCTTTTAATGAAGTGTTACACATTTCGAGCCTTTTGATACTCTACCCGAGCCTTTTCATACACTTCCCGAGCCTTTTCATACTCTACTTGAGCCTTTTCATACACTTCCCAAGCCTTTTCATACTCAACCTGAGCCTTTTCATACACTTCTTGAGCCTTTTGAAACGCTACCCGAGACTTTCATACACTGCCCATGCCTTTTTATTCGAGCCTTTTAATGAACTTATATGTTTGTTTTTTGTGTTTTCTGTGAATATGCAGACAAAGAAACAACTAAATGATTTGCTTAAAACTCTAGTGGGAGCATGGTACAAGAGAAAACTTACAAGGCATGACCATTTCGATGACCTTAAGGATATCGACAATGCCCTTGATAGTGTACCTGACGATCTGAAGATCGAAGACCGACGTCGGTATACCAAGTCGTGTTTTGGTCATTTCCTTCATATGTATCGGGAGATACATTTTTATGATGGAATTGTCCATCGGCTGCTTTTGCGTGAGTTACATCACGATGGCCTAGAAGATGAGATGAGATTTTTGTTAGGCAACAAAGAGTTCCGGTTCTCGAAGGTTGAGTTCTGCCTAATCACCGGGTTGAAGTTCTGAGTGATTCCTGACACGGCGAGCTATGCTATGGTAGAGAATGGCATACACGAGCAATACTTTGAGGGTCGAAACATCGAGTTTGAAAAGCTGAGAGCAGTGGTGCGGAGTGGTGTTTTTGTCCAGCAGTACGATGCGGTGAAGTTGTGCTTATTGTTTATGCTCAACTGGATACTGATGAGGGTGGACGAGAGAGATAAAGTCCCATTATGGCAATTTCGCCTGGTTGAGGACTTGGACGCTTTTGATGTGTTCCCGTGGGGTGCACATATGTATAGACGGTCCATACATAGTTTTAAGCATGCGTTAGATGGTCGACGGGAGCGATTCAAACAACGGCAACAAGAAAAGGGCACTGATGTACACACCGTCGAGATGTACAACTTATACGGTGTACTGCACGCACTATTGGTGAGAATTTAAAATTTGAAGCTGTACTTTAATTGAATTTTTTTTATTTGATTAATGTTGTTACTTATTATCGTACTTATCTATTATGCAGATATTTGCTTTTGAGGTTATCCCCGAACTTCGCAATAAAAAATGTGGGACCCGTAGGGGGAACGATCTACCCCCCACGTATTCTAAAATGGGAGTTGAATAAGCGACCGATGGGGGAAAAGCTGGATTCCATTTTCACCGAAAGGGTAAGAATTATTGTTGTTAATATTTATAATTATTAGTATGTACACAATTACACTAATGTAACTCCGATTTCAGATGTTTGTGCGGACTGAATTGGTGCCGACGGTTGCTGAAAGGGCTCAATGGTACTACGAAGGCATAAACCTGGCCGACAGTCTGTATGATTCTGATGCAGCTGATATTGTAGGGAAAATATCGTAGTACACGCAGCGGAAGCGAGACTAAAAAATAGATTTAGTAACTTTAAAAATTTTTCCTTTTTATGAACCTTAACCCTTTAATTAATTAAACAATATATACCAAAAGATATCATACATTTGTCGCGTGATCCGATTGACTATGCGTCGATGGTAATCCGTAAGATCTTCCAATCCGATCACGAACGTGAATCACCTAGGAGCGTGGTCTCCCTTCTCTTTGAATTGTGTACCTGAGAATGGACAACAAAACTTCTCTGATTTCTGTTAGTCACAAAAATTCCAATAGGTTGCTAAGAACGTTCCGGTCATTTTTGAATTCACAATCGTAAGATTGAAATTCGCGTGAACCTAATTCGAAAGTGTGTACAAGATCTCTTGATGTTAAGATCACTAGTACACTATCGAAACAAGAACAATTCTTTTCTCACAAACCTCTAGGCCGAATCACTCACTAGTCTTAGAGTTGGATCTTATTTTTCTCTAGCAAAAGAAAAAACTCTCAATTGCAAAAACTAGGGTTCTTAAAATATACAAAGAATATATTTATATATATTGTGGCCGACAATATATTGCCAAAATATATATATCTATTTTTTTATAACTGTACGCCTATATTATATGTATATATAACTTGCATGCAAAAAACAAAAAAAAAATATATATAGTATATATGCTTGCACCGCCTAATATATCTATTGTTATTGTATTTGTTTAAAACATTGCATGCATTATATGTATATATAATATATATCTACCGCATGCATATATGTATAAAAACTATATATGTATATTCCGCATGCATGCATATAAATAATATACCAACTATATATTCCACATGCATATATTATATATCATATGTAAACCCTAATCCAACTCTTTAGTGTGTTTGTGACTATATAAAAAAACTTCCTAATTTGACTAAACAAATAAAGTCTTTTATATTTAGTATAATACTAATAGTAGTATACTACTAGGAAACATATTTCCTAATCAGAAAAAGATTTGATTTTTAATTAAATAATTAATTAACATATTAATTAATTTCCATTTAATTAAATAATAAAATAAAACAATATAATGGGCTTATTATTACCCATTGCCGCCCATGACAAGAGACTTGGGCCTACATATTGTTTTCTTATTTTATTTAATCCATTTGGACTTTAATAAAAAGCCCACATGTGAACTAGACCCATTCTTACTAAAAGAAACAAGCCAACATGCTTTTAATTAATATATTAATATAATTAAACAACCCATTAAATAAATAATGTGCAAATTATATTCTTAATATATTAAATACAATTCTAAATGGACTCACAAATAGTCCGGTAGAATATATCAAGTGATTCATGCAAGTCCGTGTGGATTGGGGATCTTGGCGTGCTATCTAAATTTAAGCTTCAATAGACATAACCTAATCACAATCAATAAATGATTCACTTAGGTCCGATCCATTAATTTTAACTCATTCCACTAAAGAGCTAAAATTGAACTCTTAAATAAAGACAGAAAAGGAAGATGTTCCTCATTCATACCCTAGACAATCATGTTGGAGATAGTGTATCCTCGTGATTAATATCAGTAATCGCCAAGAGTTCATAGACCGCCTATAACTCTCCAAGTTACCATATTTACTCATATGACCACGTTTTGAACTTGGATATTTTGACTTGTCCAGAAGCCATGTTTTCAATAGACACTATCGAAAACTCAACGTTGAGATTTAATATCCAATTACCTCAAAACATCCATACGATGATATTATACTCTCATTTAATAAATGGAGCCACGATGTCCATATCTATAAATGAAGTCCTCTATCGATTAACAAATGAATATCACCAAACTATTGAGGATAGACTATGCGATATAATCATACTCATTGATAACTCAAATGATATCACTTGCAACCATAAGTCCATCATTTATCTCAGGATTAAGATAGACTCTCCGATTGTCCTGATAATGAAATGACTTTTGTCTACTGACGGTTATAGATAAAGTATTTCATTGTGATCCAGTTCAATGCACCCAGTGCACTAGATTCTTTTGCTCGAAGACACTCCGATGATTTTAGACTCATCATATCTCATTTGATCCCACTCAAATGCTAGCAAAAGAATTCTACAACTTTAACAAGATAAAGGTGCCCAACCTTTAACTTAAGTTGTGAACAATATTCAAGACTAACCAAAGAATTGTGTCTACCACATACATATCCAGATGTACGAACAATACTTCTTTTCTCATAGTCTTTAGACCTTATGATTATTTACTTTGACAATTATAATATTAAACTATAAATGCTATAAGATTTGTTTAAACCAGAAATCACTTTATTAATATGAAAAAGATTGTTAATTACAATATTACACTCTTGCTATTGAGCATAATCCTAACAGATATACCTGGTCACCTTCCGGATCCTGAACGACATAGGGCTGCCGGCCCCAGTGAGGAGTGTAAGGATTCCCGATTTTTGATTAGCTTATTTCGTGGGCAAACCACATATTGGGGTTGTTTGTAAAGGGTAGCTTAAGTGATAGGTGTTCATGCTCAATGGCCCTACTCAAGACCTCAAGAAAGACAAGGACTCCAAAGGTATATCTCTAGTGCTTATTTTTTTATTGAAAAGATTTAGTTGCACACACTCACTAGTAATGTTTGCATATGTATGCTTCTCTTTTGTGTGCATTCTCTTCAAATGTCACATCTACACGCTTGCACTTTGTGTTGTATCTTGTTGTGTGTCTTTTGTGTCTTGTAATTCGTTTCCAGACATTGTTCGAAAACGTCCGAGCATGCACGAAAGTGTGCTTGGGTTAGCGAGAAGATCGCCTTCGGAGAATGCCCTTGGCTTCTCCTTTGGTTTCACCTTCAGTGGTGAAACGGCGGTTTGATCGGAGGCCACGACCGCCGAATGGAAACCGTCGTTTAATTCCATAGAGCTCTGGATTGGATCTACGATTACGATCGGCGGCTAGGCCACCGAATCGAAACCGCTGAATAGACCTGATGCATTTATTATTCTCGGTCTCTGTTCGACAGTTTAATCGGCGATTTTGAAACCGCCGTTTTAGATATGTTAGGTCGGTTTCTTTTTGGGTTTTGATCGGCGATTTCGTTGACCACCGAATCTGGTCTCCGTTTGATCCCCTACTTCTCGGGTTCAAATCGACGGTTCAATTCTGCGGCCACGACCGTAGAATGAAACCGTCGAACGGTGATTTCAAGGGCAAACCTGTCTTTTCACGTGCCCTGTTCTTGATGTCTATAAATATCACACTTTCTCATTTCTCTAACTTAGTTCTCTGACTCTAAAGAACCCTAAACTTAAAAGAGAGATTTTTGAGAGAAAATCAAATCAAGAACTCATTTTTATACACTCAAACCATATACATGTGCATCAAAGATCATCTAAGCATTTTCTAGCATAATTAGTTTGCTTATTTGAATGGGTATTGGTCATCACACTTCCCTTGGTATGTTCTTGATACTTCGCTTTTTCCGTCGTTGAAAGAATCGCGAGGATCAAAAGATTATTACGTTTGTAAAAGGGGTTTCCTACGCAATGTGCTCTAAACTAGCAAAAGACTAGTAAAGCGGTAAGCGAGGGTATCGTTCCGCAGGGAGGTGTGATTCGTCAACCATTTCAAGTTCTAGTGTTTATTGTAAACATGTAAATAGAATGCGAAAAGGTGAGAATGGTGTGTGTGAAATATATGTACAATGCGGTGTGCATGTGTGTGTGTATAGAATGAAAATGAAAATGAAAATAAATAAAAACAAAGAGAATATGGAATGGTGAGAGTGGTGTTTAAAG
The DNA here is from genome assembly GCA_954870605.1 of Acer campestre. NCBI lineage: Eukaryota > Viridiplantae > Streptophyta > Magnoliopsida > Sapindales > Sapindaceae > Acer > Acer campestre. Next base: position 32,879,296 of record OX940803.1, on the reverse strand, counting down.
TGATAAATAAAATGGTGGATAGGAGAGATGCATGAAAATGGTCACACAAGGTTCAACAAGTTCACCATACATAAGTGCACAAATAGTTGGTTGTTAGACATTAAGGACATCCAATTTTAGTTAAGGGTTCGTTCTTGCCTCGATCCGATTTATACCCATTCATAGAGCTAACGGTCGAAGAGTGTGTTGAGAACCTCTCAAACACGAAACCGCAACCAACATATGTGAACCGATTCTACAAACCAATGCTAAATTGAGCCCCAATATTAACACGGTAATGTAAAATGGCAACGTGAAAGTCTAATGAATGTGGAAAGAGTGATTGTATCTCCAACCATAACTCACCTAGAGCCCCTAGCGTAAGAGATAGCCAAAGACCAATAATTGTAACTCTAACCATGACTCACCTAAAGCCCTTAGAGTGAGAAATAGCTAAAGTTCAATTGTTAACAAGAACAATGAACCAAACCCTTCTAATATGGCAATTTATAGGTTCACCCACTCTTCTTAGCTAATTAGCCAAGACTATGCCTAGAGAGCCCCTCCAAGGCACAATCCTAACTCTAAGTCACTCAAACCCATTCATGACATGCAATTTCGACCTTCCATCAACATACAAACACAAAATGGGATATTTGATTACAACTACTCCTAATTTACATTAATCTACTCCTAATCCCATCCATGAATACATATTAATTTCCAATCATCCATAAACATGCATTTCAAGATAAGAGATGTATCAATAAAAGCAAGAATGAATCAAAACACAAATTAGATATAAAAACAACCACATATATATATTGAGCACAAATTAGGTTTACAAATATTCCCAAGTGGGGATTACACATTTAAGAAAACAAGAAATACAAAGAGAATGAGATAAAAGAGACAACCCTTGAAGAAAACCTCCTCCAAGTCCTCCATGAACCCTAGCTCGAAATTGGTCAAAAGACCCTCCTTTCTCCTTGCAATCTACTGCTAAATGGGTGGATGATGGGTAGAAGATGAAATGGAAGGCATCCATGGAGGAAAAACCTCCATGGATGCCCTTGAAAGCTTCTCTCTCTCTTATTTAGATGGAAGAAAATGAAGAAGAAGAAGAAGAGGAAGTGTGTGGGGAGTGTATTCTGATAGGAGAGAAGAGAATAAGGTGTTTATATAGTGTTGGGAGGTTAGGGCTGAAAGTTAGGGTGAAAGGACGAAACTGTCCCTGAAATTCGCCCAAAAAACGACTCTCTGGAGTGAATCGGCGGTTTGGTTCGGCGGCCAGGCCGCCGTTTTTCCCGCCGAATTAGACCTGACAGCATTTCAGCATTTCAGCATCGCGCACCGTTACGGAAATGGGCATAACTTCCTGTAGAAAGCTCGGAATTGCAATCCGTAAAATGTTCTGGAAACTAGACTTCCGGGGCTTTCTGAATATATAAAGATATCAGTGTGGTTCGATCTGAGCAGGAAGATATGACCCCCACAAGGTGTACGTTCTGCACGAGCATATACAATTTCTTCCGTTTTTGGCTCGTTTTGCCTCCCAAACTAATCTTTAAGCTCAAAACCTTATTGTAGGGAATATGTACCTACACAAGGCTCAAACAAAACATTATATACAAAAATACGCTCGAAAACGAGACAAATGATCGGAAATGGGGGACCTCAAATAGGTATAAAATAGTCCGATCAAATACCCCCAAACCTATCTTTTGCTCGTCCTCGAGCAAAACAAAGAGAACAAAAATACAAATAACAAAATAAAAATAAAAACAACACATAAAAACAAATAAAAGATAAAAACTATGCTAATCCACTTCCGTAGGAAACACGGTGGCACTTAGCATGTGCCACAAGCCTTTAAACCACTAGGCGATCCCTAGAGGAGGAGTTATAGTCTCCTGAGGGTTTACAGCTACGACACCCACAAACGTATACTCTGCAATAAAAGTTGAGATGCAATCCACACATACCAAGCAAAGACAACACATGCATGCTAGAATCTCAAATATACCAATTAATAACAATGCATCACACAATGCAAGTATGCCAATACTTAGGATGTTTTCGGGTTACAAAACAACTACACTCGTATGCCCAAGATAAAATTCGCCTCGACTCTAATCCTTACCGGATTTCAGTCATATTTTCACTCAGAACTTAGGCGCACTCTCTAGCAAACATATGTGATTTGGAGTTTAGGTATATGGAATCAATTATAATCACATATGAGTATTTTCCAATGACGCACATTTTCTGAAAATGGATCTCATGGAAGGAATTGAAATGCCATGAACGTGGAAAGACATGCATTGACTCGCATTCCCAAGATAGACTTTCTAAGAGATCAAATGGGCTTTCCCTCACTTTTATTGGGGCCAAGGTGACTTGTGGTAGTGTTTGGGATGGAAGAGATGGTGGGAGCGGGAAGGATAAAGTTATTAACCATGCTAAGGTGTGTTTACACATTACACTTTATAACAAAATTAGCTCTATTACATATTACAATATAAGCGTCTAGGCTATAAAATTTACATTGAACTATTGTGCTACAATTGTACCCTTATTAGTGAGTAACTTTACCATTGAAGAACTAGTAGGCTTAAGTGTTTTATATTTCAACACTTATTATATTTTTTTTCTCTTTTTTTTTTTTTTTTTTCTTTTTTTTTTCTCTTTTTTTTTTCTTTTCTTTTTGTAAGCCTTTGCCTAGCACAATTTACATATATTTGCCTAAGTACACACTTTTACAAAATTTAGAGCTAGCTTCTCCTAAGCTATACACCTCAACATGATCAATAACTAGGGAATGGATATGTGTTTGGCTTCAATTTGCAATGAATATAGGGGTATGGGAGTGTTTAGGCTATTTTAGTAGTTATGCACACACTCAAGCTCAAAATCATTTCTAAAAGTCCATCTACCAAGGGAATACAAGTCTCAACAAGCAATCCACATGATGAAGTTCTATGGCAATCAATGCAAAATTGATGTACAATGAGATCGCAATGAAGAAAAAAAATCGAAGAGTGTATAAGAGTAGAAACAAAACCCACAAACTTTCGTTATTTAGGCACAGTGTAGCTCACGGGTAGTCTCCACTATTTTCCTAGGCTAACAAGCATAAAAGTCTCATCCACCTCAACATCAAAAGATTGGCACTGTACAAGCAAATTTAAGCGACACACGGAGCTAAAAGCATACAATGCATGTCTCTACCGGCACACAAAGGAAAGCAACTCAACAAAAATGGACTCTATTTCCAAAAAATTTTTGAAATTGATCGTTTTGTGCAGAGATTTGAAAATTTTCTAAACGTAACAAAAATTAAAACAAAATAAACAACGAAGGTGTCCACACCCCCAAACCTAAACTCAACATTGTCCTCAATGTTGCTCAAATCATAAAATATGGACAATGCTTAGTAAAATTTGGAGATGAGAACAAAAATAAAAAGCTAACAACAAAACACAACAAATCCTAAGATCTAAGCACAATACAAATCCACTCTTAGATCTAAACAAAAATAAAAGTTACAAACACAACAAGCATAGCATTTTAACATTAAGCACATAATTGATAACGACATACACAAGTGCTCCATTTAAACTCAAAATTTAGAGAATACCTCTTGTGGCTGCAACCAACTAGGCCATTGTGGCGCTGCCGTTTCACTTGGGGAGTTGTCTTGGCACGATAACCGCACCATATGGTTCTCTTGAGTTGTGCGTCCATCCGACCTGAAATTTCTTTTCCTTGCACAAGCACAACTCAAACAACATTAAACGCATATGCTATAAAAAAAAATGAAAATAAGATTAAGAAAAATCCTAAACACATACATATATATCCGCAAAGCAAATAAATCTAAAAATTCACAGAACCTAAACTAAAACAAGAAACAATCAACAAATACGCCTCCCCGGCAGCGGCGCCATTTTGATACTTCGCTTTTTCCGTCGTTGAAAGAATCGCGAGGATCAAAAGATTATTACGTTTGTAAAAGGGGTTTCCTACGCAATGTGCTCTAAACTAGCAAAAGACTAGTAAAGCGGTAAGCGAGGGTATCGTTCCGCAGGGAGGTGTGATTCGTCAACCATTTCAAGTTCTAGTGTTTATTGTAAACATGTAAATAGAATGCGAAAATGTGAGAATGGTGTGTGTGAAATATATGTACAATGCGGTGTGCATGTGTGTGTGTATAGAATGAAAATGAAAATAAATAAAAACAAAGAGAATATGGAATGGTGAGAGTGGTGTTTAAAGTGATAAATAAAATGGTGGATAGGAGAGATGCATGAAAATGGTCACACAAGGTTCAACAAGTTCACCATACATAAGTGCACAAATAGTTGGTTGTTAGACATTAAGGACATCCAATTTTAGTTAAGGGTTCGTTCTTGCCTCGATCCGATTTATACCCATTCATAGAGCTAACGGTCGAAGAGTGTGTTGAGAACCTCTCAAACACGAAACCGCAACCAACATATGTGAACCGATTCTACAAACCAATGCTAAATTGAGCCCCAATATTAACACGGTAATGTAAAATGGCAACGTGAAAGTCTAATGAATGTGGAAAGAGTGATTGTATCTCCAACCATAACTCACCTAGAGCCCCTAGCGTAAGAGATAGCCAAAGACCAATAATTGTAACTCTAACCATGACTCACCTAAAGCCCTTAGAGTGAGAAATAGCTAAAGTTCAATTGTTAACAAGAACAATGAACCAAACCCTTCTAATATGGCAATTTATAGGTTCACCCACTCTTCTTAGCTAATTAGCCAAGACTATGCCTAGAGAGCCCCTCCAAGGCACAATCCTAACTCTAAGTCACTCAAACCCATTCATGACATGCAATTTCGACCTTCCATCAACATACAAACACAAAATGGGATATTTGATTACAACTACTCCTAATTTACATTAATCTACTCCTAATCCCATCCATGAATACATATTAATTTCCAATCATCCATAAACATGCATTTCAAGATAAGAGATGTATCAATAAAAGCAAGAATGAATCAAAACACAAATTAGATATAAAAACAACCACATATATATATTGAGCACAAATTAGGTTTACAAATATTCCCAAGTGGGGATTACACATTTAAGAAAACAAGAAATACAAAGAGAATGAGATAAAAGAGACAACCCTTGAAGAAAACCTCCTCCAAGTCCTCCATGAACCCTAGCTCGAAATTGGTCAAAAGACCCTCCTTTCTCCTTGCAATCTACTGCTAAATGGGTGGATGATGGGTAGAAGATGAAATGGAAGGCATCCATGGAGGAAAAACCTCCATGGATGCCCTTGAAAGCTTCTCTCTCTCTTATTTAGATGGAAGAAAATGAAGAAGAAGAAGAAGAGGAAGTGTGTGGGGAGTGTATTCTGATAGGAGAGAAGAGAATAAGGTGTTTATATAGTGTTGGGAGGTTAGGGCTGAAAGTTAGGGTGAAAGGACGAAACTGTCCCTGAAATTCGCCCAAAAAACGACTCTCTGGAGTGAATCGGCGGTTTGGTTCGGCGGCCAGGCCGCCGTTTTTCCCGCAGAATTAGACCTGACAGCATTTCAGCATTTCAGCATCGCGCACCGTTACGGAAATGGGCATAACTTCCTGTAGAAAGCTCGGAATTGCAATCCGTAAAATGTTCTGGAAACTAGACTTCCGGGGCTTTCTGAATATATAAAGATATCAGTGTGGTTCGATCTGAGCAGGAAGATATGACCCCCACAAGGTGTACGTTCTGCACGAGCATATACAATTTCTTCCGTTTTTGGCTCGTTTTGCCTCCCAAACTAATCTTTAAGCTCAAAACCTTATTGTAGGGAATATGTACCTACACAAGGCTCAAACAAAACATTATATACAAAAATACGCTCGAAAACGAGACAAATGATCGGAAATGGGGGACCTCAAATAGGTATAAAATAGTCCGATCAGTTCTTCACTTTTATCCATTGATATTTAGTGTTTTATTTATCAAGGCATCTATTTTATTATTTGAATGATCTTAGATTAATATCTTATATTCAAAATAGAGATTGTTTATGATGACATGATTGAGTGTTGTATTGTGATAGCTATCTAGGCTTTTATAATTTATTTTTAGCTAAGCTATTTGACATGTCATTTAGCTATTGATATCTAGGATTGTTTTTATTGACATATTATCATCCTAGATAAGCATATAGGGTTGCCTAGCTCTTATTGCATGTATTGAGTATTTTTATATATTCACACATAGGTTGTATAATCTCTTCATTGAGAATTTAAGTCTTGTTGGTTAAAGTTGCTTAGGCCACAAGCAAAATAGACTAGAGCCACTTTTAAAGGCCCGCGTGGTAGAAGTGGGGGGTTATAGACCGGAATGTTAGACGAGGTCTACATAGGTTGTAAACTCCATTTCAATTAGTGGATTTCGAGGTTTGAGTGTGGCGCACTATACAGCCTGTGGTTTTTTCCCAGTGGTTGGGTTTTCCACGTATACATCAAATGTTATTTAATTTCCGCACCATATTACACTTGTTGTATTTATATTGACTATTAGGGGTATTTTCGTAATATTGATCTTAAACGAAAATTGGGTGAAAATGAGTTAAAATCTATTCACCCCCCCCCCCCCCCCCCCAGATTAATATTTGTAAACACACCCGAGTTTATTTGTGAACTTTCAAGGAGGAGGGTCGGTATTTCGGACCCAGTGGTATGGATGTTTCAGACCAGCAGGGTCGTAGTGGGAGACCATTGAGGAAGAGTAGGCATGTACGATTCACTTTGCCCAGACAGCCTCGACCTGAAGCTGATTCGGTAAGTGGCATTAGAGGGTATCCTCAAGTACGTAAAAATAACAGAACCACATTATTTAATTTCAATAAAGTGCTCCTTTTAGTACTGATAGAGTTCAAAATCATTTCAGGACCGTGGATATACTGAACTGATTGATGCATTCCAAAGTTACAAGACGAAGTGCGCAAGACTGATGAGAAACGAGACCGACAACATAAAGAGTTGATGGATTTGGTTCGGGGTCTTCAAGGTTCGACGCCGACACCGCAGCCTCGTATTTTAGGTCCATCATTCGATGACCCACCAATCGATGACCGAGACCAAGACTTCAGTCCAAGATACGAGTCTGGTAATCATCAGGACATGGCAGACCTAGAGAGCGGGCATGATCAGCAGCGGGCAGGTGTGACACCACATGAAGAGGTTACTGGTGGTACCAGTGCTACAGGGACAGCACCTATGGAGATATAACCGATACCTTAGGTTTTACAAAACCAGTGTGCCTCCTTACAGTGGACCCCTCCGCTCGATCCTACTCCAGCGCACCTCTTCATTCAGTCTACAAGGAGATCGTTCCACAGTCGTGGACCACCCCTAGGGTCTACCCCAGCTGAGCTCACACCTGCAGCAGATCATCTAGGTACCTCTTCCCAGTATACCCCTGCAGTAGATCTTCTACGTACCTCCTCCCAGCACACCCCTGCAGGTGATCCACGGGGACCCAGTTCCTCTGTACAGAGAACCCCTGCAAGGGATCCACCGGGGCACGATTCCTCCTCACAGTGTAGCCATTCAGATCGGAGTCCCTCACCCGTTAGGGGCCAGGGCCGGGTTCGCAAGCCAGGTTGGCAACAGCGGACCCTATACACTGACCCATGTCGACCAAATAGACCAAGGATAATGCCACCGCCACCATATGTATGGGCACCCAACGCATTGGTAGATGGTGAACACCTTGAGGCGTACCAAGCCTACAAGAGGAACTCGACTAGGGAATTGTAAGTAAAATCGTAGATATTACAATCTTTTTATTGTATTTTGAAAGACATGAGTAAAATTGACTTGGTTATCTAACTTCTTCACAAATTATGCAGACGTGATGTAGATCTACCCGAACTAGTTGATGCCCCTTAGTTCCACTGGTTTCAAACCAACTTCATGGAGTTGGAGGATACGGTACGTACTTTACCGTAACTGTCTGTATATGTTGTTTCAAAAATGGTTAAATCCTAGCAATACAAAATGTGCATATTTTCAGCACATAGACACATACTTGCATATTCTTTGGAAGCGTCAGCGAACATACTCCAGTGTCTACGGTGCAAGGATCAACATACTGGATTCATAGTTCTATGTAAGTATTTAAATAATACGGTATAACATTAGGTTATGCATTGACTTGTTGTTAATATTGACACAACGTTTTCGTACAGTCATACCTACTTTACTGGTGGGAGAAAATGATGGGAACTGGGGTCAGCGGACCATGTAAACATTGGTCTATTGTCAAGCAGGAGTGGTCTAAAGATGACCTTACAGTCGTACGTGGATTGCTCCCGCCAGGATGCATACCATGGCACAATGTTGACGCCGTAAGTGTTTATTTTACATGGTTTCAATTTGTATAATAAATGAAGTTGACACTGATAACATTTTGTTCAAAAACCTTCAGGTTATGATTCCCTGCAACCTTAGGCGTACACATTAGGCCCTTGCCAGTGTCGACCTCACAGCAGGACATATTTACTTGTTCGATCCGTTCAGACAGGAGGTACCAATTTGCCACAGGAAAATGCAGCTCGCTTGCTTGAGGTATTTTTTTACCCTCGATGCTGCATGCGGTGGACTTTCACGGTCATAGACGGAGGGGTGATATGACATATTGGGAGAAGAATAGGCCATTCACTTTTTTTTATATGTCCGCAGACTGTGTGCCCCAACAGGATAAAGGGTATGACTGTCTCAAAAACTTAAGCTCTTCCAATTGGTTTTAATAACATTCCCTTCTAACGTATTTGATGTGATGAATTGCAGGGGTAACTGTGGTGCCCATACGTTGAGGTTGACAGAGTACCTCGCGGCCAACAGGGATACGTTCAACTGAACGAAAACGATATGCCCACCATCCGGGAGAAAATGGTTGTGGACGTTTTTGTTAACTCGAAGGAATAGGTTCCCAGATAGTTTATGTACATAACATTTGATTTAGTTTATGTACATAACATTTGAGTAATGAAATGATTTTTTTTTTACTATTTAAAGCGTTTTTAATTAAAAGTTGAACAGACAGTTGATCAAGCCAAAATTGGTATGATTTTGGCCCTCATTTCCGTTTCTTTTTGCTTGATTCTCGGGCATTTCCCCGTGTTTAATGTTGTTAAATTGAGTGTTTCAGGTTTTATTAGGTTTCAGAAGCAATTGAGATGAAGGTGGAGGACTTGTGCAAAAATGTCTCACAAATGAGAAGAAACAGGGCATTTTCGCCACTTGGGTAAAGGAGGTCGCCACTTGAGCGCCATGGCGACAGAAGGTCACAAAAACAATCAGGTGGGGTCGCCACTTGGGGTCGCTCTGGCGACCTCCCTTGCAAGTGGCGACCTAGTGTGCTCAAGGCATGGTCGCCACTTATGGTCGCCAGAGCGACCTTGATGTACAAAGGGCGACCTCTTCACATTTCCAAGGTCGCCACTTATGGTCGCCAGAGCGACCTAGAGGATACAAGTGGCGACCTCTACACATTTTGGTCATGTTCGCCACTTGACAAAGAGCGAGAAAGATGGTTTTCAGAGCGACCTTTTCATCTAACCGTTTTACGCTCCATGGTCGCCATAGCGACCAAATAGCGACCAAGGCTCCACATCAGCGAATCAAGTCGTTACCAGTACATGTCCATGAGTGAGTATATATATAGAGCGTCTCTTCATTTTCAAAACATCGAAAATCAGAGAGAAAATTCAGAGAACTCAACCTCAGATCTAGATCATCATCCATGGCACATTTTTCATCATCCTCCATTTCTCTCCTTGAACTCATCTAATCCATCCAACCCTCAACACAAAACCTTGATTACTTCACTACATCATTCCTCATCCCACCATTTCTCCACCAAAATCCTTAGTAACTTTCCACCAAAACACCCACATTCCAAGACATTTCCTCAACCTCCATTCCTTGCATCTAGGAGCATAGAGGAGAAGAAGGATTGAGCTTAAAGAAGGTGACCCAAGGGTTATTTCCTTATCATTTACTTCTTTTCATTTATTGCAATTATGTGTAACTAAACCCCTAATCTAGGGGATAGATTTGAGGAACAATTGGTTGTGGGTTTAGTCTAGCTTGTAATGAACCTCTTATGTGTTCTATTCATTCAATTTAATTAGATTTCATTCATTATAATTGACTTGTATATCACTTGTTGATTGCTATCTTGAGTGGAATAATTTGTTATATATTCACATGTGGATTGACAACCTTTGTGTGATTAAGAACCCATTGGATAGGATAGATTAGTGGTGGGTATATCAACCCCACTAATCTAAGCCTCTAAGTGGTTAACATAATGAGATTGGTACATTAATGATGCTAGTAGCTTACCCACATCCAAGTGTTAATCGATCTATTCCCTAGTTCTCTCATTAATTGATTTTATCACTATTCTTATCAAGGTGTTGAGTATTCTATTTTTCATAACATTTTTGTGTATTTTCATTTGAGTAGTTTAGCATTGGTGGCTTTAGAAACCACACATTTATCAAACACTATGATTTGTTTTATTGTTCTAAGATTAGTCAATTTATCTAATTAACACTCCATTCCCTGTGGAACGAACTTGCTCACTATTTTGCTATCAAATCACATTTTAAAATGATTAAGTGGCTTTAAAAGAGTTTTCAAGAATCAACCCAAAAATCACTATTATTACTATTTGGTTGAGTACACAAACGACCTCATCAAAAATGGCGCCGCTGCCGGGGAATGGTAGCGTTGATTACATATATTGACTTTTCTTCGCATTTTATTGGTATTTTGTAGATTGTTAGTTTAAAATTTTGTTTTGTGATTATTGATTTGTTCATAGTGTTGTTTTTACTTTCTTTTCTTTCCTTGTATCTCTTTATTTATTCCTCTTTCAGGTGCTCAGTTTTATGCACGGTAGGAGATCTCTAGGTAGAGGTGTTCATCCCCCACTAGAAGGCACTAGCCGTGTGAGAGAGTTTGAACCAATTCCAAGTCAAGATATGAGTACCGAAGGACAACAACATGGTAGGGAAGACGAAGCTCCTTTGAGAGAGGAGATGACGGAAGAAACTCAAACCAACCGTGGTCAAAGGATGACCATGGGTGAGTATGCCTTGCCGGATATCGGGAACCAACCATCACCGATAGTGCTAGACCCGGTGGCTAGGGGTTATGAGTTGAAAACGATGCACGTCAACTTATTGCCGTCATTTCATGGGAAGCTGAATGAAGACTACCTCCAGTTCATGAAGGAGTATAGTGCTATTATAGAGACCTTCCCCATCATGCGGCTCACACACGAACAATTGCAAATGCGTTGCTTCCAGTATTGTATGAAGGATGCGGCTATGACATGGCTCATGGGGCTTAGGCCGGGATCATTGACAAGTTGGGGCCAAATTTGCAAAGTATTTTTCAACAGATTCTTTCCGGCTAGGAAAGCAAAGGAGTTAAAGGTGAAGATAGCCGATTTTTATGAGAGTGAGGGGGAGCTATTTCATGAATCATGGGAGAGGTATCAACGCCTTGTGGCCCAATGCCCTCCTCACATGTTCACTGAGGAATACAAGGTGTCTTGTTTCCAAGGGGGTCTAACTCGGTTCTCCCAAGTGTTGGTGGATAACGCTTGCGGAGGTTCTTATGATACCAAGACCGCTTCGGAGATCTACGACATCTATGAGATGTTGGCACAAAACTCTCAACAAAGGAATGCCAACAGTATTCGAGGTGGGAAGTTTGATGTGAATGCTAGCACGGAAACCGCAATTGAAATCTCAAGGATAAACAAAAGGGTGGAAACCTTAACTTCTCATATTGAAAGTTTGGGGATTCAGAAGGCGGGAGTTAAGTTGCTAGGAAGACAAGAAGGAAGCTCTAGCGGGCAGTTTAATGAGAATGAAGGGTTTGAGGACACTTTTCAAGGTCAAGAGCAAGAGGAAGTTCAAGCTATGGGATTCCAAGGACAAAGAAACAACTATGTTCAACCATGGAGGAACCACCCAAATCTTTCTTGGTCAAACAACAACAACATTCTAAATCCACCACCAAGAAACCAACAACAAGGAAATCAACAACAAGGGGTGTACAATCAAGGAGGTAGCTCACAAGGGGGTTACCGTCCAAGTCAACAACAAGGGATGAACAATCAAGGTAATAGCTCACAAGGAGGCTACCGGCAAAATCAATCACAAGGAGGATACCCACAAGGAGGGTTTCCCCAAGGAGGAAACCAATGGAACAACAACAACAATGCTCAACCAAGCTCGTACCAACCTCGCCGAAATATTGATGAAGAGATGAGAGGTATGATGCAAGGGTTCCAAAGAGCTGAGAACACCTTGACAAGCTTCATGCAAGCTAGTGGCCAAAGGTTTGGCAATCTAGAGGCATCCTTCGGGAAATTGGAGACCCAAATGGGGCAAATCGCCGAGGCTCTTCAAAAGCAAGAAAAGGGGAAGTTTCCAAGCCACACTGAGCAGGCCAAAGAAGGAAATTTTGTCAAGAAGGATGGAGCTAGAGATGAGGCATTGTTGTTCGAAGAAGCATACATGCAGAAAGTGGAAGATCCGGGAAGCTTTGTGATTCCCATTTCAATAGGAAATAGTGGAGTGCTTAAAGGAGTACTAGATTTAGGGGCAAGTGTGAGCATGATGCCTCTATCTACTTATGAAAAGTTGGGTTTGGTAGGATTGAAGCCATCCGGGAAGAAGCTTATGCTAGCGGATCAAACCTCACTTTCATCATGTGGTGAACTAAAGGATGTCCCAATTGTCATTGAAGGAGTAATGGTGCTAACGGATTTCGTCGTTCTAGACATTGGTGACAAGTCAAATGATGTTAGGGAGTGGCAAGTTCTCCTTGGTAGACCATTCATGGCTACCGCTCAAATGAAGATCGATGTTTGCAAGAAGAAAGTTTGTATGCATGCATTTGAGAAAGAACTTGAGATCGATATAACCATATGCAATGATGACCTAAAAAGCATTGAGAGTTGCTATGTGGTTGAGTTGCATCCACCAAGGTCAACGGGTGGAAAGGTGTGTGATTTGGTGCAATTGTTTGAAAAGAATAGCCAAGAGGACGAAGTGGAGAGTATAGGTGACTCTGAAATTGAAGAGCTCAAGAATTCCAACCAAGAGCTCATGCTTGAGGTAGAGGTTCTTAAGGCGGAGAAGTATGCCTTGGAGAAGAAGCTTGATGACTTAGCAAGGAAAAATCATAAGCTTAAGAAGGTCAACGTGGCTCTCACAATGGAGAATGAGGTGACGGTGAAAGAGCTTGAAGATTTGGCTAGGCTCACCGAAGAATTTGAGGAAGAATCCTTAAGAAAGATGAGGAAGGCTCTCATGAATGTAGATGCCAAGAACAAGGCACTTGAGGAGTTGAAGGAGGAATTGAGCAAGAAGGAGATGTCCTTGAAGGTTGCTAAGGTAAAGGAGTGCGACTTTTTGGTGGAGATAGATCGGATGGATCAAGCCATCAAGGAACTCACCAATAACGGTCCCTCAAGACCTAAATCTCCAATGAAAAAGGGAAGATTTCCTTCATATCCTTTAACTTGTTATTTTTGTCATAGAAAGGGTCATGTAAAGTCTAAATGTTTTGAATTTTTGAAGCATGCCAATAATGATAAAAATAGACTTATAAGGAGATCTAACCGTGTTAAGCAAATTTGGGTTAGGAAGGATTTGGTCAATCAAGTCCGGGATGAGTCTAGAGGTCCAATTTGGGTAGTCAAGAAAAAATTGAGTTCTAATGTGATTGACTTGGATGATGAGCATCATGATTCCATTTCGCATAGTATGATGCGGTAGTTGGATTTACATTCGGTTTTTACATTTCATGCCATGAATAAATATGTTTGTGTTTAATTTTGCTTGTTATGTGTTTTTCTTTTGTTCATTTTGTTTTTCTGAATAATTGTCCATCAATTCTTGGTAGAGGTTTGAAGTATGAGCTTATTGTGGATTTTCTTCGTTGCAGGTGATGAAATGTACTCAGAAGGGGTTTTTAAGTCAGGATCGCCATTTGGTCGCTCTGTGCACGCAAATGGCAACCTCACTTACATGAAGAATACAGAGGTCGCCACTTATATGGTCGCCATGGCGACCCACATGCTGCAAATGGTGACCTTTGTTATCAGGTATGGTCGCCATTTGGTCGCCAGAGCGACCTTACTTGTGCAAATGGCGACCTTTGTTATCAGGTATGGTCACCATTTGGTCGCCAGAGCGACCTCACTTGTGCAAATGGTGACCACATGCAAACATGAAATTTCTTCTTGGTCGCCATTTGGTCGCCAGAGCGACCGAGTGACACAAGTGGCGACATAGGGCGTTCACTTATAAGGACTGCTGCTCAAACATATCGCCGCACACACAAAAGTCCTCTCTTCTCAAATTCTCTCAATTCCAAAGCCGTGGCACGCACGTAATCTCCAAACTTGGTAAGAAATCACTCTAGTTCTTCATTTCTTTTGATCAAATCCTTCCTACATTGCATCTAGAATTACTAAGGGTGGTTTTGAGTTTGATTTGAAGTGATTAGTGCTTAGGATTGGATTTTTGTGTGATTTGTTCATATAGAAGTGGTTGTGATAGTATTGAAGTGGTTTTGGTTGATTGTGGTGCACATTGGTGAGTGCCGGAGTGTTATTATAGTGCCGTTGTGCTGCCGGATTTCTGTCAGAAAATTAGTCCGAATTTGGGGGTGAAAAATGGCTCCGAAGATGAAGTTGCCGAACAAGGGGGGCAAGGGTAGCAAGACCCACACTCCTAGGAAGAGAGTAGTTCCCGACTGCAAACTGAACAGAAACTTTGATGATCGTTTAGAAACTTTTGCTGAGAAGAAAATGTGGCCTGAGAGGGGCATTGATTTGGAGAGCTTGAGGGATACCCCTGTCCCAACAACAGTGAATGACATGGGATGGGGAGGATTAGCGGCTACTCCGCCACATTACAGTGAAGGTTTGGTGAAAGAGTTCTATGCGAGAATGAATCCGGGAGAGTATATGAGGGGTGGTCCCATTCTTGTGAGAGGGGTTCCCGTGTACTTGAACGCACCGGACATTAACATCTATTTTGGGACAATTTTGTTAGAAATTGAAGGATTACGTGAGAGGATGGTTGAAGGGATCACCACGAATCCTTTGTACGTAAAGAATTTGGTGGAATTTGCAAACACGATGACCATCACTCCTATGACCATATGGATGGCGAAGCGGTTCCCTCTCAGGCAGGCAAACTTGAAGATTGAGCACGCCTTTTGGCACATTTTCCTCCATTCTTCCCTGAGACCGGTTTCCCATAGGTCCACTGTTCCATTTGAGGCAGCCAGGATTCTACATAGTATTAGTGAGAGGCAGCCTATTGATGTGGGGATTATCGTAAAGATGGAGATTCAGCGGATTGGGAGGAATGAATCAGAGACAGATATCCTCCCTTTCCCATGTTTGATCACAGAAGCCTGCAAGTTGGCGGGTGTAGATATCTCCGGGGACATACTTAAGCCCCCCGTGTCAGATATGGACTTGACCACCTGGAGACGTTTGATGATTAAGCGTGGAGAGATACCTACTGGGGGAAAACGTAGGAGAGTGCGGAGTTCGGAGGCCGGAACCAGTGTTAGGGAAGAATTTGAGAGAATAGTCCCTGAGGAGGACGATGATGATGAGGAGGAGGAGACTCCTATTTGTGATGATCATGGGCAGCCGTTGGGTCTTCGGATTCTAGATGGTGTACAGCGCATTAGGAGGACTCAGACTGGTGATTTTGATATCCTTCATGCTGATAAACTTGATATTGAGGGAAGGCAGAAGGCCTTGGAGGACAGGCAGCTGAGGTTGGAAAGCCTTATTCAGGATTTGAGTGAGACAGTGATCACAGGCTTTACAGACCTCCGCCATGATCTTAAGCTCACTCCTTATGTCAGGAGACCGAAGAAGCCTGCCACAGTGATTCCACCTACCCCCACTGCACCTTCAGGACATAGCACAGAGGAGTCTGACTTTGTATTTCAGACTGCACAGTCTGCTGTTGAGGAGGCAACACAGTTGGAGGAGGCCATGGCCCGTTCCTTGACTGATCAGGGGCCCCGTTATGTGGGAGGTCCTCCTATTGATGAGGCAGCCGCACATAGGAAATGGAGAGAAGAGCAGTCTAGGAGAGCAGCATTAGCTAGGGAGCAGAGAAGGAAGGACCCGAAAGGGAAGGGTAGAGTAGTGCAGGATGAGGAGGATGACTCAGAGTAGTGGCCTACTAGCATTCCTAGGATTTGTTTTATCTTTTCATCATTTGCATTTTCTATCATTTTGTTGGGACATTGCTAGTTTTATGTTTTTACTTTTGGATTATTTTGTTGGATATTTTTGTTGATTTATGTTTATTCACATTTCTTTTCCTTTAATCTTTATTTCTCATTTTTGCCTTTATTTTGTTTCCGCATAGAATAAGGGTGTGAATTGGATTTTGGTAGTGGATTTAGGACATTTGTGCTTTAGTGTTATATGTGTTGTTGGAATTTTGTGTATGAATATTTGGAGGGCAATATGCCGGATGATGGGATATTTTGTTTTTGCTCTTGCTTGATTGGATTATTGCTTGAAACTTAGTGGGTTGCGCTTGTTGTTTTTATTTTCCACCTTTGAACATTGAGGACAATGTCAAATTTAGGTTTGGGGGTGCTTTTGCGCAACACCATAATGCTTGGTTTTCAAAAGAATTATGTGCCAAATTTTTTTAAATTTTTTGCGATATTGCCATATTTGAGCATGCTTTGCTTGTGGAGATTGTTCTTTACATGATGTAGTGAGGAATTGTGCATGTTTGTGAGTGTTTGGTTTAGATTAACACCATGCCACTTAGGGTGTCATTGAACAAAATGCGTTAATCTTTTTCTCTTAATGTTGAGTGAATGATCAAATTTGCTTGAAGGCTAAGAATTAATAGTGGAGATTCCCGTGAGGATCACAAACACAGCCTTTAAAAAGCATACGTTGAGTTGTAAACATTCACTCTTTAAACACTCACTCTAAACACTCATACAAGCATGTTTTGGTCTCATTTGCACTAAATGTTGTTTGCCATAGAATATTATGGTCTGCTTGTGGATGCCTTATTTTGCTTAATGGACGAATCTTTAGAAATGATTTTAGGCGATGCATGTGA
This sequence comes from Acer campestre, assembly GCA_954870605.1. Lineage (NCBI taxonomy): Eukaryota > Viridiplantae > Streptophyta > Magnoliopsida > Sapindales > Sapindaceae > Acer > Acer campestre. The sequence goes on along the minus strand of OX940803.1, from coordinate 32,862,106 downwards.
AAACCTTTTTGGCCTAAACACTTCCAACCACTTGAATATGTGTGCTCCCAAGCCCCTTTGAAGCCAAACACATTTAAAGCATTTCTTTCATGAACCACATCTACATGAACCTTATAGCCTTAAAATACTTGACCTACCGTGACCAAACGATTCGCTAAGGCTTAGGAACTCAATGTAAAATTTTGAATGTATAAATATAAGGTGTGTACCAAGGCATGTGAATGTGTGTAAGAGTCTTGCAAATCAAGAGATGTTTGAAAATGGAAAAGAAAACAAAAGCTTGTAAAGAATGAGAAAAGAAAAGAAAATAAAAAAAAATAAAAATAAAAATAAAAAAAAATAAAAAATAAAAATAAAAAAATAAAAAAAAAAGAAATGTAGAGCATGAAAAGAAAAGAATTGGCAAGCAAAGAAAAGCAAAGAAAAAGGAATCAAGAAATTAGGCACAAAGGGCCTGGAAAAGGAAGAGAAGTAATTGAGCTACTCAAGTTGAAAATAGGAGTAGCATACACATGTGTAATGGTGAGCCTGGACACCTTGAAGTGTGAACATATGTGGGAATCTTGTGGAACTTAAAGAATTAGAATGTATGCCTTAATGAAATCATTAGGTCCCTTGATATCCATTTCTTCCATTCTTTGTTTCACCATAACCTTAGGCCCCATTACAACCAAAGAAAAGACCTTCATGATCTTTAGGATTGTCCATTTTGTACAATTTGGTTGATGCATGTTCTTTCTAATTCATGGCTTGCAATTCTATTCATGAGATCACTTTTCAGGAAATTGCGGTTTAATGTTTAGCATGTGCAATCAATTTGTTGCCATAACATGAACTCATATTGCACATGCACATATTTGAGTGAACCTAGGAGTCTTGGAGAAAAGAAGAGAGAATCCGGTGAGATTTAGTATCAAAGCGAATTACATTCTAAACTAATAGCACCTTTGCTTTGAAGCTTTGGCATTTTGAATGTAAGATCGCATCGCGTACAATTATGTCTAAGGTGGCACGTTTTTGATCATAACTATACACGCTCTTGCATGTTTAAATCCTCACCATGGCATAACTGTTTTAATCTCTTCATTTTGGCTTCGCACATTGATCATTTGAAGTAAAAACCTTTGAAATATCTCTATGCATGTTTTTGGGGGTGTGCTTGTTATTATGTTTGCTCGAGGACTAGCAAAAGATTGGTTTGGGGGTATTTGATCAAGCCAAAATTGGTATGATTTTGGCCCTCATTTCTGTTTCTTTTTGCTTGATTCTCGGGCATTTCCCCGTGTTTAATGTTGTTAAATTGAGTGTTTCAGGTTTTATTAGGTTTCAGAAGCAATTGAGATGAAGGTGGAGGACTTGTGCAAAAATGTCTCACAAATGAGAAGAAACAGGGCATTTTCGCCACTTGGGTAAAGGAGGTCGCCACTTGAGCGCCATGGCGACAGAAGGTCACAAAAACAATCAGGTGGGGTCGCCACTTGGGGTCGCTCTGGCGACCTCCCTTGCAAGTGGCGACCTAGTGTGCTCAAGGCATGGTCGCCACTTATGGTCGCCAGAGCGACCTTGATGTACAAAGGGCGACCTCTTCACATTTCCAAGGTCGCCACTTATGGTCGCCAGAGCGACCTAGAGGATACAAGTGGCGACCTCTACACATTTTGGTCATGTTCGCCACTTGACAAAGAGCGAGAAAGATGGTTTTCAGAGCGACCTTTTCATCTAACCGTTTTACGCTCCATGGTCGCCATAGCGACCAAATAGCGACCAAGGCTCCACATCAGAGAATCAAGTCGTTACCAGTACATGTCCATGAGTGAGTATATATATAGAGCGTCTCTTCATTTTCAAAACATCGAAAATCAGAGAGAAAATTCAGAGAACTCAACCTCAGATCTAGATCATCATCCATGGCACATTTTTCATCATCCTCCATTTCTCTCCTTGAACTCATCTAATCCATCCAACCCTCAACACAAAACCTTGATTACTTCACTACATCATTCCTCATCCCACCATTTCTCCACCAAAATCCTTAGTAACTTTCCACCAAAACACCCACATTCCAAGACATTTCCTCAACCTCCATTCCTTGCATCTAGGAGCATAGAGGAGAAGAAGGATTGAGCTTAAAGAAGGTGACCCAAGGGTTATTTCCTTATCATTTACTTCTTTTCATTTATTGCAATTATGTGTAACTAAACCCCTAATCTAGGGGATAGATTTGAGGAACAATTGGTTGTGGGTTTAGTCTAGCTTGTAATGAATCTCTTATGTGTTCTATTCATTCAATTTAATTAGATTTCATTCATTATAATTGACTTGTATATCACTTGTTGATTGCTATCTTGAGTGGAATAATTTGTTATATATTCACATGTGGATTGACAACCTTTGTGTGATTAAGAACCCATTGGATAGGATAGATTAGTGGTGGGTATATCAACCCCACTAATCTAAGCCTCTAAGTGGTTAACATAATGAGATTGGTACATTAATGATGCTAGTAGCTTACCCACATCCAAGTGTTAATCGATCTATTCCCTAGTTCTCTCATTAATTGATTTTATCACTATTCTTATCAAGGTGTTGAGTATTCTATTTTTCATAACATTTTTGTGTATTTTCATTTGAGTAGTTTAGCATTGGTGGCTTTAGAAACCACACATTTATCAAACACTATGATTTGTTTTATTGTTCTAAGATTAGTCAATTTATCTAATTAACACTCCATTCCCTGTGGAACGAACTTGCTCACTATTTTGCTATCAAATCACATTTTAAAAGGATTAAGTGGCTTTAAAAGAGTTTTCAAGAATCAACCCAAAAATCACTATTATTACTATTTTGTTGAGTACACAAACGACCTCATCAACAGTTCTTACATTCAAATCCAAAAACTATAACAAAAAATATAACAAAGGATCCAGGATGACATTAAATGAAGAACTAAATTAAACAAAAACCATAACACAATTGTATCGAGCGTGGTTCCCAAAGTCTAAACGATGTTGAAAGACATTAGCAATCAAAAGCTCTTTTATGATCACCATGTTGGGGTTTTTGCCCTAAAGCTTGTAATTTGTAAATGCGAATTGAATATAAATAAAAGAAGTAGTTTATTCATTAAAATTATCTCATACATTTATAATAACATGTGTACTTAACATCCAAGATTGCCGGATGTAATTTCAAACCGAGTATATGAATGTCATATACAGATGGATTCAGTTTGAAACGAGCAATCTAAAGAGTCCGTAGATAGCAAATAAAGCTGGATACTTTATTTGTGGTCAATCTATAGCTGCGGTCCATTCCGTAATGTACGGTGATCTTATCCTAGATCATTCATATGGAGATATGAGAATGGAGGCACCTTGTATGATGTGATCATATAGGACTGGGCCATGATCTATATGAATCTCTCACCAATATCCGTTACATGATGAGATTCATATATATCAACAAATGATGGCTATATATGGGTGATCTTAATTCTAAGTGTCTTATCGACTCCTTCAGGTTAGATCGTGGTTTTTGATATACCATGGGTGAAATCGGAGTTGCATTCCTGGTCAATAACTTCGTATGTTGGAATCGCAGTTGGGCTTGTGGCTGGGAAGGTCTGCACACAATAGTGGAATCCACTCCTTGTGAGAAGTAGATAGTAGTTCCCTTAAGGGTTGATTCGGGGCTTGAACAATATGAGCGCTCTCCTAATTCCGTAAGGAATGTAGGATTTATTGTTCATTAGAGAATCAATGGTACTTAATGGAAAGATATAATTAGAGGGGTATAACGGACATTATGACCCAGCTCTAATTATGAACTACCTGTGGAGGATTATACCATATGTAATAGCTATATCGATGGACACCAAGAATTATTGGTTTGTGTAAAAACGTCTACAGTTGAGAGAGTGCAACTTTGGGTTTTTAGTGGAATAACACCGAAGTTAATAATCATGAAATATTAATTAAAGAGTTTAATTATTTATTTCTAAGGATTATTGGAGCTCAAAATACTGTGGGTCCATTAGGTCCCCTTGCTAGCCCGATCGATTTAGGTAACAAGGGTCACGGTTAATTAATTGGATTGTCCAATTAATTGTGTTGTCCAATTAATTGTGTTACAAAAGTGACACGTGTCTATTCAGGAATTAATTGAATAATGTGATTATTCAATTAATGAATATTAATGATTATGTTAATTAAATAATTAGATTATTTAATTGAGTAATTAATCATTAGATGGAGGGTGTTGATTGATATTTAATTTTGAATGAAGAAAAGATAATTTGATTATTTTATTTTAATTTAATTTAATATTTAAATTTGAATTTAAAAGAGTTTTGAATTCAAATTAAATCAAATAAATTAATTAATATCTTTAAAAGATATTTGATATCTTAAAAGATTTTATTAGTTTAAGTTTAAAAATTATATATATATGATATATGTGATTTTGAAAAAAAAAAAAAAAAGGAGACAATTTTTTGTATCTAATACAAAACAAACAAAAAAGAAGAAAAGAGGAAAAGGTGTGTGGCCAAAGTGAATCAAAAAGAAAAAAAAAAAAATTATATTTTTAAAGCTTTCTTTTTGGCTGAACCTAAAATATACAAACAACAAGAGTTGTTTTTTGTGTATTCTTCTTCAATCTCCATTCATCCTCCTTGTTCCTGAGTACCATGACGCGCCCACACGCTGTTACCAGTTCCGGGAGATAGCGAGGAAGATCAAGTGGTTCAAATCAGCAGCAGATCGAATTAAAGTGAAGGAGCCTCCTACGTAGGTATGAAATCGTTTCACCTTCTTTAATTGTTTTCGATTATTACTGTACAAATAGGTTTAGTTTATGATTGCATAAAATATTTTTAAAAAACCTTTCCGCTGCGCAATCTGTAAACCTGGGTACCTACACACCATCCTCAACGGGCTTTATTTATTCAACGGTAGAGTCCTTCTCAGGACACGTTTGTTTGTTGTGTCCAATCTTATAATAGATGTTGCACCTGCGATGGTATTCCTTAGGGACAATTGTGCTGGAACCTTCATTAACCATAGGCGGGTTGAAACACCTCCTGCTATTATGTCCTTGTTGTCTACATCTTCTACACGATTGTTTAGTTGTCCTCTCCGAAGATAAGGCATGTCGATCCTCTATCGGGCGACCTGATTGTCTCTTCGACTTTGGATTTAAAACCACTTGCGCTACTATGTCAGATGGCACTACCCATGAAGAAGGATGGCCAACAGGCATAATAGGAACCGAGTATACATCAGTAAGTGTTTCTCTCTTGTAGTAGTCTGAACACAGAGATGTGAAATCCAAGTTTCGCTCCCTGGAACAATAAAAATAGTGAGATTTACCCAAACGATAATATAAACGGTATGACTGTAACTTGTCATGTACCTTGTCGCTGCGAGTGCATGTGAGCATGGAAATAAGTCCATTTGGAATTTGTTGCATGTCAATTGTTCTCCCTTGTGTTTGATGGAGAATAGGTTCCAGTCAACTAGATTTACGGTCATATAACTGCACTTCTCGACACGTTTCAGAATCACAAGATATGCAGCATCGGTCATTCGATGATGCATGGACTGTGCAGCTGCATGACGATCGTGAAACAACTTTTGTAGCATATTCCTAATGAACTCTGCCAGTGTCATCAATGGCAGTTGCCGTGCGAATTTTAGGCATGAGTTTATGCACTCTGCAACATTTGTGGTCATCAATCTATACCTTCTTTGGGGACAGTGTATGCGGGACCACTTGTGTGAACCGGCAGCAATGGCATAATCAAATGCACCCTTGTGCAGCTTACGTAACTCCTCCATGTGGCGATTATACTTTATTTCACTATATGACCTAGCTGCTGCATCTATTATGTCGACAACATCCTTTATATGGAATCGCTTCTTCATATTTTCACCAAAATGCCAACAACATATGGAATGGGTTGCATAAAGGGAACACTTTAGAAATCCCTGCTTCAATGCTTGCATGACGATCGGAAATAAAAACCAGATCATCTATATGACCAAGGGCACCCCTCAAGCATTCTAAAAACCACTCCCAGGAAAGGTTGTTTTCTAAGTCACTGTACCCAAAGGCAATTGGATACACCTATTTGTTTCCATCTTATGCAATTGCAACAAACATTGTACCCCCGAATCTTCCCTTCAAATGGGTACTATCAACTGCAATCATAGGATGCATACACCTCCGGAAACCTCTAATTGAGGACCCTAATGACATGAAAAAGTAGAGGAATTTACCATTGTCTGTGCACTGCAAGTCAGTGATTGTGCCAGGATTTTACTCTTCCAGAACGTATGCAAAAGATGGCAGCAGTTGGAAAGTTTCTTTATGCGTTCCATAGGTTAATGATAATGCATATTGCAGGGCATCACGTGCCTTACTGTACGTGATTTGGATGTCATATATTGTTTTCATATCGGCGATTATGTCCTTCGGACGCATGAGATGACCATCGTGTTGTTGAAGTCTAGGTGCAACCACTTCTACGATTATGACTGCACTAGCTTGTCGGTAAGGATGGTGAATCTTCTCCAAAGAACAACTGTGTTCGTTCATAAAACTTCTGACTTGGAAGTAAGTCCCTTCAACTCTCCTCACCACTGTTAATTTCCACGTACACCCATCAATGATGCAAACCAGATGTAACGTTGTCTTATTAGACCTTTTCACCTTCCATTCAAAGTTCTGCCACATTGAAAAAAGGCCAACGAGCCTCTTCAAATCCTTTTTACTTGGAAAAAATTGACCTTTATAAATCATGCTTCTAGGTTCTTGTGATGCCAATGTGCTGCTTCTACCAATACCAAATGAGTATGAATCTGCTCCAGGAATAACCCACGTTGTCGCATTATCAGAATCATATGCAATTACATTATGCTGGACCTCGAAAGTCCCAGGCATATATGGTGCAGAGCAACTAACTCCTTCTACACGTCTTCCACGTCTTTGAATTTGTGCAGGCTTTTCATCCACATTTTCTAGATCATCAACTTGTACATTATTTGCCTCATTATCCACCCCATGGTTCTGCTCATTGTACTGCTCGTTGTATTGCTCAATTGGACAACCAAACACATTGCCAAATTCAGGTTCAACTACATTTGCATGGTTGACTGCTACAGGTGGGACACCGCACACGTTTTCCCCACCTTCGGTGGCACTCCTTTGGGTGAACACTTAGTTGCTACCGGAACATGATCCAAATTGTTGGGTATTTTCAGGAGGAGGAATATCATTCCCTATCACATCTCTAGTTGTCCTCTCGATTAGACTGACACATACTTGAGGAATCACCCAATCTTCCCCTAGCATAAACTGAACACCATCGTCAGTTCTTATAAATGTGCAACATGTACTGCCGGGAACGATTGAAATTGATGCTAGATCAGCATTGAATTTGTTTACATCATACTTTACAATGGTATGCACGATCGCCACCAATTCTTCATAAGTCATATTCCTTGACACATACATTCACTGGTTATCGGATCCAACAAATCTCTGACTTCTGTCGGGTAACTGCTCCCATCGACCGTCGTAAGATATTACTATTTTAACCCGATTCATGATACTGTCAAATTAATCACAAACCATTAATAAAAACTCAGGATTACAAAATATTTTCTTTTATACATTCACAAAGGCTCGGAGAAGACATGGAAATGCTCGGGGAAGACATTACATGGAAAGGCTCAGATAAGAATTGAAAAGGCTCGAGGAAGAAATGGAAAGCTCGGGAAAGACATTACATGAAAAGGCTCGGGTAAGGCTTCAAAAGGCTTGGAAAAAGCTTCAAAAGGCTCGGGAAAGGCTTCAAAAGGCTTGGGGAAGACATTACATGAAAAGGCTCGAGAAAGGCTTCAAAAGGCTCGGGGAAGACATTACATGAAAATGCTTGGGAAAAGCATGAAAAGGCTCGGAGAAGACATGAAAAGGCTGGGGAAAGACATCAAAAGGCTCGAAGATCTAAAAACATACTCGGATAACGTATGAAAAGGAACAAATGTAAATGTGAACAAATTCAAAGAAGAATTGGGAAAAAATATTTACCTTATTGAACTGAAGCACGTCAATGGTTTATAAGTTAAAGAAGAAAGTCGAGTCAACGTTGAACTTTTATTTTCAGAGAGAGAGAGAGAGTTACTGAGTTAACACTAGTGGAGAGAGAAAAGTACAAAGAGAATAACATAAACTCAAATCTAAGAGCAATTTTGGTAATTCACCATAATAGATGCCTTTTAAACTTAACTTATTAAACCACTGACAATGTCACCAACTCACTTTAAAAAGGTAAATTTCTCACCATTTCCACTTAAAGTCATATATCATCAAATATTCAAGAGATTCTAAAAGTACATATTAACACAATATTATATTAATTGATGAGTTTCAGATGATTTTTTATTTTTATTTTAAAACGAAACAAAACAGATCGCTTTATCAGCTCTGTAAGGGTGCATTTGGTACGCGGGACGGGACGGGACAGGACGAGACAACTTTTTATTGTCCCACGTTTGACGCGCTATTAGCATGGGATGGGACGGGACAAGGTGGGACAAAAACCACCAAATTTTGTCCCACCCAAAACCCTAGGACAAGGTTGTCCCATGACATGGGACAAGTACAAAAAGACTATTTTACTCTTTAAATTTTCAAAAACATTATAAACATGTTTAATAATAATATATACTATTATATATATTATTATAATATATATTAGAATATATATATATATATATTATTTGCTACAGTGATTTTCTTCAGTAATTGATGGATCCTATGTGCATGGAGGCCGCTTTGTCTCTTTCATCTCCGGTGGCAGTGTCTTCCACCTCGAATAGTCTGGTTGGTCGGAGTACGGTGAGTGGAGTGAATTCCTCTTATCGGGTTGTTCCTCTTGCATCTGGTGGGGTGTGTTCATTGGTTGGAGAGTTGATTCCTTCTCAGCCTGAGGGGGATGTTTCGATGATCGTTTCGGATTCTGTTACAGTTCTCATTCAGAGTCCAGCACCTGTGGTCCAGGGTGGTAAGTCTTTTGCGGGTCTTTTCAAATCTTCTCCTGTTGAGACTTTACCGGTGCCATTAGTTCCCTCTAAGAAGGGGGGGTATGTTTCTGTTCGGGTGGATCCGATTGCTTATCAGGCTCGTCTTGAGTTGTGTAAGAATGCTCTTATTGGTCGTGTGGTGCTTTCCAGTGGTGAGCGGCCTTGGAAGCTTGTGGATCTTAAGGTAAGACTTAGCAAGCATTGGATGCTAAACTCCGATTGGCGACTTATCTCTCTAGGGAGAGGATATTATCAGATTCTTTTGAAGTCTCCTGCTGAGAAGACTCATGTTTGGGGGTTAGGTTCAGTTCATCTGAAGCTAGGTATTCTTCGCTTACAGCCTTGGGTCCCGGATTTTAACCCATCGCTACAGAAGTCCACCAATGCTCAGGTTTGGGTTAGGCTCTTTGATTTATCGTGGGAATACTGGCATCCAAAAATTATTTCTGACCTGGCTAGAGGGATTGGGGTGCCATTGCGGTTGGACAAGGCTACTAGTGATAGGGATTTTGGTCATTATGCTAGAGTTCTAGTTGATGTGGATGTGTCATCTGTACTGCCTACTTCAGTGTTGCCAGATAGGGATGAATTTCATAGTTCTTTTATAGCTATTGAGTATGAGAATCTCCCAGTTTTTTGCTCTACTTGCTCTTCTATAGGTCATTTGCCTAGTTCTTGTCGTTGGAACAAGTCTTCTAAGGTTCCTCTAACTAGTTCTGCAAAATCAACCCAGGATATAGCGGAGGATTCTAGAGTTTTTGGAGCTGATGGTTTTCAGCCTGTTCGGACCCTTTCTTCTAAATCAGTTTATCGCCCTGTTATTGCACCTCAGGAGGAGGTCCCGTTATCCAATGTTTTTACAGCTATTCATCAGGATATAGGTGGTCAAGATTCGGTGGTTGTCCATACTTCAGTAGGGTCTAATTTGATTTCAGGATCCATTCCGTCCGCTAGTTTGGTTCTTTCTTCAGATCCATCTTCGTCTACTGTGTCAGCTATTTCTGAAGTGGTTTCGAGTTCAGTTCCTCCAATGATTTCTCAGGCATTGCAGATGTGCAAGGGTTCAGGATTTGATTATGAGGGCACTGATTCGGTTTTGGTTTCTAGTTCTTCGGTTGTTAATCGTTCTATTAGTTCTGTTAGTTCGACTGTAGGGGTAATGCATGATGCTAAGACTGTTGTTCAGGGTTCTTCGTTGGTCAATCAGGTTCATCCTATGGTCTCTACCATTTTATCCAGGTCATCTTCTCGTCCGGGTCAAACAGCTCGTCGGCAAGTTAGGGTTCATGAGGTTTCAGGCAATCAATCTTCTGAGGAGGCGGTTATGTCTTCAATTTCGAATGTCAATGTGGATCAGAGTAGTGATGGATCTAGTGTTTCTTGTTCTTCGGTTGTGGTTCCTAGGGTGCTTATTCGGACCTCGGGTCCATTGTCAGAATCTCAGGCCGAGCTTCACCTCATTGCAAATTCCTCATGGGCTTCCCAAATGTAGGAGGGTGAGTTCCCCGATGATGAGATTGCTCAGAGAGCTTTGAGGGTTGAGCGTAGGCTGGCTTCTTTAAAGTCCGGATATCGGGCTCCTCCGACGGTTTCCGATGATTAATGTTCTCTTTTGGAACTGTCGTGGGATCCGGGGCGAGCCCACGAGGCGGGTACTTAGAGAGTTATGTCGTTTACATAGACCTGCTTTGGTTTGTATTGCAGAGCCTATGGTTGATTTTTCCTCTATCTCTTCAGGTTTCTGGTCTTCTCTAGATCTTCGTCTGGTGGGCATGAATGATAGGGGTGGGTTGATTCCGACTATTTGGGTTTTCCCTTGTGTTTCTTTTCCTGAGGTTCATATAGTTCATTGTCATGAGCAACATCTTACTGTTTCACTTTCGATCGGTTCTCGGGTGCATTGGTACACTTTTGTTTATGCGAGCACTTCTACAGTGGTTCGTAGGTCTCTTTGGCAGTCTCTTCGTGATATGGTTAGTTTGGTTTCTTTTTCCTGGTTGGTTGTTGGGGATTTTAATGCGGTTCTGGGTGCTCATGAGGCTTTGGGTTCTCATTCTCCTGCCCGTGGTTCTTGTGAGGATTTCAGGTCGATGATTGAGGATTGTGATTTGGTTGGTATTCGTTCTCAGGGTGCTCGATTCACTTGGGTTAGAGGTCGCAGTAACTGCACTAGAGTTGAGAGACGATTAGATAGAGTTTTGGTTTCTGATGGTTGCATTTCCTGTTGGCGGGAAATTTCGTGTATGGCTCTTCCCCGTATCTATTCAGATCACTGCCCGTTGTTGGTTCGGTTGTCAGATTTTGAGGTCTCTAGTCATAGACCGTTTCGGTTTCAGAGCATGTGGTTAGAGCATCCTGATTTTATTGCTATTGTTCGTAGGATTTGGAGCTCTCATGTTGTGGGTAGGCCTCCTCAGGTTGTTATCTATAAGCTAAGAAGCTTGAAGAAGGCTCTCAAGTCTTGGAATTGGGAGGTTTTTGGTGATCTTAACTCTACCATTGCTGGAGCGGAGCTTCATTCTATTCAGCTAGATTTGTCTAACGGGGGTTTTTCAGATGATCTTTTTATGGCCGAGGCGAGTGTTCATTCTGAGCTTGATGTGTTGTTACGGAGACAGGAGTGTTTTTTTTCAGGATCGGTCTAGAGTTAGGTGGCTTCGTGATGGGGATCGGAACACATCATTCTTTCATGCCTCTATCAAACGTAGGCAGTATCGTAATGTTATATCAGCCCTTTCGATTAATGGGGTTATCTCGGAGGATCGGCCTACCATCAGGGATCATATCATTAGTTATTATTCTGACCTTTTTTCCTCGGATGTTTCTCAAGTTGGAAGAGATTTATCTATTGTAGATGATGTGATTCCTTCCTTGGTAACTGCCGTAGAGAACGTTTTCTTGACTAGCGTTCCATCTGCAGATGAAATTCACGATGCAGTATTTGCTATGGATACTGCTTCTGCCCCTGGGCCAGATGGGTTTTCTGGTAGATTTTATCAAAGATGTTGGGATGTTGTTGGTAGTGACGTGGTCCTTGCTGTTCAGGATTTTTTCATCACCGGAGTTATTTTCCCGGGTCTTAATTCCAGTTTCATTATTCTTCTTCCGAAGCTGAAGGAATCTATTTCGGTTGATCAGTTTCGTCCGATTGTTCTTAGCAACTTTCTATTTAAAATTTCTTCGAAGATTTTGGCTGATCGTTTAGCTCATGTTGCCTCCAGGATTATTTCTCCTCAGCAGTTCGGTTTCATTCGAGACCGGCATATCGAGGATTGTATTGCTTTGGCTTCTGACTGCGTGAATGTGTTGCATAAGAAGTGCTATAGGGGTAACTTGGCCATGAAGATTGATATCCGTAAGGCTTTTGACACCCTGGATTGGTCTTTCCTTTGCAGAGTGCTTCAGGCTTTTAGGTTCTCTTCTGTTTTTGTGGATTGGATGAACAGTATTCTTCGTTCGTCTAGGCTTTCAGTTCTTTTGAATGGGGTCCCAAAGGGATATTTCGGTTGCTCTAGAGGGGTTCGTCAGGGAGATCCGCTCTCTCCGCTTTTGTTTGGTATTGCAGAGGACTTCCTTAGTAGATTATTAACGAGGTTGGTGGGTTTTGTTAACCGCCAAAATTGGCGGAGGACCAAAGAAGAATTTTCCACCTCGACACAAGAAGGCTATAACAGTACCCAACCCGGATACCATGACAGAGTGGACCCCGGTTAACCCCAACACATACCTCCACCAGCAGGATCCACCCCGACAAGCATCTCAGCTCAATAAAGAAGCCAAGAGCCAAAAATTCTCACTAGAACTCGCGGCGAGATCAGACCCGGCTATAACCGGGCTTCCTATGGACCCCGCTACACCCCGATATAGCGTCCTATGGACCCTGCTGCACCCCGACACGGAGTTCTATTGATCACCTTACTACAAAGCTGGTTAGATGTCCCCCTACTGCCATCAGTAGGATGCTAACTAGATGTAGGCAGCCCGCTAGGACAGAAGAGCACCAGGAAGCAGTATCTTAAACTTCAAGAACTAAAAGCTCCACAAACGAGCCAGTAAAACGTCACCGTACAAAGGAGGAATATTCCTTCCCGCCAAAGAGTCCTAATTTGAAAAGAGCATTACAGTAGGAGTCCTATTCGGAAGGAAAATGATTGACTCCTCCTAGGAAGGAAAGACTGAATTCAGCGCATTAAAGCTCCGATTTTATTTCCTAAGAAGGAGGATCCTGCAAGCGGCCAAACCCTAGTCCGAGATTGTAGGAGTGCATGGCAAGCAAACAGGACCTATATATACAACAACTTATTCATCGCCAAAAAGGGAAGAAAAGAGAAAAAAGGGAAAAGAGAAAAAAGGAAAGGGAGAGAAGAACCCTAGACTCTACTTATCGACAGGCACAGATTTACCTCCACCACCATCCCACTTATCGACCGAAATCTCCATGTCACAACCATAATCCATATTTTCATTCAAAAACTTTCATGTAATCTAATGCTTTAATAGATTTATGGTCAGTGTATTCATGTAACGGAGAAGAGAGATCAATAAGACGAATTCCAATTCAATTTCACGTATTCTTTATCATGCATGCATTGACAGGGACCTAGTCGGTGTCGAACCACTTGATACCCCTCCGGCCAGGATCAATCTCGATCTTGACCCTTTAAAGTGGCTATTTGGATTATCGTCCTTTTAACGATTTTCGGATAACAGGTTCTTCTCAGATTCTGCCGATTTCCTCCCCAAGGGGTTTTTTTGGCTCCAACTCATTTGCTCTATGCAGATGATGTTTTGATCTTTTGCAGAAGCACTAAAATGAATCTAAAGCATATCATGGGTGCTTTTGGCAATTATGGTAATATTTCAGGCCAGTTGGTTAACTGGGGTAAGTCTTCGATTTATTTCGGATCTTCTATCTCCCCCTCTCGGATTGGTAGTTTGCAGTCTCTGGTTGGTATGCAGATTAGGCATCTTCCGTTTTCTTATTTGGGAGTCCCTTTATTTCGGGGTAAGCCTCGAAAAGCAGTGCTACGCCCTATTGCGGATAAGATCTTGTCTAAATTCGCTAAATGGAAGGGCAAGTCTCTCTCTCTGGCCGGTCGTGCTACTCTGATCAGGTCAGTCATCACTGGTTCATTTGTGCACTCTTTCATGATTTACAAGTGGCCTTCTTCTCTTCTGTCACTAATTAACCGCAAGTTGAGAAACTTTTTGTGGACCGGTTCCTGTGAGGAGACTAAGTTGGTTCGGGTTGCATGGGATCGTTGTTGTAGGCCTTACTCACAGGGTGGTCTTGGTCTGAAAGATATTGGGTTGCTGAATGACTCACTATTGCGGAAATTCACCTGGAAGTTTATGACCTCTGATGGTTTTGCTTTCTCTTTTCTTCGGGAGAGGTATCTCAGGCATTTGCAGAAGCCTCATGGAGGGTATGTCACCTCCTCGATTTGGTCTTCTCTTCGGTATAATTATAGTTCCCTTCTTAAGGAAGGTATCTGGCTAATTGGCGAGAACTCTCAGAGGGACTTTTGGCAGGATAATTGGTTGGGGGTTCCTATTTCGGACCTTTTAGGGATTCCTGATTATTTAGCTAATCCGCTCCGAGCGAGGGTTTCGGATTTTATTCATCGGGGTAGATGGGTGCTAGCCGATTGTTTTCGAGCGCGTTTCCCGGATCTGTGTTTTCGGATTGATCGTATTGCAATTTCTCCTGTTGTGGATTCTCTGGTTTGGGCTAATTCTCAGGATGGTCGTGTTTCTTGCAAGGCTGCTTATTCCCAGTTTTTCCGTGATATTCCTCAGGTTGTTTGGTGGAGAGATGTTTGGTCCCGTTTTATTCCCCCCTCTCGCTCTGCTTTGACTTGGCGTTTGATGTTGAACAGGCTTCCTACTGAGGATCGCCTTTGCAGGTCTGGGTTCCAGTTGGCTTCTCGTTGCAGTATTTGTGGGGTTAGTAGTGAATCTGCAGATCATCTTTTTCTTCATTGTCCCCTGGCGGTTGCTCTTTGGGAGGCGGTTTTCTCGACTTTCCAGTGACGTGTCTCTACCGAAACTTGGCAATCCTTCTTTTTGCAAGCCATGTCGGTTTCCTTTAGTGAGCAGGTCAGGATTTTGTGGAAAGCGGCTATCCATGCAGTGGTATGGGGGGTGTGGACTGCTCGTAATCAGTGGATCTTTGAAGGGAAGTCGGTGGACTTTAGATCTGTCCTTTCTTTGGTCTGGTGTGCGGTTTCAGAGGCTAATCGCCTAGAGATTGGTTGTATGCGTAACTGTATGGATCACCTTTTGATTCTTTGTCGATTTGGTCTTCAGGGTCGCCCTTCTAAAGCCCCAGTTATCAAGAGTGTGGTTTGGTCGCCTCCGGCCCCCGGCTGGATCAAAGTGAATACTGATGGCGCTGCTATGGGCTCTCCGGGGGTTGGTGGTTGTGGTGGTATCTTTCGAAACTGTAGAGCATTTGTGAAGGGTTGCTTTGCTATTCCTCTTGGTCAGGTTTTCGCTTTTGAGGCTGAGCTTCTAGCGGCCTCATTAGCCATTAATTTTGCTTGGAAGTATGGGTGGCATCGAATCTGGCTTGAGAGCGATTCTTCTTATGTGGTTCAACTTCTCTCTTCTCATTCTGAGTTGGTTCCTTGGAGGGTTCGTCAGGCGTGGCAGCGCTGCATCTTCCAAATCTCACATATGGATTTTCAGGTTTCACATATTTTTAGGGAGGGTAATCAAGTTGCAGATACGCTTTCTAAGCATGCTTTGGAGCTTCAGACAGATTCTTGGTGGTTCTCTGCCCCGCCATTCTGTTCTTCTTTAGTTGGCAATGACTGCATGGGCCGCGAGTCTTTTCATTTTTCTTGATGTTTTCTTTTTCTTTTTGGTGTGGCCTACGTGCCTCTTTTTGTTTGGGGTTGTTTTCCCTGGCTCTTTGTGCTTTGTTGCTTTTTGTCACTTTTTACTTTCTTTTATCTCTTTTATATATGGATACTGTCTAGGGGTTTTTCAGCATATGATCGCTTGTGATGCTTTTTCCCCTTAGATCAGTCCAATTTTATTAAAAATATATATATATTATATAATATATATTATATATAATAACAATATATATTATATAATATGTATTTATATATATATATATATTAATAATATATATTATTATAAATATTAATATATATATATTTATAATATATTTTATTATCATATACAATAATATATAATAATATATATAATATTATATATATTATATATTAATATATAATATATATTGTTATTATATATGTATCATTATATATTACAATATATATTATAATTATAGTATATATAAGAGGGGCACTCTAGTCATTAGAACCTCTTGTCCCGTCCTGTCCCAGTCATACCAAACGCATAACAGTATAATTAACAGTTCTGTCTCAGACCTTCCAAACACAATACAGGTACCAAACGCACCCTAAGGGAAGGTGTTTAAATATTAAAAGAAATAAACAAATATTGAGCAGCTAACTAGCTATATGGATTGGCCGTATTGAGCTTTTTGTACAATTGTACATCATCACTTGAATTGAAGTGGACAATCGATTCAAAGGTTCTATCTTCTTCTTCTTTATTATTATTATTATTTGGTATTGAGGATCCCGGACTTCGTCTAGGCACCTATCCGCCTGTCCTCCCCAACCTCGTGACACACCTATAGCCAACTTGTTGGTTTTGACAGTCTATTTGTTGGATGTTATGAAGTAGGACAGATAGGAAACTTCGGCCCACACACCCGGCCACACAAAGATGCAAGCGGGTAAATCAGAATTTGCCTTCGTCTAGGTAGGATTCGAACTACTAACCTGGGAGTTACCCGTGCCCCAAGCTCGTCCTTCCACCAGCTGAGCTAACGTCATGATGGCTGGCCACATATATATGTAATTGCTAAGAGTAGAACCAAAGATTTGAAATTTTCATCCCAAGTTTTAGACCACCAAGACAACCATCTCGTGGTTAAAAATATTGTTAAATATTTTTTTTTTATTATTTAATATTGATTAGAACATTGACTTTTTCAAGCACTACCAAAATGTAGGAAACACTAATTAACATGTGCTGTCAACTGCTTCAACATTTTTCTCGTTTCATACGCCTTGGATTTGCCATTTTAATCATCCATTTTGCAATAAATATAGGAAACAATCTACTGTGTATATACAAATACAACTGACTGTCTGCGTTTGAGAAACTATAAATTTTAGCATGCGCTGTGCAAGCCTAATTCTGAATAAAAATTATTGATATTGTCGTATTATTACCGGTAAAGATAAAACTAAACTCAAGTTAGTTGACGGCGACATTCTCTAATAAAAACGAACGAGAAACTCAAGTTAGATGCCTGCTCATATTATCTTTATCTTTATCAACTAACTTTTTATTAAACAGTTGTTTCTTATATATGGTGCAACATCTTTTATAGAATGTCTGCCAAAAAAAACATCTTTTATAGAATGGGCCTCGATCTTAATAGACTTACTAACAAAGAACCAAAATAATTATTATATTAAAAAAATTAAAATAAGTAATGCTAGGATGTTCAAAAAGTAAGTTTACTGTCTGAATTGTTAACTTCCTGCTAATCATGAGATTATATAATGAGTGATGTTATTTTGAAGATTCAAATACCACATCATTTTAGCATCAATTTGAACACATTTTTAAAACTATATAACTTATCCAACAAAAAATTAGGTCGCCACTTTTCACTTCACTAATCAATTTGTAGATTATCACACCTTTAGTCACTTTTCAACCAAAAATTTGTACCTCAACAGTGGCCATCACTCACATTAGTACAAACAAACTATTGAATAACAATTACTGTTGGGACCTAGCGACGGCCCGGAATACTACTCTCACAAACAGGAAAAAGGTTACATATATACTACAACTCTTAAAACCGGACAGATGGCATCTCCCACTCATGGGAGAGGGTTCCCCACACTTTGGGATTTAATGGCCAAAGGTGGGATAAATATGTATATACCAAGGCTTGAACTTTGGTGGTGAAACTTCCCTTTGAAGACTCCAACCATCAAGGCAAGAGGCCATCGGTTAAAATATTTAGAACAATTACTATTATTTTCCTAATTAACGTTTGACTTAACATTATCTTAATACCTGACTCCTCTGTTTTCAAAATTCGTCATTTTCCCCTTGCCATGAGACAACATACTGGTTTTTTCTTTGAAGTGTGTATATATATATATATATATATTCGGGGTTTAGGGATGGGAGAGGACTCAAACCCATAACCTCTTGTCGTAAGTGTGATGGGTATACTACTGGACAAGCCTCATCTTGTTGCCATTATAAAATTATTAAAAAACCTGATTTGACGTTCAATTATTAGGGCAACATGGTAACTAAATAAATAAATGAGAAGTCTAATTTAATGAAAAAAAAAATCTAAAAAGAGAAAGAAACAAAATATAAAGGAAAAAAAAAAAAAGATTTGTGCAATTTTGAACAAATGTTGTATACGTGTGCGATTAGACCTAATGACAAGGGAAGAATTGTTTTGATTGTTATGGTTAAAAAAAAAAAAAAAAAAAAAAAAAGTTGAGGATAAAAGAAATTGCTTTGATTGTTACAGGAAAAAAAAATTAAATAATGGTGTTGTAAATGACCACCTAATTATTTTTCTTTTAAAAAATCATTTATCACATTAGGTGGAAGTATCAATCTGATAAAAAAAATATTATATTTATCAATAAGTTTATTTTAGAGCATCTCCAATGCAAGTGTGGATTGTTTGGAAAAAAAATGTTGACATAACAACAATGTCAAGACTATTGCTTTCTATGTGTCATAAAAATATACTTGACAGACAACCAACTAAAAAATTGGTCTCCAATACTTCATTGTTAAGACACTTGATTATTAACTGTTTTTTAATAATTCAATAAAATTTGCATATGATATTTTAAGGGATTTCAAATATATAGCAACAAGATGGTTGTGCAACATACTATGTGAAAGTGGATAATCATGTTCACAGTGTCCATTTTTTTTTTTTTTTTTTTGCCACCTTAGCTTGACATTAAGAAGTGATGATTGCATTGGAGAAGTATAATTGTACTCAATCTCTGTTTGTCCTATGTGGCATCTAATTTTTTAACAATCTACAGCTGCATTAGAGATGCTTTCATCAGTTGAGCTCAGAGAGATTACTGAGATGTCATGTTTGACCGTCAATGGTCATAAAACTTTTAATTAATCACTTTCAAACAACATTTAGGGCTCATTTCTTTTTTTTGTCTGAATACTGAACAATCTTGAATTTTACTGAAGACTATATAGTTACTGAAACCTGAATCTAAATGATATATTTGTTTTTTTATTTTTATCACCTCTAAATATAATGTCAACAGTTTGTTTTTTAAAGATTAAATGATTTAAAAATACGTAGTTTGACATTTACACCCTTATTACTATTAATGTTATGTATTTTCAATTTTTATTTTATATGATACAAACAACTAAATATAAACAATTTAACAAATTCTAAACCAGTTTTATGTAATAATGATAAGATATTATGGATGATTTAGATATGATAAATAATTTTTTTTTATATAAAAGAAATATGATAAATAATGATTTAGAAATTGTTTTGATTTAAAAAAAAAAATAGAATTGGAGGTTCAACAATGTGGTTAAAAGTGACAATGTGATTAATGTTTTTAAAATTTAAAAAAAAAAAAAAAAAAAAAAAAAAAAACTTATCATAAGTAAAATATTAAAAGAAATAAATTTGTATAATATAAAATTATGATAAAATTGGAAATATATTATATTTAGGAGGATAATCTTGAAAAATATATATATTAAATACAATACAGTGATATGGAATTAAGTTAAAAGTCATGATTTGTTACTTTTTATTTTGAGTTATTTTTTGTTATTTTTAAGTTATTTGATCACTTAAAAAAACAAACAAAACAACTTAATAAATTCAATTCAGACCTATTAAGTTTTAAGTGGAAAAAACAAACGACCCCTTAATAAAGTTGTAGCCAAACATGTTGAACACTTTTTCTAGTTGGACAATCACAATATTTCGAATTATACTATTACAGTATGCGTGAAATTTAATTTTTAGATGAAAATGAAAGATAGTATAAATTTCATTTATATGATGTATAGATTTGTGTGTCAAATCTCTTTCTAGGGTTCCCTTGGTATTCTCTCTGAATATCAAAACACTAAGTTAGAGTAGCCTTTGATCTGTGGTGATCACTTAGTGTAGGTTTTTTCGTTCTGTTGAAGGTTAAGATGAGTGCGGATGAGGTGGCTAGGCTATGTCAGGCCTTAACTTTGAAAGATTGATGACTTTACAGATGGATCTAAAAAGGAGGGAAAAAAGAGAATGAGATTTCGCTTGGTAGGGAAACTCCTCTCTATTAAGGCTGTATACCGAGATGCTTTCATTAATTTCTTTCCACGTATCTGGCGAACTGTGGAGTGGGTTGATATTGAGGTTATTACGGGGAATACTTTCTCCTTCACATTCAAAAGTTCTAGCAATCGATGGCAAGTGTTGCAAAGGGGGTCCGTGGAGTTTTGATAAGGCCTTATTGATCCTTGAAAAATCGATTGGGAAGGGTGATATTCAGGGTATGAACTTTAATAAAGTGGCATTCTGGGTCCAAATACACAATGTTCCTATGATTTGTATGACGGCTGAGATTGGAAGATTCTTAGGGAGTGATTGGTGAAGTGAAGGAAGTTGATTCAGGAAAGTCAAGAGACTGTGTAGGAAAATACGTCCGAGTTAGAGTTGTAATTGATGTGAACAAACAGTTACGATGAATTCTGCGTGTAGATGTGATGCATGATGGAAAGGAGTCGATCATGTTGCTAAGGTATGAAAGAATACCAGAGCATTGTTTTAGGTGTGGATGCTTAGGATATATAGTGAGGGATTGTTTGGAAGCAAAAGTAGGAGATGGCCCTGAAAACTTTGACCATTTATTTGGCCCTTAGCTGAAAGCAGAAAGTTCGATTAAAAGTAGCCAATTTCGTCGACGATATGAAGGGAATTGATTTGGGGAGGATAGAAATTGTAAAAAATTTGGCTTTTCTTTTCGGAATTGTAAAACTGTAATTATTTTTGATTTGACATTACACGGGTTAGAGGTCAACTGGAACCTACTATTATAAAAATACTATATGTGCAACCCGAATATATACTCCACATGTCACAATCAAGAGATATCTAAACTCCATACACATACTTTTAAAATACGTACAGTGAGACTCAATTCCTCACCACTAGTGTGGAATTATGTGGTTGTAAAACTGCAATTAATATCAAAATCACCACACATTGCATAGAATTAGGATATCTGATGACTCGTTTTTTGTGTCGTTACCAAATTGCGAATTACCAAAATAATGTTTATAAAATGAATCTTTACGCAATATATTTTAAGTTATGAAAATGAGTATTGTCGTAAGCTTAGAATTCGTTCCACAGGGAATTAGAGAAATATGTTGATTTAATTAGCTAATCTAGAAACAATAAAATAAATCATAAATGATGAATGAGTGTATGGTTTGTCAAACCATCAAACATACATACAAAATTAACCTAACTAAAAATATGGTGATATGAAAAATAGAAGACTCACAATCTTGATAAGACAAATGGATATAAACAATTAATGTTGATGCTAGGGAATTGATTGATTAGCAAGTAGGTATGGGTATTGCTTTTTAAGCCACTTTAAGGACCAATCTCTACATGTTAACCAATTTAGGTTTAGATTAATGTGGTTGATATACCCTCCACTAATCTATCCTATTTATTGGGTTCTTAATCACTCAAGTGTGTCAATCCAAGAGTGATTATATAACATGTTACTCTAAACAAGATTGTAATTAACAAGTGGGTATACAAGTCAATCACATAATGAATAGAATCTAATGAATTAATAAATAGAACACATATAGAGATTCATTACAAAGCTTAAGCAAAAACCCACAACCAAATGTTTATCAAATCAATCCCCTAGATTAGGGGTTTAATTACACATAGTAGCAATCAAATAGAAACAAGTAAATGGTAAGGAAATCACCCTTGGGCCACCTTCTTTAGTGCTTGATCATTGTTCTCCTTTGATGCTCCTAGATGCAAAGAATGGAAGAGGAGGATGTGTCTAGATAGGTGGATGGCTTATGGTGAGTGACAAAGGATTTGTGATGGAGAAAATGGTAGGGAAGGAATGGTCTAGGGAAGTAATCAAGATTTGGTGTAAGGTTTTGGATGGAAAAGATAAGTCCAAGCATAGAAATGGAGGAGTTTGGGAGATGATTAATGGAGGAAAGGGAGATTGGTAGGAGAGAATAGGCTTCGTTTTCAAATTGAAAAGAGGGATAAATTTATAGTATTTTTGAATTAGGTCACGAATGGTAAAATTACCAAAACACCCCATGTACTTGTCAAATTGCCATTTTGGCCCTTCTAGGGGGCCTTTCTGTAATTTGCCTACCAAAATCAGCCAATTAGCGTTGAACACAGAGGAGGTCGCGGTTTGCTTAAATGGCGACAAAGTGGCGAAGCAATCAAGTGTGGGAAATCATCACCTGTCGCCATGGCGACCTCGAATGACAAATGGCGACCAAAAGGGGACATGGGCGTGACGTGGCGTGACGTGGGTGAGAATTTGATGGCCGGTTTCTGACCGATTGGGATGCCGGGAAGGTTGCGACCGGCCAGCCGCTGTCCTTGCCGTCCGTTTGGCGTCGGAGATGGCTGACGGTAGGTCGTAGAAGGCCGTCTTCCAGCCGGCGGTGCATTTAGGGTTTGGAGGCATTTATGGCTGCTCGTGGCTAGCTGAAGGAGAAGATGAACAGTATGTTGGGGTGCAATTAGCAAGGAGGCTGGGTGCACACAGTTGGTACACTAGGCTATGAATGAGGTGTAATTAGGAGCAGCTGGGGTGCACTTTGGTTATGGCTGATCAGATTTGGGCCTGCTATTTGGGCCACCTATTTTGAGCCCTTAAATGAAACGCACCGTTTCATTTAATGTTGAAGAGGGCTGTCTTGAATTGGGCCTGTTACTTGGGCCAGCAGATTGTGTTTAGGGGTGCTTAGCAGAGGCATGGTGTGTGTTTGGGCCATGGATTGGGCATGTGTTTGGGCTGTTGACTTGCCCCATACTGCTGAAACGCACCATTTAGCCTCAGTAACGTGGCACGATCTGACTGGTTTGCAAGGCAAATTGCAATTCAGTCCCTGCATTCTTCAGAATTCTCGATAACTTCAATTCTTCCTCCAATAATTACACTTTTGCCCTTTTTTTACCAAAATTACTCCAATGCCCCTGAACTCTATAAATTCCTGAAAACACTTAATTTATACCATTAAATCACAGAATAATGCCCAAGAATCAAGCAAAAGGAGAAGGAAATGGGGGCCAAAATCATACCAATTTTGGTTCGATCAATATCCCAATTGAATAAGTATTGTTATAATTTCATAATTCATAAAAATTTGAGTTAAATTGCTCAAACTTCACAATCGATATCAACCCATATCATTGATCTAGAATTTAACTTATAAATTTAATATACAATTTAGTAGGCTATAGTAAGCAATAAAATTTGATAGACACTTAAAAGACTAGGAAAATCTTAATGCATAAAAGATTTTAGATGCATTGCAATTTATTTGTATACCCTGCTGGGTATTGTCTTCAATCGATCGATTGATAAAGGTGATGAATGGATAATTGATATTGCTGCATCCTGTCATGTTATTTTGAATTTGGAATTGCCTTCCACATGCAAAGTTAGTGACTTTGGTACAGTGAAGATGGGCAATGCTAGTGATTCAAGATTGAGGGAATTGTAGATATTAATATTGAGACTGATATTGGGATGCAAGGTCAAACTGCAAGATGTGAGGTATGTTCCTGATCTACGCCTGATTTGATTTCTATAATCGCATTATATGAGCAAGGCTTTGAGAATCAGTTTGGTAATGGGAAATGGAGACTGGAAAAGGGCATCATGGTTGTTTCTTGAGGGGAAGCAACTTTGCAAGTTGTTTAAAACCAAAGTGAAGGTGCAGAAATTTGTCTCTTCAATTTCGTGGCAAAACTGGTTAGACCACATGGGTGAACATGGGTTACAAGTTCTAGCAAGGATGTCAAATTCTCTTGGCTAATGAAGGTTTGCAGGTTCTAGCAAAGATGTCGTCTAATCCCTTTGCTAATGGTAGAGTTGTTCATAGGAAGAGACATGTTGGATTACTCACTAAGGTGTTGATGACGGTGGTTCTCAAGAAAAAGAAGTTCTGCACTGAGGCACTTGACGTGGACTCCCGGTAGTAGGGTTATGGAGTACCTCCCTCATTGACTAGAGAGGGAGATTGTTTGGGCTTGGTAACCAAATAGGATCCAACCCAATGAGAGTTTAGGTGGCCCAAATAGTTGATGGACTATTTGGTAATTAAGGTTGTAAATAACCCTAATGATTTGCTATATATAAAACAAACTTATTGCTTGCTCGGGGGCTAAGAGAAAAAGTGAGAAGAAAAGAAAGAGAGGAGAGAGAGAGAGAGAAAAGAAGAAATTGGTATTCATTTTCTCCATCGTTCTGCCTCCGTTTTCGAATTCGTCAGAAGCAGTGAGTTCCTAGGATTCAAATCTACCTTAATTTGTAGTATTTGAGAGAGTTTGTTGTGGTGAGGTATTTTTTATTTTCTTCTCTTTGTATTGATATTCCTCATATTATTGTCTCTGAGAGGAGTTTGTTTGTGTACCCATTATTGGTGATAATAGTGGAGATATTATTCAGAGTTTGATCTGTGGATGTAGGCTTACGCCGAATCATGTAAAGCACACAAACAAGAAAAACAACAAAACCATCCAAAGCAAATCAAAAGAAAATAGCTATCCAAAAACAGAGCAACCCCCCCATCCTAACTCGCCTCATAGATCCAAATCAATCAATGCTCCATCCAAGGATATCAACATTAGACTTGGAAGCCTTTTTAGCTAAACTATCCGTAAAGGAATTCAAAGATCTTGAGTTGAAAATGACTGAAACATTGCCCAGCGAACTCAAAATCTCTCTTATATCAAGCACACCAACTAATATATGAATCACAATAATTTAATTGTGTGATCATATGCAATTCATATGCAATAACATTATATATATATATATATTTGTGATCACATACAATCATATGTGATCACATACTGTTGTATCATGTAATGTTATACCGAAGAATGATCCCATATATATATAGATATATATATATATAATGAAATGTGTCTTTTTTTTTTTCTTTTTTTTTTCCTGAAGGAGTGTAGTCAGTTTAGTCAAAATTGAATAAGAACCTCAACATGAATGACATGGTGTTGATTATTTGTTTTTCTAAAATGAAAATATCTAAAAATGTTGTAAATGTATTAAAATAAATAATGAATAAAATGGGATCAGAGATATAAGAGATGAAATAAATAAATAATTGATAAACAAATAAAATAAAATAGAAGAGAAGAAGAAGAGATGAGATATATGCATAACAAAGTGAGAGAGAGGGACGAGAGATATTAAAGACAAAAATGATATCAGATCATCAATTTCATTAACAGTGCAAATGCCATATGTATAGGCAAACAAACAAGGGGTAGATATTGCAATTTTCTTCTAATAACGCCACCTATTTTGCTTAAGGAAGATGCAATTGTAGACAAGCTTCCATGTGGGTGTGTGATACCCAAGAAAATAAGATAGTGGAAGATGGTGGAAAGCCACCATTTATAACAAAAAACAAATAATATATCATATATATATATATATATCTTCGAACTGCTTATTGAATTTTTTTTTTTTTTTTTTTTTTTTATGATTCAAACAACTAATAATTTATATATTTAAAAATTTTAAATCAAAATTTTCTAAATATTTCGTAATTAATTTTTTTTATTTAATAATTAACCATACTATTGCTAACTTTAATGTTTGGTAGGTAGAAGAAATCGTTATCTACAGAGTAAAAAAAAAAAAAAAAAAAACACAGAGTTCTCAAAAAAAAAAAAAAAAAAATTTGTTAAATGTTTACAGCAAGAAAGAAAAAATCTTTAGTTAAAAGACAAGACAGTCTCAATCATATTAATCATTTTCATTTCTGGTGCAGATTGTATATTTATGGAAAAGAGAAAATATATATATATATATACATATATATGAAAAAACGTATTCATGGTAGAAAAGTCTAAAGTAAGTGTTATAATCATTATAAAAGTCTAAAGTAAGTCTAAACTTTAATGTTCGGTTTGATAAACGAAGAACAAGTCAATGCATTTGAATATGTTTGGACAACCTTTCAAAAGATGAAAAGAATATGTCTAGACCAAGTGACCATATAAGTTTTTATAATTTTTAATAGATAAATTATATGAGTTATTTAGTTTTTCCCAAGAAAAAAAAAATATGATTAATTGTTTCCAAGAATTATATATAAGAGTATAATAATAGCCTATCTCATTAAAATTTTATGGAAATAATTTGATATAAATTGAAATAAGAGGGACTAATTAGACACCAAATGAAACAATAAGAATTACATGACCTAACTACCAATTCTTGGATTAAATTGATAACGTTTCTAAAAATAAAAAAATAAAAAGGAATTTTTTTTTTTTTTGAAATATTAAATAAATTCGAGGTTTTTTTGGAAGGGTATGATTTTGATATTTTTTACATATTCATTTTGGGAAAAAAAATAATCAAAACTATACCATAGAAATATAAGAGATTTATTTTTAACCACATATGGATTTTTTATTTTTATTTTTTTAATAAGAGACCACGTATGAAAATTTATAAGTTTACAACAAAATTTTTGAGCAACTGTCGAAATACCCCATATAAAAACAATCCTCTAACCCTATCTCCTCTTTTCTCCTCTGTTCTCTCCCGTCAAACTTGTGAAAAAGTCAACGGATACGGCATTTAGCGTATCAGATACGTATCCTGAAGTATCCGGGAAGTATCGGAACTGGATACGAGTTCGATACGAGTTACCTCCACCAAATGAAGTATCTGTGCTTCCTAGAAGGTTAAAAACATAATTTAGGTTGTCCTTTTTAACAATTCTCACCGTTTATGTTGTAGTTCACTGTTCACATCATTAATCCTACGGCTGATCTTTGTTTTGAGAATCTTTGACAACACACTTGCTGCTATAATCATTACAAATATATAAAACAAAAGGACGAGTGCACTATGCATATCAGTTCGTCAACTACCACCACAGATCGACAATTCAAACATTCTTCTCAAAAGTGCATCTTTCGGGAGATGAAAATAGTAAACATCTTTGTCATTGCACTTTGAAAACATACAGCTTTTGTGAAAGTTAGAAAAAAGCACTTGCTGTGGTTTGTGTATGGATTTGAATAACATTCCAATTCTGCCCTCTTTCCCGGACTTGGCAGCATTGTAATCAAAATAATTTATTTAAATGAAGATATACACTGATCAAAATAATTAAGGTGAGAGTAGTAAAGCACTTTCAACCTTACATGTCAAAATTAATTGTACTCGTACATCTGAAATACTTTCAAAACTATCATTCAGAAATCTTTGTTCTGTTTTTTTTTTTTTTTTTTTTGTGTGACTCCAATTCTGTAACGATGTGCTCTGGTAGAGTGGTCTAGCTCCTTCTGGAAATGGATTGTATCACCAACTTCCAGATTCTTACTACGAGCAAATTGAAGCCATCCTGAATTGATAACAATTCCAGAGTTGGTCGCAGATTGACGGGCACAACGAAATATCCATTGACGGCCGCTCTCATCATCTTTGACGTTGAATTCATTGTGTTGGTCTCCGTTGAAAGGAGGGAATTCTGCAGCACAATCTCCCGGAATCGTCAATCTTCTCTCAATATCAGAGCTGCTAAGTGTCTTTGTAAATATAGCCATATATGTCGATCCTCTGATAGGTTCACAACTATAACTACTTTTAGAGATGACAATTTTCTATCTATAGACAAGTGAAGCTAGCATGCACTATTCTTCATGAAAATGATTGACAAGACAAAACTAAAAAAATGAGATCAGATAACAGTTCGATTGTCATAAATATTTTGTTGACGGAGACATTCTCTAATAAAATGGAATGACAAATATATCGGATCAAAAAATATTTATTAAAAGTTTTGTAGATTGTCAGATTCTCTTTATCTTTGTCTCTTATGGTCCAACATCTTTTAAAGAGTGGACCCCTCTATAGCTTGTGCACTTGTTGACAAAAAACAAAATAATTATTAGAAAAAAAAAAAAAAAAAAATTAGGTGGCCACTTTTCACTTCATTGATCAAGTTCTAGATGATCACTTTTGTCTTCTTTTCAACCAAAAAGCTGTATCAAATTTAGTGGCCATCACTCATGTTTGTACGTTACAAATGAATTATTTTAAAGGTTATATTGAAGGAGAATTTTTTGTTTGAAATATTATTACATTAATTAATTCAGTGTTTTTTATATTTTTTTGGAAAGGGGGAGGGCTCGAACTCACGATCTCATGGCGTAGGTATAAGGGTTTTATCATCGACCAATCTTATTTCGTCCATATTGAAGGAGACTTGAAATAAAGGGCTTGGGCAAATGACTTACAGGTTAGCAACTCGAATCCTATCAATGGCGAAATCTTTAAAAAAAAAAATACTTGGTCCCAAATTAATATATTGTAAAAAAAAAAAAAAAAAAATTGTGAAAGCTTACTAAAAAGGTTTACACTGAACTTTTATGTTTTAAAAGAATATATTCGTTCCGTTAAAAAAAATAAATGAATATATTTTTGTTTCTTTGTCATAAGTATGATTTTAATATTTAGTAACATTTTGTTGCAGAAAAATTAACAGCGATTTGTTGGAATCTACTTTCTGACTAAAAAAAGTCATTGAAGTCAAATTATTATTTTCATGTATTACTTTCTGTCTAAAAACTATTATATATGTTAATTGGAAAAGTGACCATAATATAATGTTTTTTTTTTTTTTTTTTTTTTCAATTACAACTAGCAGTTTAGAATATTACTCCTACTATCAAGCAGATGTTACATATAGACTACAATTATATATCACATATATGTGATTTCACCAAAATCCATCTCGCCTTTTTGATGCTTAAACATATAGGCACCGCCAAAATACCAAGAGAATTTTGCTTTCTTATTTTCCATTTTTAGGTCAATGCATTTTTTATTTTTTATTAATATATTATATGTTATGTCAATAGACAACATTTTCAATGTGAATGATTGAAATGGACTTTTTGACTTCAACATGTTAATTATTAAAGAAAAAGGTTCTTTTTTATAATTGTATTTGGAAATTGAAAGTTGGTAAATAACATATATCACTATCTAACGAGAACAACATCAATCATCATATCATCACATTAATGGTTCTCATCATTCAATGGATACGACAATGTTAATCTAATATTTTGAAACTCCCAACACTATTAAAGTTTTTCTTTTCAAAAATAAAGATTATGACAGCTTTTTATAGCTACCAATAACATTGAAGAAGGACCCTCATCCACATGCTCTCATTTTCCAAACAATCGTGCTTTTGAATTAAATGATCATGATAATGAAAAGAGCATGCAATTCTTCAATTTCAAAGCAGATTTAGAAAATCCATTTGATAATGCGTGCATATACAATTACACATAATATGCCAATAGGGACGTAGATCAGTTGATAGATAGACGAGTTTAGAGTTTAGATAAATGACTCCCAAGTTAACGGTTTTAATCCTATAATTATCGAAATCTTTCAAAAAAAAAATATCTGATCCCAAATTAATAGATATTGTCAAAAAAAAAAAAATGTGGAGGTGCTTCATCGGATAACAAATTAAAACATTAAACACATGACAACTAATGTCACTTAAGTCACTCATAGAAATTAATAAAGTGAGGAGCACATTCATGAGCTGAATTCGGATTAGACTTCGGACTCTGACAGTACATTAAGAAAGCAAACGGAAACCACTAAATAACTTTGACAGTAGGAAACTAAAACCACCCAAGCAACTTCTGACTTTGACATTACATTAGGATAGCAAACTAAAACCACCTAACTTGCATGTGGATCTATGGTTTCTCCCTTGAAAGTGAAAGATCGTAGTCGGCGATGGTAGTCAATTTTGTATTTGCATGGATCACCAGCTTCATCTTGGTACTTGGAGAAGATGATTTGATGGCCAGCTTGAAGACCTTTCTCTTGAGCTGTCATTGGAACTACCATTTTCACCTTAACGTCGGTGTTTGAGAGGTTTTTAGTAAAGATCACACTTTCCATTGGAACTGCCATATTTAAATTTATTATATGATCTGATGATCATGTTAAGCAAAGAAGCATGCAAGCGTTTTATATACTAGTCCAACCTTAACAAGTCACATCAAATGTCCATTTCATTTTTGGTCGAGAATTTGACTATAACCGACCAACATTAAGAAATAAAAAATAAAAAATAAAAAATAAATAAAAACCAGCTCAGTTGAAAAGGTTGCGGTACATTCAAAGATTGGAGAATGATAACCAGCATCCTGGGGCCCACAATTTGCATTAATTAATAAGATATGATACCATCCGTCTATTACATATATCAATAAAGGTCTGAACGTGATCTGCGCACTGAAATTATTATCAAAAAAGGTCATTACGTATATTACATCAGCTAATTCCGGTAGAATGGTCGAATTCGACTTGTCCAATAAAGAACAAGTACAATAGTTTAATAACAGAATGTGATCTGCGCATTGAAATTATTGTCCATTTGACATCATTCTGTCTTCATGTTCGATTGACCACGTCATCCTTGGCTTGACATCATTACCGTTACCACTCGTTATAGTGCTAAATATTTGTTTATGACGCCGTTTCGGCTCCAAATCCAATTATTGGAGCTGGACTTTGTTGACACTTGACAGAGCTCTCTCTCGCTTTCTCTCTTAATTCTTCTCTTACTCTATTATTAATTATTACTTCTTTGATTGATTTGTTAAGATCCGATTTTCAGATCTATGAACAATTCAATTTGTGAAATTGGTGTATGCATGTGGTCTTAGATTTCTTGTTTGAGTGAGATTGTTACTGTTTTGATTGAGCAACTCTTGGCCCACCGTTTCCAAACCTGACCAGGTCCTCTTTTCCCAATCGGGTTTAGACCTATCTTAGCCGATTGGTTCAGTTTGACTACCCCCTCCAGTAATATCAACTTTTACTTGGTCGAATGTTGACTGGTTGACTTTATCTGACCAGTCTTATTTTACCCGATCATGTCTAATTTATTAAGACCTTGTCCTTACGATCAATTCATCCGACTGCTTGCCAATCACTAGCGACTGTTTTTCTTCTCTGATGACGTGGTCCGCCATATCATGCTTCCGAAAAATCCCTATAACATGTATAAGGGTCAATTATGCCCCTAAACATGTTTTGTTATTGTATTTTCATTTTCCAAAATTTATTTAAAATACTTTTCATAATTTAATAATTATTAAAAATCAAATTAAGAAGAAAAAAATATTTTCTGAAAAAATAAACAAAAAATATGAAAGAATTATAAATAAAAAAAAATTATTAGCAGAATTTTAATTAAAATATAAAAAAGATTAAAAAATATTTATATATATATAAAAAAATTAAAAAAAAATAAAAAAAAATAAAAAAAACTAAGAGATCCACCGTTACGATGAAGATCTAGAAATTATCTCTATCATTTCGGCAATAGAGATCCATCGATTGACCTCTATCGGCTAGCAATGAAGATCCGTTAAGGGATCTCCATCGACCGGTGATTGAGACCATCAAAGGATCTCCATCAGATGACGATGGGGATCCCCCTCTAGATCTCAATCACCAGTGGGGATCCAAAGATGGATCTCTATTGTTAGATACAGCTCTATCAATGGTGGCTAGATCTCCACCGTTGATGACTATATATTTATTATTTAATTTTTAATTCACTTTCCATTCAAATGGCCAAAATAGTCCTATTTTCAATAAGTTTGAGTAACGGAAAATTTTCCGTTAAAGTTCCTAGAGTTTAGTAAATTATATCTTTATCACGTGCCCAACTTTGTTTAATGATTTTGATTTTGGATTTTTCAACAGAAAAAACAAACCAAAACAAAAGGTCTAGCCATCATTATTAATCACCAATCAACAAATATATTATGCGGTTGGTAGAGTCTTTGAAAGTGACATTCACGTTTTGTCACGTAGCTTGAAATTATAACAATCTAATAATAGAACACTAGTACAAATCGATCCAAGTACTGACAAATCGAATGATATCGAAAGCTGTTTCTATAATTCCATCCAAAAGAGAAAAGAATGATAGTTTTAGGGAAAATTGCAATAAAATACCCCGACATTTGATGAAAGTATAACTAGATTGTACTTTTGTCAAAATTACAAGAAAATACCCTTGACTTACCATTGACCATTAACATTAACGGATGCCAAAATTTTGTAAGGGTAATAATGTCTATTTCACTTAAAATTTTATAAAATGGAAAAATTAAATTTCCGGAAGATTTTTTTTTTTGGTAGGTAAGATCAGGGTTCCTAATTCTCTTCACATAATTACTCAAAATTTTTAAGGAAAAGAAAAGGAATTTTTTTTGGGAGATCTGGAACTCCATCTTCATCAATAATTGAAGAAAAAAAAATATAGATATTTGGGGGAGGGGAAAGAAGATCTGGATTCCAAGATATCGCCAACAAAAGAAAATAAAATTGAAAGAAGGTTTTTTTTTTTTTTTTTTTTTTTTTTTTTTTTTTTTTTAAGAAAAACAAAATATAGAAAGAAAATAATAATAAATCTTTTTGGAGAGATCTCCATCACCATCATCAATTGAAGAAACAAAATGATGAAAAAATAAAGATTTTTTTTTTTTTTTTTTTTTATTATGGGGAAAAATCTACGTTCTAGATATCATCATCAAAAGAAAAAAAAAATGGAATCTTTTTTTTTTTTTTAAGAGATTGAGATCTCCATCATCGTCATCAATCATCAATCGAAGCTAAAAAAGAAAATGATTATTTTTTTTGGGAGAACCCATAGTGCTGTTTTCTTTTCTCTCAACCATCATCAATATTTTTTTCTCTCAATTATCAACAACTTCCTCTCAATTTTCAAACAAAAAACTCAAAATCTCCTTTGAAGATTTACACCCACCAAACCATCGAAAAAAATCTCAAACTAAAACTCAATTCTCCATTATTGGATATCTCTGCCCACCAAACCCTCGCCACCATTGCTCGCCGCCGTTCTCCCCCATGGCAATCTTTGATCTCCCATGAGGAGAGATCGGGTTTGGCCTCCTTTGAGAAGATTTGTTGATTTCCTCCATTAGATATCTCCAGAGCTTCTCAGAAATCAATGAGATATCTGGTTTTTAATATTTTTTTTTTTTCATTTTTCAAGATGATTTTATTTTATTAAATATTGTTGAGTGATGTGGCTTTGTTTCATTGAACAATGTGAATTTGTTTTAGGGGTAATTTAGACATTTCGTAAATTTTGACCGGTCAACTGTTATATCTAATGGTCAAAGGGTTAGTCAAATGTACTTTCTTGTAATTTTAGCAAACGTGCGATTTGATTGCATTTTCAGCAAATGTCGAGGTACTTCAGTGCAATTTTCCCTAGTTTTTATAAATATAAAGTGTGAGCAGCACACATGACACATGAATCCAAAAGAGAAAAGAGTGGAGTTGAATTTTTGGACAGTTAGACAAAGACTTGAGCATCCATGCAATTTCAACAAATTAAAGAGAAAGAAAAAGATTGCCAGTTGTGTCACTTAATGATCAGGTTTTTGTTTAGAACCGGATTGACACGACAGGTGAAATTCACATGTTTGTCGACTTTTAGTACGTATAGAATCTTGACAAGGATCTCAATATTCCATCAAACTAAATGTACGATATTTTGAAAATGACATTTAAAGTGCTTATGAAGCAATTTCTTTTGTTTTCTTTTTGACAAATCCAATCATCCGAAATTCAATATATTCTAATGACGATACATATAGTAAATAATACTAAAAATTCGTCATTTTCCCTTCACATTAGAGAACGAACTGTTTTTTTCTTTGAAGTTTTACATATATATATTCGGGTTTTAGGGATGAGGAAGGACTCGAACTCATAATCTCTTATCGTAAGTGTGATGGGTATACCACTGGACAAACCTTTTTTTGTCTCCATTATAGAATTATTAAAAAACTGATTTGATGTTAAATTAAGTAATATTAAAAACCTTTTATAGGGGCCACCACAGCATCCCATGATCAAATATTTCAAACTTAATCGGTATTCAGTCATCACCAACAACTTGGCTGACAAGGTTCTTTAATTTGACCTAAAAGCATTCTAGTAAACTAATGTTAATCTAGCTACGATCATAGTCACAATAATTTTGAATTATTTATTCATTTTTTAATACTTAATACGGTACGTGTTCTAAAAGGACATTTTGACAAAATCTTATAATAATTAGAGTCATATATCATTAAATATTCATAGAGATTCTAAAAGTACATATGAACACAATATTATATTAATTGATGAGTTTCAGATGATTGGATTTTCTAGTTGCTATGTTATTTTTTTTTTTTATTATTTAAAAACAAAACAAAACAGATTACTTTATCAGCACCATAAAGAACAGTGTTTAAATATTAAAAGAAATAAACAAATACTAGGAAAACAAAAAAAAAAAACAAAAAAAACAAATATTTAGCTTTTTGTAAAATTGCACATCATCACATGAAATTGTAGTTATTATTTTCCAGATTAGTGGACAATCAATTCAAAGGTTCTATCTTCTTTTTTATTATTATTCAATATTGATCGGAAGATTGTTAGACTTTTTCAAGCACTACCCAAATGTAGGAAACACAATATCCGATTCCTGGCCCACTAATATATTAACTGTCGACTACTTCAACATTTTGTCTTTTCATTCGCCTTGGATTTGCTTTTTTAATATCAATTTTTATTTTTATTTATTTATTTATTTATTTTTTATTTTTTTTTTAACGAAGACAACATTAATTTAAACAACATAACGTCATAAAGATCTACAAAGCCATCATCCTTGATCAGCTTGCAAAGCCAATTGGAAAACAAATAAATCCAGAAAGTAGAAAAACCACTCCCTAAAGCCCACATAGCAACACTACGGCCAACTAAATTACAAGATCTGTGTGAGAAACACAAAGAGATATTGTTGATACTCTCCCGAATAAAATCATAGACATCTTGAACAATATTGACCACCTCGCATCGAGACAAGGAATTACCAAAGGTTAATAGCATTGATTGCATTAGATTCCACAATGATTGGATTCAAATTCTCGTTAATCGCCAAGTAAACTCCCTCTAGAATAGCCAAAGTCTACGCTGTTTTAGCCTCAATCAAACCATTAAAGCACTTCGCCCTTGCCCATAAAAGTTTCCCAACCTGTCTCTAGCCACCACACCCAAACTGAAAATGCCTCTAGTTTTATCCAAAGTTGCATCCACATTAACTTTGAAGCCAAAGTCAGAAGGTCTCCAAACTTGACTCCTCTGAGAAGGAGCACATGTCATTTGGGAGAAAAAGAGGCTGAGCTGAAGTTCCTTAAGGTCTTAACTCGTGCCCAGAAATTAGGAACATCAGAGGAACCACCATGGACTAGCAGATTTCTATAACTCCAAGCACACCACACAGTAACTAAGAAAAGAGAAGTCCAACGGCCTTGCTAGTGGAAAATACCCAAAGACATCTATTAGAAATTCTGAAGCTGTTGAAAAATGGACAACTAGGCCACCTTGGCTTAATTTTACACAATTCCATAAGGCATGATCAGTAGAGTCAGAAGCCTTACCACACAGTTTGCACACAGAAGAGTCGGAGATACCTTTTTTAAAGATGGAAAGCATGGTGGGAAAAATGCCTTTGCAAGCCTTCCAGCTGAAAATTTTCACCTTATGAGGAGGGTGTAAGCTCCATGACTGTTTCCACCATGGTAAGGTCTGGTAGAGCAAGAAGTAAGCCCATAATTTTTATCATTTAGAGCCACTCTGTAGGCACTCTTCATAGAAAATTCTCCCTTCCTATCAAAGTTCCATAGAAGAGCATCCTGTTTATGTCACAAAGAAAGGGAAATACTGAGAATGGCAGCTGCTATAAGCCCTAGTTTTTAAAGAGTCGCGCTACGGAAGAAATTTTATTGAATAAAATATATTGTTTGAATCATATTCGAACAAAATAGTCTTTTAAAAAATTTATTTAAAGCAACTTTATGAACCTATACGATATATAAGAATAAACAAAGTAAGATTCGCAATCATACCTCAAGGCTAACTCCTTCGTTCTTTCTCTTGTTTATTTTGCTTTTCAATTTGTACTAATGAGGTCGTTTGTGCTCAACAAAACAATGTATTTATGTGTTCACTTAAAAAACCGTGTTTAACCACTTAGGAATTCACTTAGGATAAAAGCTTAGTAAAATGGCAAGCAAGGATTCGTTCCATAGGAAATTAGAGTAATATGTTGTATTAATTAACTAGTCTACAATGCAATAATGTAAATCATGGTAAGTTGGATAGTGTATGGTTTGAGAAACCATCAAACAATGCGTGTAAGTAAATGTAACCAAAAGTGATAGGAAAAATAGAATGCTCAACAATCTTAGATAAGATAATGGAATGTAATCAATTAAGAGAATACTAGGGAAATGATGGAGTTGCAAGTGGATTATGGGCAATGTAATTATGGAGTTGCAAGTGGATTATGGGCAATGCAATTTTTTTTCATTAAGTAATTTTTATAAAATATGTGCTCCATTATTAACATTTGCATTTAGTGTAATCAACTAAATTACAAGATCTGTGCGAGAAACACAAAGAGATATTGTTGGTACTCTCCCTAATAAAATCACGAACATCTTGAACAATATTGACCACCTCGCATCGAGACAAGGAGCTACCTGAACAAAGGTTAATAGCATTGATTGCATCGGATTCCAGAATGAAAGGATTCAAATTCTCGCAAATCACCAAGTGAACTCCCTCTAGAATAGCCAAAGTCTCCACTGTTTTAGCCTCAATCGAACCATTAAAGCACTTCTCCCTTGCCCATAAAAGTTTTCTCAACCTATCTCTAGCCACCACACCCAAACTAAAAATGCCTCTAGTTTTATCCAAAGCTGCATCCACATTCACCTTGAAGCCAAAGTTAGAAGGTCTCTAAACTTGACTCCTCTAAGAAGGAGCACATGTCATTTGGGAGAAAAAGAGGCTAAGTTGAAGTTCCTTAATAAGGTCTTAACCCGCGCCCAAAAATTAGGAACATCAAAGGAACCACCGTGTACTAGCATATTTCTGAAACTCCAAGCACACCACGTAGTAACCAAGAAATGAGAAGTCCAATCGGCCTTGACAGTGGAAAAGACCTAAAGACATCTATCAGAAAATCTGAAGCTGCTGTAAAACGGACAACTAGACCACCCTGGCTTAATTTTACACAATTCCATAAGGTATGATCAACAGAGTTAGAGGCCTTACCACACAGTTTGCACACAGGAGAGTCAGAGTTAAATTTTTGCTGATCATGAGATTGTGTAATGAGTGATGTTATTTTGATGATTCAAATACCACATCATTTGAGCATCAATTTGAACAAATTTTTAAAACTCTATAAATTATTCAACAAAATATTAGGTCACTACTTTTCACTTCACTAATCAATTTGTAGATTATCACACCTTTAGTCACTTTTCAACCAAAAATTTGTACCTCAACAGTGGCCATCACTCACGTTAGTAACGGCCCGGAATACTACTCCCACTATCGGGGAGATGTTACATATAGACTACAACTCTCAAAACCAGATAGAGGGCATCTCGCATTCTTGGGAGAGGACTCCCCACACTTTGAGATTTAATGGCCAAAGGTGGGATAAATATGTACATACCAAGGCTTGAACCTTGGTGGTGGAACTTCTCTTTGAAGACTCAAACCATCAAGGCAAGAGGCCATCGGTTAAAATATTTAGAACAATTACTATTATTCTCCTTATTAACATTTGACTTAACATTATCTTAATACCTGACTCCTCTATTTTCAAAATTCGTCATTTTCCCCTTGCCATTAGACAACATACTGGTTTTTTCTTTAAGTATATATATATATATATATTTGGGGTTTAGAGATAAAGGAGGGCTCGAACCCACAACCTCTTGTCGTAAGTGTGATGGGTATACTACTAGACAAGCCTCATCTTGTCGCCATTATAGAATTATTAAGAAAACTGTTTTGACGTTAAATTATTAGGGCAACATGGTAATTGAATAAATAGATGAGAAGTCTAATTTAATGAAAAAAAAAAAATCTAAAAAAGAAAAAGAAACAAAATATAAAGAAAAAAAAAAAGATTTGTGCAATTTTGAACAAATGTTGTATACGTATGTGATTAGACCTAATGTCAAGGGATGAATTGTTTTGATTGTTATGGTAAAAAAAAAAAAAAAAAAAAAAAAAAAAAGAGTTAAGGATAAAAGAAATTGTTTTGATTGTTATTAGAAAAAAAAAAAAAATTAAATAATGGTGTTGTAAATGACCACCTATTATCACATTAGGTGAAATTATCGATCTAATAAAAAAAATATTTTATTTATCAATAAGTTTATCTTAGAGCACCAAAATTGTTGATATAGTAACAATGTCAAGGCAACAGACAACCAACTTAAAAATTGGTCTTCAATACTTCATTGTTAAGACACCTGCTTATTAATTGTTTATTTTTTATTTTTTTTAATGATTCAATAAAATTTGTATTTGATATTTTTTGGGATTTTAAATGTATGGTGAGTCAGCAACAAGATGACTGTGCAACAGACTGTGTGAAAGTAGATGGTCAT
Source organism: Acer campestre (assembly GCA_954870605.1). Classification (NCBI taxonomy): domain Eukaryota; kingdom Viridiplantae; phylum Streptophyta; class Magnoliopsida; order Sapindales; family Sapindaceae; genus Acer; species Acer campestre. The sequence continues at coordinate 32,823,037 of OX940803.1, read as the reverse complement.
GTTCATAGTGTCCATTTTTTTTTTTGCCACCTCAACTTGACATTAAGAAGTGATGACTGCATTGGAAAAGCATAATTGTACTCAATCTCTGTTTGTCCTATGTGGCATCTAATTTTTTAATAATCCACAGCTGAATTAGAGATGCTCTTATCAGTTGAGCTCATAGAGATTACTAAGCTATCATGTTTGACCGTTACTTGTCATAAAACTTTTAATTAATCACTTTCAAACAACATTTAGGGCTCATTTCTTTTTTAATTTGAATACCGAACAGTCTTGAATTTTACTGAAGACTAAATAGTGACTGAAACCTGAATCTAAATGACATGTTTGTTTTTTTTATTTTTATCACCTCTAAATATAATGTCAACAATTTGTTTTTAAAGATTAAATGATTTTAAAATAGGTAGTTTGACATTTATACCCTTATTACTATTAATGTTATGTAGTTTCAATTATTTATTTTAGGGTTAATAGCACCAGTACCCCCTGAACATATAGTGAAATCGCATAGTGGCCCCAGAATTTTTTTTCCTGGCATTAAACCCCTCGAACTCCGATAAATTGGCAAAAATGGACGAAAGAGGGACAGAAGTCAAAGATAAATTACACTTACACACCCTGGTTATATGTATAATTACATTAAAACTTGAAAAATATAATAATATCACACAAACACCCTATAGTCAGGGGTAAAGTTGGTAATTCTGAAATTTTATAATGTGAAAAAAAAAAATTAATTGTTCTTTAAAACAGAAATAAAAAATAAAAAATATAAATATATATATTAAATGCATTTAAATTAATAAATTAAATTAAATTAAATAATAAAAAATAAAAAAAATCAATCAAAATGTCATGAATTAGATTTTAAAGAATTGGGATTTTATCACTTTATTACCCATCCCCTCAAGAGTGATTAAAAAGATATAAAAGATTTTAACATTTTAATTCTGGATTTCACTGCATGTAAAATTAGAAGTTTAGAACTAGTTAACGGTGGGAGTGGGACAGTGATTACATTACAGTATATATATATATATATATTTCGAACAATTACAGTAGTTGTTTCAATATTGATGTCTTTTTTGGGTACAAATATTACCAGATTTTTTTTTTTTTTTTTTTTTTTTTTTGTGGTTGGTGTGCATATACAAGAAGCTCCCAAGTTCCAACACTTGATCATATGTGTATTGTTTAAAAGGTCAAACAGCTGAATGAATATATTACATCATCAGTTGTAACTTGGAACTGCATGAATTTTTGAATATTGATGTAAACCGAACTCCCCCATTTGGCCACTGTAACGGTACTTGTGAAGAAATTATCATCCAACATTCATCACTCTCTTTGGCTACCTGGAATTTGGAATCATGTTGTGAATATCAGCATTCAGCATTCAATTACGATAAGACTTTGAAGAATTTGTAATGTAGTCTACCTCAGTTCCAGCAATGCCTATTGCTAGTCCAATATATGCTTCATGGAGTGTCGGGGCATCATTTGTTCCATTACCAGTCAAACTCCAGATCTTTTCAGAAAACAAAACGTTTTTTTTAGATCATTTCAAAAAATCTAGAAAAGTTTCCCCAAATCAAACCCAGACCTAGAACCAAAACACCACACCACCACATTTAAACCAAGAAAATCATTCAAACACCCATTAAAACCAAGAAAATCGAACCAAACCAAACCCATCCCAATTTCAAACACCACCATTGCCAAAAAATAAGAAAATAAATCGAAATACAAACTGAAATTAAAAAAATTGAAATACAATCCAAAATATGAATCTTCAAAAGCCAAACTCCAAACTCTAAACCCAAACCCACCCACTAACACGACCACCATCATCACACCAGAAATCACCATCACTGGAGTCGATCGACTTCCAACCAGTCGGCGCTCGATCTCGTTAGCGAATGAGAGAGAGAAGAGTGACTCACCAGAAATCACCATCACTGGCACCGATCGACTTCCAACGGAGGAGATTGACGCTCGATCTCGTCGGCAAATGAGAGAGAGAGAGAGAAGAAAGACAGAGAGTGTGTGTGAGAGAGAGAGTGATCCGCGAGAGAGAGTGTTTTGGGTTGGTGGTGGAGATGGTGGGTTTAATCTGGGTTGTTGAGAGAGAGAGAGAGAACTGATGGAGATGGTGGTGGTGGTGGTGGTGGACGGTGGATGGTGAGTTTGATCTGGGTTTGATGAAGTTTGGTGTTGGGTTTGATAAACTTTTATATTTAATTCATTTAATAATAATAATTATTATTTTTAATTAGCTTTTTAATATTTTTTAATTTTAAATTTAATTTGTTTATGTTTTGATCTCCACTTGTATTTTTTTAAGAGTATTTTAATTTTATTTTTCTTTTCATTTTAGTTTTTTATTTTTTTAATAATTAGTTTTTTATTTAATAATTATTTTTTTATAATATAATTTTTAAAATTTATTAATATTAATATTTTTATTTTTTTTAGATATTAGTCAAACAAGTCAGAGGGTGTTTATGTGATATTATTATATTTTTCAATTTTTAATGCAATTATACATATAACCAGGGTGTGTAAGTGTAATTTGTCTTTGACGTTCGTCCCTCTTCCGTCCATTTTTGCCGATTTATGGGAGTTTGAGGGGTTTAATGCCAGGAAAAAAAATTCAGGGGGCACTATGCGATTTCGGTATATGTTCAGGGGGTACTGGTGCTATTAACCCTTTATTTTATATGATACAAACAACTAAATAGAAACAATTTAACAAATCCTAAACCACTTTTATGTAATAATGATAAGATATTATGCATGATTAAGATATGATAAATAATAATTTTTTTTATAAAAGAAATATTATAAATAATGATTTAGAAATAGTTTTGATTTAAAAAAAAAATAGAATTAGAGGTTCAACAATGGTGTTAAAAGTGACAATGTGATTAATGTTTTTTTTTTTTTTTTTATGTTAAAAAAAACAGAAATAAATTTATATAATATAAAATTATGATAAAATTGAAAATATATTATATTTAGCAGCTTAATCTTGAAAAAAAAATATATATTAAATTAAATACAGTGATATGGAATTAAGTTAAAAGTCATGATTTGTTACTTTTTATTTTGAGTTGTTTTTTGTTATTTTTAAGTTGTTTGACCACTTAAAAAGACAAACAAAACAACTTAATAAATTCAATTCAGACTCATTAAGTTTTAAGTGGAAAAATCAAACGACCTCTTAATAAAGTTGTAGCCAAACATGTTGAACACTCTTTCTAGTCGAACATTTACAATATTTCAAATTATACTATTATAGTATGTGTGAAATTTAATTTTTAGGTGAAAATGAAAGATAGTATAAATTTAACTTCATTTATATGATGTATAGATTTATGTGTCAAAATTTCTCTCTCTAGGGTTCCCTTGGTATTCTCTCTAAATATCAAAACACTAGGTGAGAATAGCCTTTGATCTATGGTGATCACTCAGTGTAGGTTTTTTCGTTCTTTTGAAGTGTTAAGATGAGTGCGAATGAGGTGGCCAATCTATGTCTGGCCTTAACCTTGAAAGATAGGGAGGGTCCATTGATGACTTTATAGATGGACGTGAAAAAAGAGGGAAGGAAGAGAATGGGATTTCGTTTGGTGGGGAAACTCCTCTATGTTAAGGCAATATACTGAGATGCTTTCATTAATTTCATTCCGCGTATCTGGCGAACTGTGGATGGGGTTCATATTGAGGTTATTACAGGGAATACTTTCTCCTTCACATTCAAAAGTTCTAGTGATCGATGACAAGTGTTGCAAAGGAGTCCGTGGAGTTTTGACAAGGCCTTATTGGTCCTTGAAGAATCAGTTAGGAAGGGTGATATTCAGGGTATGAACTTTAATAAAGTGGCATTCTAGGTCCAAATACACAATGTTCCTATGATTTGTATGATGGCTGAGATTGGAAGATTCTTATGGAGTATGATTGGTGAAGTAAAGGAAGTTGATTCAAGAAAGTCAGGAGACTGTGTGGGAAACTACGTTCGGGTTAGAGTTGTAATTGATGTGAACAAACCGTTACAATGAATTATGTGTGTAGATGTGATGCAGGATGGAAAGGAGTCGGTCATGTTGCTAAGGTATGAAAGACTACCAGAGCATTGTTTTAGGTGTGGATCCTTGGGCTATATAGTGAGGGATTGTTTGGAAGCGAAAGTAGGAGATGGCCTTGAAAACTTTGACCATTTATTTGGCTGTTGGCTCAAATCTAAAAGTCCAATTAAGAGTTGCCAATTCCGTCGACGAAATGAAGGGAATTGATTTGGCGAGGATAGGAATTGTAAAAAATTTGCCTTTTTTTCGGAATTGTAAAACCGTAATTATTTTTGATCTGACATTACACGGGTTAGAGGTCAACTGGATCCTACCAATATAAAAATACTATATGTGCAACCTGAATATATACTCCACACAATCCCTAGTGAGACTCGATCCCTCACCACTAGTGTGGAATTACGTGGTTGTAAAACTGCAATTAATATCACAATCACCACACACAATGCTACAAAAATCACAAAAGAAATCGGTTTTTGAAATTTTAAAAAACGATGTCTTTTTGAGTGATTTAGAAAAAAAACGTGAAAAAGACATCGGTTTTTAACCGATGTAAAAACATGAGAAAACACATTAGTTTTATAGAAAACCGATTTAAAAATTGTGATGTAAAATTGATGTATTATTAAAATTAATACTAACGTCCAACCACCGTCGTCCCGCCCCACCTCTGACAATAATGATAATTACTTGTCATTATAATTATAAGGAATTGAACTTGCAACCTCAAAATCAAAGTGGTAAGTTTTTACCGCCTGACTACATGATTGAATGTGTTAACAATTGTACAATATTTATATATAACCTATATGAGTTGTTAGAAATAAAAAAATAAAAAAATAAATAGAACTTGTTTGATAAATTTAAATTTACTCAACTAATCAAAATTCTAATTTCTACTACAAACATATATATATATTAAAAAAAAAAAATTATTGGTGGGTTTATTTTTCATTTCATTTTTTATTGTGTGGTTTTGTGTTCAGTTGGAGATATTTTTGTGTAAAGTTTTTCCTTAAAACTGTATCTTTTGGCAAGGAAATAAATTTTTTTGTCCATGCTAGGTTCTTTGATTTTTCAATACGAATCCAACAGTATAAAGAATGTAAAATTCTGAGTGGTATTTTGAAAGTTATGATTAATTATTCAGTCAAAGGTCAGAAGCGATTGGAGATATTTTTGTGCAAATATTTTCCTTAAAACTGCATATTTTGGCAACGCAATAAATTTTTTTGTCCATGTTGGATTCTTCGATTTTTTGATACAAATCCAACGGTATAAAGAACGTAAAATTCTGGGTGGTATTTTGAAAGTTATGATCAATTATTCAGTCAAAGGTCAGAATTGAAGCGATTGGAGATATTTTTGTGCAAACTTTTTCCTTAAAACTATATCTTTTGGAAAGGAAATAAATTTTTTTGTCTATGTTGGGTTCTTCATTTTTTCGAAATGAATCCAATGGCATAAAGAAGGTAAAATTTTGGGCAGTATTTTGAAAGTTATGATCAATTATTCAATCAAAGGTCAGAAGCGATCCGCGAATCCGCGAGTGAGCTGTTTTCATCGCTCATTTTCACACTTTTCCAAATCTATTTTTGGAATATTTTATTTGAAAAGTGTTTGTTTGCATGTCTAATTTCTTGTGTTAAAATTTGAGCAAATAACGTTGAGTATTTTTAGAGATGCGCACTTGAATGTGGACATAGGATAGATTTGCGTTGCAGAATTTTACTTTTGAATCCACATCGGTTTTTATAAAAACCGATGTGTAAATGTTTTTTTTTTTAATATCAGTTTTTATAAAAACCGTTGTCTTTTTCAATGCAATATCTAAACGTTTTTTTTTTAAATCGGTTTTCCTAAAAACCGATGTCTTTTGAAACTGCAATATTTAAGACATTGGTTTTTATAAAACCGATGTCTAAAAGTTTTTTTTAAATCAGTTACCAAAAACCAATGTCTTTTAGTGATGTCTTTTAACATTTTTGTAGTAGTGACATTGCATAGAATTAGGATATTCCAATTGAATTAGTATTGTTATAATTTCATAATTCACAAAACTTTGAGTTAAATTGCTCAAACTTCACAACCGATATCAACCCATATCATTGATCTAGAATTTAACTTATAAATTTAGTATACAATTTAGTAGGCTATAGTAATCAATAAAATTCAAAAGGCACCTAAAAGACTAGGAAAATCTTAATATATAAAAGATTTTAGATGCACTGCAATTTATTTGTATACCCTGCTGGGTATTGTCTTCAATCGATTGATGAAGGTGATGAATGGATAATTGATATTACTACATCCTGTCATGCTATTTTGAATTTGGAATTGTTTTCCACATGCAAAGTTGGTGACTTTGGTACAGTGAAGATGGGCAATGCTAGAGATTCTAAGATTGAGGGAATTGTAGATATTAATATTGAGACTGATATTGGATGCAAGGTCAAACTGTAGGATGTGAGGTATGTTCCTGATCTATGCCTGATTTGATTTCTATAATCGCATTATATGAGCAAGGCTTTGAGAATCAGTTTGATAATGGGAAATGGAGACTGAAAAAGGGCTTCATGGTTGTTTCTTGAGGGGAAGCAACTTTGCAGGTTTTTTAAAACCAAAGTGAAGGAGTAGAAATTTGTCTCTTCAGTTTCATTGCAAAACTGGTTAGACCACATGAGTGAACAGGGGTTACAAGTTCTAGCAAGGAAGTCAAATTCTCTTGGATAATGAAGATTTACAGGTTTTAGCAAAGACGTTGTCTAATCCCTTTGCTAATGGTAGAGTTGTTCACAAGAAGAGACATGTTGGATTACTCATAAGGTGTTGATGACGGTGGTTCTCAAGAGAGAGAAGTTTTGCACTGTGGCACTTGACGTGGATTCCCGGTAATGGGGTTATGGAGTACCTCCCTCATTGACTATAGAGGAAGATTGTTAGGCTTGGAAACCAAATAGGATCCAGCCCAATGAGAGTTTGGGTGGCCCAAATAGTCGATAGACTATTTGGGAATTAAGGTTGTAAATAACCCTAATGATTTGCTATATATAAAACAAACTTATTGCTTACTCGGGGGTTAAGAGAAAAAGTGAGAAGAAAAGAAAGAGAGGAGAGAGAGAGATAAAAGAAGAAATTGGTATTCATTTTCTCCATCATTCCACCTCCGTTTTCGAATTCGTCAGAAGCCGTGAGTTCCTAGGATTCAGGTCTACCTTAATTTGTAGTATTTGAGAGAGTTTGTTGTGGTGAGGTATTTCTTATTTTCTTCTCTTTGTATTGATATTCCTCATATTATTGTCTCTGAGAAGAGTTTGTTTTTGTACCCATAATTGGTGATAATAGTGGAGATATTATTCGGAGTTTGACCCGTGGATGTAGGCTTACGCCGAACCATGTAAATCTCGTGTTGTTATTTTCTGCGATATATTGTTTTCTTTCTTGGTTGTGGTTGTGCTTAACTTCTTGGTTCTCATTGTTTGGGTGGTTTTTTGTCTGTTGTCTTGGTTTTCTTTTGTGTGTTAGGTATTTTGTTGCCATTCTTAAAAAAAAAAAAAAAAAAAAAAAAAAAAAAAAAAATTGTGAAAGTTGTTAGTGTTTTCGAACCATGTAAATCTCGTATTTTTATTTTTTGCAATATATTGTTTTCTTTCTTGGTTGTGGTTGTGCTTAACTGTTCAGGTTGTTAGTGTGTTTTTTGCAATTCGCACATATAATCGGTTTTGATGATTTTGCACAACTAGTAGTGGTATTGGAGTAGTATATTTATAACATAATATTCTTTTGATCGGTCGGTGCATGGTTTTGAATGATTTAAGTAGGTTGCCCTTGGGTGCAACGTTACATGATGCAACATAAAATTTTTTGACTATGATCATGTCTTCTTTGGTACAGCCGATCTCATATCAACTAACATATGATTGCATGTTCTAACATATAATCACAATAATTTAATTGTGTGATCATGTGCAATTCATATGCGATAACTTTATATATATTTGTGATCACATGCAATCATATGTGATCACATACTGTTGTATCGTGTAATGTTGCTGTTACAAACCCAAAAGTCTGTAATGAAAAACTTGCATAAAATATAAAAAGAAGGATAATAAACAGGTTAATTCGAGGAAACCTTAAACCTCCCAATTATTGGTGTTTCGAGGAACCAATTACCTCCCAATTACAACACACATGTTGCTGACAATAATTATCTGATTGATTTCATTCATCGTATACAACTGACAATATATATAGAAAAATATACAATTAACTGCGTGAAAATTGTCAAAACTGACCACATTTATTATAAGAAATTTGTTTTTAACCACAAACGAATTTTTATTTATTAATAACCACTTTTTTTGAGAAATTACTAAAAAACCCTCATATAAAAGCCTCCCCAAAACACTCTCTCTCTCCTATTTTCTCTCTTTCTCCTTCTCTCTCCCGGTCCTCTCTCTTTTCTCCTCTCGGTGCCGTCGCCCATCGCCTGACATCGTCGTTGAGGTTGCACGACCTTCACGGCTTCACGACAGCGACCTTCAGCATTTCACGACCAGCGATGGGGGTTGGCTAGCAAAACAAAAACCTAAACCTAAACCTAATTTGAATTTGGGGAAGAAGAAGATGAAGAAGAAAAGGGGAAAAAATTAGCCTAATTTCAATTTAGTCCAGATTTCAAGTTTGGACATTTTAATTTTAGGCCTGATTTCAAGTTTTGATGTTTCAATTTATCCATGATTTCAAGTTTGTTTCGAGATTTAAAATAAAACTATTCAGGGGTACTCTGGTAATTTATGGACATACACTGAAATTATTTTTAAAAAGTGGCTATTAACAAGTAAAATTTCAAAAGTGGTTAGTAACAAAAGTTTAATAATTCAAATGGCTATTTATAGTTTTCTCTCATTAATTGCTAACTACAAATTAGTAACAACTTATCCACTAACTTATCCATTAACTGCTATTTATGGGAATCACTACTTATGTAATAACCCACCATCCACTAACAGCTAATGCTAATGGTGGTTAATGACTATATAAATAAAAATAAATAATTTTTTTGTTTTTTTGATAAATATGTTGGCTATCTTGATTTTGACTATTTCTATACAACTTAATAAAAGTATGCAAAAGAACATATTATTTATTTCAAAAATAATGTCAAGCTTTCAGGCTATTATCCCTAACAAGACAAGTATGCAAAAGAACATAATAAATTATTATCTAATTAACAACTAAATATGTAAATTAATTTAAACATAAAAAAAGGATCGTAACAGTTGCGCTGAAGAATGACCATATATATGATATGAAATATGTGTCGTTTTTTTTTTCTTTTTTTCTGAAGACATTTAATGAGAGTAGTCAGTTTAGTCAAAATTGAATAAGAACGTCAACATGTATGACCATGATTATTTACCCTTTCAAAAAAAAAAAAAAAAAAAGACCATGATTATTTGTTTTCTAAAATGAAAATATCTAAAAACAAATAATATATATATATATCTTCAAACTGCTTATTGAATTTTATTTTATTTTATTTATTTATTTTTTTTTTTATGATACAAACAACTAATAATTTATATATTTAAAAATTTTAAATCAAAATTTTCTAAATATTTTGTAATTAATTTTTTTTATTTGATAATTAACCGTACTATTGCTAATAACTTTAGGTGGCGTTTGGTTGGGCAGAATCCAGTGGAATGGAATGGAGGTCATTCCAGCTGTTTGGTTTGTTAAAAAACAATGGAATGGGCATTCCATTGGAATGGTGATTCCACCATTTTGGTGAAATGAGCATTTCATCCAAAAACCAATGGAATGTCCATTTTATTCCAATGTAAAAAATGTATTCCATAAAAGCCCTCATATGCACAAACTACATTCCAAAAATACACTCCTTTCAAAAAATAATATATTATATTAATGATATATAAATATATAATATATATATAATATAATATAATATGTAATAATATAATATATAATATATTTAATAATATAATATAAGATATATATATTATATTATATAATATAATATAATATAATATATATTATATTATATTATATATATTATATTATATTATATTATTATTATATTAAATAATATATATTATATTATATATAATTAAATATATAAATATATATAATATTATATTATATATATTATTATATTAAATAATATATAATTAAATATATAATATATACTTTTATATTTTATTATCATTATCCAAAATATATATTATATAATATATAATATTCATATTATATAATATATAATAATATTAATATTACTAATAAATAATATATATTGTATATATTATATTATATATAAATATATATTATAATGTAATAATATATATTATTTTATTCTAATATATATATGATTTGTTATATATTATAATAATATATAAAATATTATATTTTATTATTATTATTATCCATAATATATCATGTTATTATGAATGTTTTATAATTAGGGGTATTTTGGTCAAAATACAGTCCATTCCATTCAGTTGTTAACCAACCAAAATAATATTGATTCATATGCTAATTCTAAAATCCCAACCAAACAAAGAAATCAGCTTTCCATTCTCATTCTCATTCTCATTCCCATTACTATTCCGATTACCATTCCGCCATTTAAACAAATGCCACCTTAATGTTTGGTAGGTAGAAGAAATCGTTATCTACAGAGTAACAGAGTTCTCAAAAGAAACTTTGTTAAATGTTTAAAAAAAAAAACCAAAATTAAAATAAATAAATAAATAAATAAAATAAACTTTAGTTAAAAGACAAGACAGTCTCAATCATATGAATCATTATCATTTCTGGTGCAGATTGTAAATTTATGAAAAAGAGAAAAAATAAAATGAAATACCTTGTCGGTTAAGATTGTATTCATGGTAGAAAAGTTTAAAATATGTGTTATAAGTCATTATAAATTCCTTGTCGGTTTGATACTTTGAGTCTTTGATCACGGTTGATAAACGAAGAATAAGTCAATGCATTTAAATATGTTTGGACAACCTTTCAAAAAATGAAAAGATTAAAAAAAAAAAAAAAAAGTGACCAACTAAGTTTTTATAATTTTTAATGGATAAATTATATGAGTTATTTAGTTTTTCCCAAAAAAAAAAATTTACAATTCTCACCGTTTATGTTTTAGTTCACTGTTCACATCATTAATCCTACGGCGTATCTTTGTTTTGAGAATCTTTGACAACACACTTGCTGCTATAATCATTACAAATATATAAAACAAAAGGACGAGTGCACTATGCATATCAGTTCGTCAACTACCACTACAGATCGACAATTCAAACATTCTTCTCAAAAGTGCATATCTTTCGGGAGATGAAAATAGTAAACATCTTTGTCATTGCACTTTGAAAACATACAGCTTTTGTGTAAGTTAGAAAAAAGCACTTGCTGTGGTTTGTGTATGGATTTGAATAACATTCCAATTCTGCCCTCTTTCCCGGACTTGGCAGCATTGTAATCAAAATAATTTATTTAAATGAAGATAAACACTGATCAAAATAATTAAGGTGAGAATAGTAAAGCACTATCAACCTTGAATGTCAAAATTAATTGTACTCATACATCTGAAATACTTTCAAAACTATCATTCAGAAATCTTTGTTCTGTTCTTTTTTTTTTTTTCTTTTTTTTTTTTGGTGACTCTAATTCTGTAATGATGTGCTCTGGTAGAGTGGTCTAGCTCCTTCTGGAAATGGATTGTATCACCAACTTCCAGATCCTTACGATGAGCAACAAATTGATGCCATCCTGAAATGATAACAATTCCAGAGTTGGTCTCAGATTGACGGGCACAACGAAATATCCATTGATGGCCGCTCTCATCATCTTCGACATTGAATTCAATGTGTTGGCGTCTGTGGAAAGGAGGGAATTCTGCAGCACAATCTCCCGGAATCGTCAATCTTCTCTCAATATCAGAGCTGCTAAGTGTCTTTGCAAATATGGCCATATATGTCCTCTGATATGCTTCACAACTATAACTACTTCTAGAGATGACAATTTTCTATATATAGACAAGTGAAGCAAGCACTATTCTTCATGAAAATGATTGACAAGACAAAACTAAGAAAATAAGATCAGATAAGAGTACGATTATTGTCATAAATATTTTGTTGACGGAGACATTCTCTAGTAAAATCGAATGACACATATATCCGATCAAAAAATATTTATTAAAAGTTTTGTAGATTATCAGATTCTCTTTATCTTTATTAAAAGTACGTTGTCTCTTATGGTCCAACATCTTTTAAAGAGTGGACCCCACTATAGCTTGTGCACATGTTGACAAAAAACAAAATAATTATTAGGAAAAAAAAAATTAGGTGGCCACTTTTCACTTCATTGATCAAGTTCTAGATGATCACTTTTGTGAGTTTGTCTTTTTTCAACCAAAAAGCTGTATCAAATTTAGTGGCCATCACTCGTGTTAGTACGTTACAAATGAATTAATTTTAAGGTTGACTTTTTTGTTTGAAATATTATTACATTAATTCAAGGTTTTTTTTAGAAAGGAAGGGCTTGAACTCACGATCTCATGGCGTAAGTATGAGAGTTTTACCACCGACCAATCTTATCTCATCCATATTGAAGGAGACTCGAAATAGAGGGCTCAGGCAAATGACTCCCAAGTTAACTGCTCGAATCCTATCAATGACAAAATCTTTCCAAAAAAAAAAATATCTGGTCCCAAATTAATAGATATTATTAACCAAAAAAAAAAATAATAATAGTAAAAGCATACTAAAAAGTTTTACATTGAACTTTTATGTTTTAAAAGAATATATTTGTTCCGTCAAAAAAATAAAATAATATATTTTTGTATCTTTGTCATAAGTATGATTTTAATATTTCAGTGAAATTTTGTTGCAGAAAAATTAACAGCAATCTGTTGGTTGGTACATACTATAGACAAACTTGAAAATCTACTTTCTGACTAAAAAATATCATTGAAGTCAGATTCTTATTTCCATGTATTACTTTCTGACTAAAAACTATTATATATGTTAATTGGAAAAGTGACCATTATATAATGTTTATTTATTTATTTATAAATTACAACTAACGGTTTGAAATACTAATTCCACTATGAATGAGAGGTTACATATCGACTACAAATATATCACATATATGTGATTTCACCAAAATCCATCTCGCCTTCTTGATGCTTAAATATATAAGCACCACTAAAATACCAAGAGAATTTGCTTTCTTATTTTCCATTTTTAGGTCAATGCATTATATATTTTTTATTAATATATATATGTGTTATATGTTATGTCATAGACAACATTTTCAATGTGAATGATTGAAATGGACTTTTTATCTTCAACATGTTAATTATTAAAGAAAAAAGGTTCTTTTATGTACTTAGAAATTGAAAGTTGGTAAATAACATATATCACTATCTAATCATCATATCATCACATTAATGGTTCTCATCATTTGATGGATACGACAATGTTAATCTAATATTTTGAAACTCCCGACATCATTAAAGTTTTCTGTTCAAAAATAAAGATTATGACAACTTTTTATAGCTACCAATAACATTGAAGAAGGACCCACATCCACATGCTCAAGCTCATTTTTCAAACAATCGAGCTTTTGAATTAAATGATCATGATAATGAAAAGGGCATGCAATTCTTCAATTTCAAAGCAGATTTAGAAAATCCATTTGATAATGCGTGCATATACAATTAAACAAAATAACTAGAGCTGCTTCATATACTAATAAACTAATGTCACTTAAGTCAGTAAGTCACTCATTTTATATAGAAATTAATAAAGTGAATGTGCTGACTTCGGACTAGCTCTAACAGTACTACATTAAGAAAATAAGACTTCGGACTAGCTCTAACAGTACATTAAGAAAACAAGACTTCGGACTCTGACAGTACATTAACAAAGCAAACGGAAACCACCCAAGCAACTTCTGACTTTGACATTACATTAGGATAGCAAACTAAAACCACCTAACTTGCATGTGGATCTATGGTTTCTCCCTTGAAAGTGAAAGATCGTAGTCGGCGATGGTAGTCAATTTTGTATTTGCATGGACCACCAGCTTCATCTTGGTACTTGGAGAAGATGATTTGATCGCCAGCTTGAAGACCTCTCTCTCTCTCTCTCTCTCTCTCAATTATTAATTATTTGAAAGATACTTCTTTGATTGATTTGTTAAGATCCGATTTTCAGATCTATAAACAATTCAATCTGTTGTGAAATCTTAGGTATACCTAAGAGTTAGACTAACTAATCTCCGGGATCATATAATTATACATAAGATCATGTGATTGTACATGTTTATAATGTTATCGCATATAAGTTACATATGATCACAACAAAAATAAGTGATCACATTAAAATTTTAAGTCTTATTTTTGTTGTGATCACATGTAATGTATATGCGATAACATTATAAATATGTAATCACATAGTCTCACGTACGATCACATGATCCAGGAGATTTGTTAATCTCAGATATACCTTATCTGATAAGCAGTATATATACGCAATATTCACAGGGACGGCAACTGCTAAGGGTGAGCAGGGTCAGCAACCATCCCCACCCCCCCCAAATTTCAAATTCACCAAAAAATATTTTTAGTGACGAATTGTTGTGACACTTTTTTTTTGTCACAATATTGAATTTGTGACAATTTCTTCGCTTATAGTGATAAGTATTTTTGGTCACTATAGGTGAATTTTTTGTAGTGTTCTCTTTATAAGTAAATGGTAATCCATTCATCCTAAGTCATTTTTTTTTTTCTCTTTCATCATTTATGTCCATTTCATTTTCTATTGTGTAATTGAATATAAAAGTTTAAAACTCATGTATTTGGTCTATTGGCATTTAACAGATTATATAATAGAAATGTTTGTTACTATAACGTTGTGGGTCATGAAAGCTTGGAAATGTGATGTGTAAAAGTTTAAAGTTAAGAGTATAATAAAAGTTTAAAATTCATGTGTTTGTTCGAGGACAATTGTAAATATGCTTGAAAAATCATATGAATCTATATGTTCAAACTTTTTGTTTAGACAAGTTTTTTGATTGGCTTGGGTTATGCCCCTTGTAAACTTGTATGTTTCATTTTCAATTAATACACTTTCAATTGTTATTTTTTAAGAAAGAAAAAACTACCATGTTTAATGGTGCACCCCCTGAATGAAATTCCTGAATCCATCCCTGGCTATTCATATGTCTTCTTTTTTTTTTTTTTTGGATATTCTACTTCATGCTTCAGACTATTTACTTTTATGGTTATGGATTTGGCAAATAACACTGCTTTTCTGGTTTTCAATGTGAATAATTGAAATAGACTTTTTGTCTTCAATATGTTAATTATTAAAGAAAAAGGTTCTTTTTTGTACTTGGAAAATGAAAGTTGGTAAATATCATATCACTATCTAACGAGAACATCATCATATCATCACATTAATTGTTCACATCATTTGATGGATACGACAATGTTAATTGAAATTTTGAAACTCCCAAACATTATAGCATCTCCAATGCAAATATGCATTTGGTGAAAATTGACTATTACATAAGATAGATAGTTAAAAAGTTAAAAAAACTCTTTTCAATACAATTATCAAAATTCAATATGGAGATGATGTGACAAGAAAAAAAAATAAAGAATATGGAGTTGAGTTTCTAATTCTAGAAACTCTCCTAGAAATGCTGACTAGGATTTCTAAATCTTTTGACAAATAATTTTAGAACTCATTTAATTATAAAATAAAATAGAGGAGAGAGAGTAAAATAATTGTTTTATTATTAAAGAGAAAGAAAAAGATTGCCAGTTGTGTCACTCAATGATTAGGTTTATGTTTAGAACAAGATTGACACGACAGGTGAAATTCACATGTTTGTCGAATATAGAATCTTGAAAGGTTTTATTGAAAAAAGTACATATAGAATCTTGACAAGGATCTCAATATTCTACTATATTTTGAAAATGACATTTAAAGTGCTTATGAAGCAATTTATTTTGTTTTCTTTTTGACAAATCCAATCATCCGAAATTCAATATATTCTAATGACGATCCATATATTAAATAAAACTAAAAATTCGTCATTTTCCGTTGCCATTAGAGAACGTACTGTTTTTTTTTTTTCTTTGAAGTATTACATATATATATATATATATTTATAATTATATATTTATAGGTTTAGAGATGGGGGAAGACTCGAATCCATAACCTCTTACGGTAAATATGATGGGTATACCACTGAACAAACCTTATCTTATCGCTATTATAGAATTATTAAAAAATTGATTTGACGTTAAATTATAAATGACGATACATGTAAATGATATTAAAAACCTTTTGTATGGGGCCACCACAGCATCCCATGATCAAATCCACACAGTTTCAAACTTAATCAGTAATCAGTGATCACCAACAACTTGGCTGACATCAAAGGTTCTTTAATTTGACCTAAAAAGCATTCTAGTAAACTAATGTTAATCTAGCTAGGATCATAGTCACATTAATTTTGAATTATTTATTTATTTTTTAATACTTAATACGGTGTTCTAAAAGGACATTTTGACAAAATCTTATAATAATTAGAGTCATATATCATCAAATATTCATAGAGATTCTAAAAGTACATATTAACACAATATTATATTAATTGATGAGTTTCAGATGATTGGATTTCTAGTTGCTATATTTTTTTTTATTATTTAAAAACAAAACAAAATAGATTGCTTTATCAACTCCGTAAAGAATGGTGTTTAAATATTAAAAGAAATAAACAAATACTAAAAAAAAAAAAAAAAAAGAAATAAACAAATATTGAGCTTTTTGTACAATTGCACATCATCACATGAAATTGTAGTTATTATTTTCCAGATTAGTGGACAATCAATTCAAAGGTTCTATCTTCTTCTTTTTTATTATTATTCAATATTGATCGAAAGATTGTTAGACTTTTTCAAGCACTACCAAAATGAAAATGTAGGAAACACAATATCAGATTACTGGCCCACTAATATATTAATAACTGTAGACTACTTTAACATTTTGTCGTTTCATTCATCTTGGATTTGCTTTTTGAATCTTCCATTTTGAAATTAAGTTCTAAGGGCATTTCTAATGGAGAACACAAAATATTAATTACACCAAATTAATGTAAAAAGAGAATTTTTTAGGAATTATTTTACATCAAAAATTTTCCCACTTTAATGCATCCAACACCAATTTGATGTAAATGAGTATCTTTAAAAGATTATTCTTTCAATAAAATTTTATACAATACTAATTAATTTCTATTAGTTAGCTTAAACAAAATGAATTAATTTTTTTGACATAAAAAATATTATTCTTAAATAATTAATTGCATAATATAAGAAAAAAAAAAATGTACTCACATAATTTTATCCCAAAATTTTCACCATAATATTATTCAACTTATTTATCCAATTAATTTTCAACGGCAGAATCATAATAGCAAATCCGATGTGTATATATAAATGTATGGAAATTAAGACAAGAAACAATATTAAATTTAAGAAATAATCTATTGTGCATATACAAATACAACTGACTGACTGCTTTAATTTGAGAAACTATAAATTTTAGCATGCGCTGTGCAAGCCTAATTCTGAATAAAAATGATTGATATTGTCAAACTAAAGTAATAAAAACGAATGACAAACTCAAGTTAGATATATGCCTGTTCATATCATCTTCATCATTTTCAACTAACTTTTTATTAAAAATTTGGTTTTTATATATGGTGCAACAACTTTTATAGATTGTCTGCCAAAAAAAAAAAAGGCGTCTTTTATAGAATGGGCCTCTTAATAGTATTAACAAAAAACCAAAATAATTATTATATATAGAGAAAAAAAAAAAAGTAATGTGAGTTAGGATGTTCAAAAAGTATGTTCAAATAACGTGTCTAAATATATTATTAATTTCCTGCTAATCATGAGATTATGTAATGAGTGATGTTATTTTGATGATTCAGATACCACATCATTTAAGTATTAGTTTGAACAAAATTTTAAAACTCTATAACATTATTTAACAAATTAAAATTAGATCACCACTTTTCACTTCACTAATCAATTTGTAGATTATCACACCTTTAGTCGCTTTTCAACCAAAAATATGTACCTTATCAGTGGCCACCACTCACGTTGTTTTTTTTTTTTTTTTGAAAGACAACATTAATTTAAACACACCCTAATAAAATCATGGAAAGTAGAAAAACCACTCCCTAAGGCCCACATAGCAATACTATGGCCAACTAAATTAGACATCTTGAACAATGTTGACCACCACGCATCGAAACAGGGAACTACCTGAACAAAGGTTAATAGCATTGATTGCGTCAGATTCCACAATGACAAGATTCAAATTCTCGCTAATCGCCAAGTGAACTTCCTCTAGAATATCCAAAGTCTCTGCTGTTTTAGCCTCAATCAAACCATTAAAGCACTTTGCCCTTGCCCATAACAGTTTTCCTAACCTGTCTCTAGCCACCACACCTAAATTGAAAATTCCTCTAGTTTTATCCAAAGCTGCATCCACATTCACCTTGAAGCTAGAGTCAGAAGGTCTCCAAAATTGACTCCTCTGAGAAGGAGCACATGACATTTTGGGAGAAAATGAGGCTGAGTTGAAGTTCCTTAAAAAGGTCTTAACCCGTGCCTAGAAATTAGGAACATCAGAGGAACCACCGTGGACTAACAAATTTCTGTAACCCCAAGCACACCACACAGCAACCAAGAAAAGAGAAGTCCAATCGGCCTTGATAGTGGACAAGACCCAAAGACATCTATCAGAAAATCTGAAGCTATTGAAAAAAAGGACAACTAGACCACCCTGACTTAATTTTACACAATTCCATAAGGCATGATCAGCAGAGTCAGGGGCCTTACCACACAGTTTGCACACATGAGAGTTGGAGATACCTTTTTTAAAGATGGAAAGCATGGTGGGCAAAATGCCTTTGCAAGCCTTCCAGCTGAAATTTTTCACCTTAGGAGGAAGGTGTAAGATCCACAACCGTTTCCACCATGGTAATGGACCGGTAGAACAAGAAGTAAACCCATAATTTTTATCATTTAGAGCCACTTTGTAGGCATTCTTCACAGAAAATTCTCCCCTCCCATCAAAGTGCCATAGAAGAGCATCTTGTCTATGTCTCAAAGAAAGGGGAATACTAAGAATGGTAGTTGCTGTAAGCCCCATTTTTTAAAGAGTCGCACTATAGAAGAAATTCTTTTGAATAAAATATATTGTTTGAATCATATTTGAACAAAACAGTCTTTTAAAAAATTTATTTAAAGCGACTTTGTAAACCTATACGATTTATAAGAATAACAAAGTAAGATTCGCAATCATACCTCAAGGCTAACTCCTTCGTTCTTTCTCTTGTTGATTTTGCTTTTCGATTTGTACTAATGAGGTCGTTTGTGCTCAACAAAACAATGTATTTATGTGTTCACTTGAAAAACCGTGTTTAACCACTTAGGATAAAAGCTTAGTAAAATGGTAAGCAAGGATTCGTTCCACAGGGAATTAGAGTAATATGTTGTATTAATTAACTAGTCTACAATGCAATAATATAAATCATGGTAAGTTGGATAGTGTATGGTTTGTGAAACCATCAAACAATACATGTAAGTAAATGTAACCAAAAGTGATAGGAAAAATAGAATGCTCAACAATCTTAGATAAGATAATGCAATGTAATCAATTAAGAGAATACTAGGGAAATGATGGAGTTGCAAGTGGATTATGGGCAATGCTTTTCAAGCTACTTTAATAAACCAATATCATACTTGTGAACCATTCGTAGTCTTAGATGTGTTTAGGCCGTTACTACGAAACCTAAACACTTCCCACCAAAATGCCTAACTGATTATGGAGAGAGGGTCAATGTGGGATCGGTTAATTAAAAACCAAGGTTTAGATGATTGTGATTGATATAACCTCCAACTATCTATCCAATTTACTATGTTCCTTAATCATTCAAGGGTGTCAATCCAATATTGATTATATAACAAATTATCCTAAACAAGAGTATAATCAACTAGTGGTATACAATGCCAATTGTATAATGAATAAGATCTAGTTATCAAATGAATAGACACAACAAGAAAAATGACATATAGTGATAAAAAAAAAAAAATATGTCACAATAAGTGAAAAAAGTAATGTGAGTTAGGATGTTCAAAAAGTATGTTCAAATCACATGTCTAAATATATTATTAATTTCCTGCTAATCATGAGATTATGTAGTGAGTGATGTTATTTTGATGATTCAGATACCACATCATTTGAGCATCAGTTTGAACAAAATTTTAAAACTCTATAACATTATTCAACAAAAACTAGGTCGCCACTTTTCACTTCACTAATCAATTTTTAGATTATCACACCTTTAGTCACTTTTCGACCTTTAGTCACTTTTCAACCAAAAAATCTATGACTTATCAATGGCCATCACTCACGTTTTGGTTTTTTGTTTTGTTTTGTTTTGTTTTGTTTTTTTAAGGAAGACAACATTAATTTAAACAACAGAAAGATCTACAAAGCCATCGTCCTTGATCAGCTTGCAAAGCCAATCGGAAAACAAAGAAATCCAAGAAGTAGAAAAACCACTCCCTAAAACCCACATAGCAACACTATGTCCAATTAAATTACAAGATCTGTGTGAGAAACACAAAGAGATATTGTTGGTACTCTCCCTAATAAAATCACGGACATCTTGAACAATATTGACCACCTTGCGTTGAGACAAGGAACTACCTGAACAAAGGTTAATAGAATTGATTGCATCGGATTCCACAATGACAGGATTCAAATTCTCGCTAATCACCAAGTGAACTCCCTCTAGAAGAGCAAAAGTCTCCACTGTTTTAGCCTCAATCGAACCATTAAAGCACTTCTCCCTAGCCCATAAAAGTTTTCCCAACCTGTCTCTAGCCACCACACCCAAATTGAAAATGCCTCTAATTTTATCCAAAGCTGCATCCACATTCACCTTGAAGCCAAAGTTAGAAGGTCTCCAAACTTGACTCCTCTAAGAAGGAGTACATGTCATTTGGGAGAAAAAGAGGCTAAGTTGAAGTTCTTTAATAAGGTCTTAACCCGCGCCTAGAAATTAGGAACATCAGAGGAACCACCGTGGACTAGCAGATTTTTGTAACTCCAAGAACACCACGCAGTAACCAAGAAAAGAGAAGTCCAATCGGCCTTGACAGTGGAAAAGACCCAAAGATATCTATCAGAAAATCTGAAGCTTCTATAAAATGGACAACTAGACCATCCTGGCTTAATTTTACACCATTCCATAACGTATGATCAGTAGAGTCAGAGGCCTTACCACACAATTTGCACACAGGAGAGTCGGAGATAACTTCCTTCTAATCATGAGATTATGTAATGAGTGATGTTATTTTGATGATTCAAATACCACATCATTTGAGCATCAATTTGAACAAATTTTTAAAACTCTATAAAATTATTCAACAAAAAATTAGGTCGCTACTTTTCACTTCACTAATCAATTTGCAGATTATTACACCTTTAGTCACTTTTCAACCAAAAATTTGTACCTCAACAATGGCCATCACTCACGTTAGTACAGGCAAACTATTGAATAATAGTTACTATTGGGACCTGGCGACGACCCAGAAAACTACTCCCACTATCGAGGAGAAGTTACATATAGACTACAACTCCCAAAGCCGGACAGAAGGCATCTCGCACTCTTGGGAGAGGACTCCCCACACTTTGGGATTTAATGGCCAAAGGTGGGATAAATATTTACATACTAAGGCTTGAACCTTGGTGGTGGAACTTCCCTTTGAAGACTCCAACCATCAAAGCAAGAGGCCATCGATTAAAATATTTAGAACAATTACTATTATTCTCCTAATTAACGTTTGACTTAACATTATCTTAATACCTGACTCCTCTATTTTCAAAATTGGTCATTTTACCCTTACCATTAGACAACGTACTAGCTTTTCTTTGAAGTGTATATGTATATATTCGGGGTTTAGGGATTGAGGAGGACTTGAACCCACAACCTCTTGTCCTAAGTGTGATGGGTATACTACTAGACAAGCCTCATCTTGTCACCATTATAGAATTATTAAAAAAAATTGATTTGACGTTAAATTATTAGGGCAACATGGTAATTGAATAAATAGATGAGAAGTCTAATTTAATGAAAAAAAAAAAAATCTTAAAAAGAGAAAGAAACAAAATATAAAGAAAATAAAAGATTTGTGCAATTTTGAACAAATGTTGTATACGTGTGTGATTAGACCTAATGTCAAGGGATGAATTGTTTTGATTGTTATGGTAAAAAAAAAAAAAAAAGGAGTTAAGAATAAAAGAAATTATTTTGATTGTTACTAGAAAAAAAAAAAATAACGGTGCTATAAATGACCACCTAATTAATTTTTCTAAAATCATTTATCACATTAGGTGAAATTATAGACGTGATAAAAAAAAAATTCTATTTATCAATAAATTTATCTTAGAGCATCTTCAATGCAAGTGTGAATTGTCTGACAAAAATTATTGATATATCAACAATGTCAAGGCAATTGCTTTCTATATGTCATAAAAATATACTTAACAGACAACCAACTTAAAAATTGGTCTTCAATAATTCATTGTTAAGACACCTGCTTATTAATTATTTTTTAATGATTCAATAAAATTTGTATATGATATTTTTTGGGATTTTAAATATATGGTGAGTTAGCAATAAGATGACTGTACAACAGACTGTGTGAAAGTAGATAGTCATGTTGACAGTGTCCATTTTTTTTTTTGTCACCTTAGCTTTACATTGAGAAGTGATGACCGCATTGGAGAAGCATAATTGTACTCAATCTCTATTTGTCCTATGTGACATCTAATTTTTTAACAATCCACAGCTAAATTGGAGATGCTCTTATTAGTTGAGCTCATAGAGATTACTGAGCTATCATGTTTGACTGTCAGTGGTCATAAAACTTTTAATTAATCACTTTCAAACAACATTTAGGGCTCATTTCTTTTTTTGTCTGAATATCGAACGGTCTTGAATTTTACTAAAGATTAAATAGTGACTAAAACCTGAATCTAATTGACATGTTTGTTTGTTTGTTTGTTTTTTTTTTTTTTTTTTTTTTTTAATTTATTTTTTAATTTATTTTTTATCACCTCTAAATATAATATCAACATTTTGTTTTTAAAGATTAAATGATTTAATGATTTAAAAATAGGTAGTTTGACATTTATACCCATATTACTATTAATGTTATGTATATTCAATTTTTTATTTTATATGATACAAACAACTAAATAGAAACAATTTAACAAATCCTAAACCACTTTTATGTAATAATGATAAGATATTATGCATGATTAAGATATGATAAATAATTTATTATTTTTTTTTTACAAAAGAAATATTATAAATAATGATTTAGAAATTGTTTTGATTAAAAAAAAAAAAAGGAATTGGAGGTTCAACAATGGTGTTAAAAAAAAAAAAAAAACTTATCATAAGTAATATATTAAAATAAATAAATTTGTATAATATAAAATTATGGTAAAATTAGAAATATATTATATTTAGGAGGATAATCTTGAAAAACCATATATTAATTTCAATACAGTGATATAGAATTAAGTTAAAAGTCATGATTTGTTACTTTTTATTTTGAGTTGTTTTTTGTTATTTTAAAGTTGTTTGACACTTAAAAAGACAAACAAAACAACTTAATAAATTCAATTCAGACCCATTAAGTTTTAAGTGGAAAAAAACAAACGACCTCTTAATAAAGTTGTAGCCAAATATGTTGAACACTTTTTCTAGTCGAACATTGAAACAAATAACTCGAGGTGTGTTCTAATATATTAATATCAATCTAGAGGGGGGGGGGGGGGGGTGAATAGATTTTAACGATATTACCCAATTTTCGCGTTAAGTCAATATTACGAAAATACCACAATCTAGTCAAAACAATAACAAGTGTAATATGGTGCGGAATTATAAATGACATTTGATATTTACGTGGAAACCCTCACGGGAAAAACCACGGGCTGTATAGTGCGCCACACTCGAACCTCGAATCCACTAAATGTGTTAAACGATTACAACCTACTCCCGGTATATAATCACACACCTACCTAATCCCGGTATGAGTGAACCTAGTCCAATTGCTTGTGTGACCACCTAATCCCGGTGTCCGACCTAATCCCGGTCTATCACAACAAGACTTCAATTGCTTGCGATCTAAGCAACCTAATCCCGGAAGCTACACGCAAGACTTACTTCTCAATGAAGAGATAACAACCTATGTGAATATATAATGATATTCAATGAGCAAAAAAAGCTAGGTAACCTTAGATGCTTATCTAGGATGATTAGATAACAATAAATGCAATCCTAGATATCAATAGCTAAATGACAAGTCAAATAGCTTAGCAAATCATAGATAAAGTAACCTAGATGTTGCTATCAAAATACAACACACAAACATGTCAACACAACAATCTCTATTTTGTATCTAGAATATATTCTAAGAGCATACAAATAATATAAGAGATTTCTTTGATAAATAAAACACTAAACTTAGATGAGATTAGTGAAGAACATACCAAAGGATGTGTGTTGACCAAAACCCATGCAAGCAAGCATCCTAACTATGCTAGAAAATGCTAGATGATATTTAGATGCATATGAGAAAGGTTTTGAGTGTGTAAAAATGAGTTCTTGATTTGATTTTCTCTCAAATATCTCTCTTTCAAGTTTAGGGTTCTTTTGAGTCAGAGAACTAAGTTAGAGATAAGAGAAAGTATGATATATATAGGCATCAAGAACAGGGCAAGTGAAAAGACAATTTTGCCCTTGAAATCACCGATCGGCGGTTTCATTCTGCGGTCGTGGCCGCAGAATGTAACCACCGAATTGAACCCGAGAAGCAGGGGATCATTCGGCGACCATATTCGGCGGTCAATCGAAACCGCCGATCAAAACCCAAAAAGAAATCGACCTTAAAATATCTAATTCGGCGGTTTCAATTCGGCGGCCAGGCAGCCGATTAAACCGCAGAATCAAACCCGAGAATAATAAATGCATCAGGTCAATTCGACAGTCCAGAGCTTTCTGGAATCAAACGGCGGTTTCATTAGGCGGTCATGGCCGCCGATCAAATTGCCGTTTCACCAATGATGGTGAAACCAAAGGAGAAGCCAAGGGCATTCTCCGAAGGCGATCTTCGCGCAAAAACAAGCACATTATCGTGCAAGCACGGACGTTTCCGAACATATTCGGGAAACGAATTACACGACACAAACAAACACATAACAAGATATAATCAAACAAAGTGCTAGTGTGTAATATGACATGTGAAGAGAATGCACACATATGCAAGTATGCTAAGTGTGTGTGCGCTTCTAAATCTCTTCAATGAAAACTAAGCACAAGAAGTATACCTTTGGAGTGCTTGTCACCTTGAGGTCTTGAAAAGGGCCTTTGATGTTGGTCTTCAATCACCTAATCTACCCTTACACTTCAAACCCCAACTTGTGGTTTGTCCACGAAATAAGCCAATCAATAATGGGAATCCTTACAGACATTTACAATATTTTAAATTATACTATTACAGTATGTGTGAAATTTAATTTTTAGGTGATAGTATAAATTTAATTTCATTTATATGATGTATAGATTTGTGTGTCAAAATTTCTCTCTCTAGGGTTCCCTTGGTATTCTCTCTAAATATTAAAACACTAGGTGAGAGTAGCCTTTGATCTATGGTGATCACTCAGTGTAGGTTTTTTCTTTCTTTTGCAGGGTTAAGATGAGTGCGGATGAGGTGACTAGTCTATGTCAGGCCTTAACTTTGAAAGATAGGGAGAGTCCATTGATGACTTTATAGATGGATCTGAAAAAAGAGGGAAGGAAGAGAATGGGATTTCGTTTGGTGGGGAAACTCCTCTCTATTAAGGAGATATATCAAGATGCTTTCATTAATTTCTTTTCGCCTATCTGGCGAACTGTGGATAGGGTTGATATTGAGGTTATTACGGGGAATATTTTCTCCTTCACATTCAAAAGTTCTAGTGATCGATGACAAGTGTTGCAAGGGGGTCCGTGGAGTTTTGACAAGGCCTTATTAGTCCTTGAAGAACCGGTCAGGAAGGGTGATATTCAGGGTATGAACTTTAATAAAGTGGCATTCTGGGTCCAAATACATAATGTTCTTATGATTTGTATAATGGCTGAGATTGGAAGATTCTTATGGAGCATGATTGGTGAAGTGAAGGAAGTTGATTCAGGAAAGTCAGGAGACTGTGTGGGAAAATACGTCCGGGTTAGAGTTGTAATTGATGTGAACAAACCGTTACGAAGAATTTTGCGTGTAGATGTGATGCAGGATGGAAAGGAGTTGGTCATGTTGCTAAGGTATGAAAGACTACCAGAGCATTGTTTTAGGTGTGGATCCTTGGGCTATATAGTGAGGGATTGTTTGGAAGTGAAAGTTGGAGATGGCCCTGAAAACTTTGACCATTTATTTGGCCCTTGGCTCAAATCTGAAAGTCAAATTCAGAGTAGCCAATTCTGTCAATGGAATGAAGGGAATCGATTTGGGGAGTATAGGAATTGTAAAAAATTTGGCTTTTCTTTTCGGAATTGTAAAACAGTAATTATTTTTGATTTGACATCACACGGTTAGAGGTCAACTGGAACCTACCAATATAAAAAATACTATATGTGTAACCTGAATATATACTCCACACGTCACAATCAAGAGATATCTAAATTCCATACACATACTTTTAAAATACGTATAGTGAGACTCAATCCCTCACCAGTAGTGTGGAATTACATGGTTGTAAAACTGCAATTAATATCACAATCACCACACATTGCATAGAATTAGGTGTAGGGAAAAATAAACGCGGTGGAAGTGAAAAAAATAGTTTAGTATAGTTTAAATTTTTTCCATATTTTGAACCTTAACCCTCTAATTAATTAACATATAATATTAAAGATATCACACCTTTGTCATGTGATCCGAAGATCTTCCAATCCAATCATGAACGTGAATCACCTAAGAGTATAGTCTCCCTTCTCTTTGAATTGTGTACCTAAGGATGGATAACAAAACTTTTTCTTTTCCGTTAGTCACAACAAGTTCCAAGAGACAACAAAGAATGTTCTGGTCACTTTTGAATTCACAATCGTTAGATCGAAACTCGTGTGAACCTTATTCGAAATTGTGCATAAAACTTTTTGATGTAAAAGTAACTAATGCACTATCGAAATAAGAACAAACTTTTCTCTCTATTCCTCTTGGTAGAAAATAATCACACTAGTCTAAGAGATGGATTTTATTTTTTTCCAGCAAAAAAAAAAAAAAAAATCTCTAGAGTCCAAGACCTTAGGGTTTTTAAAATTCCTCTTGCCTATATATATATGTGAGGCGATTTCATCTTGCCCAAGTATATGTACCAGACGAAATCTTTTCTCATCAATATAATATATATATCCATTATATATCCAATTATATAGTTGCCGAAATCTTTTCTCAATATAATATATATATTTAGATTCCATTTAATTGAATTCTTCTTGCCTACACCATTTATACCAATTATATATGCCGCCTAAATTCTTTCCATATATCTTATATATTTGTATTGCAATCCGAATTCAACTTGCCATGTATATAATATCCAAACCCTAATCCAACTCTTTAGTGTATTTATGACTATATAAAAGACTTCCTAATTTATCTACTTACCAAATAAAATCTTTTATATTTAATATACTACTACCAATAATATAACACTAAGAAACATATTTCCTAGTCAGAAAAAGATTTTGATTCTTAATTAAATAATCAACCAACCTCAATTTAATCAAATAATAAAATAAAATAATATATTTACACTATTATATAAGCCTTGCCGCCCATACACTAAGATAGGCCCATATATTATTTTTTTCATTTTATTAAATCTATTGGACCTTTAATTAAAAGGCCCACATATGAACTAGGTCCATTCTTACTAAAAGAAATAAGTCAACATTCCTTAATACAATTCTAGATGGACCCATAATTAGTTCGGTAGAATATATCAAGTGATTAATGCAAGTCCGTGTGGATTGGGGATCTTGGCGGGCTTATCTAAATTTAAGCTCCAATAGACATAACTCAATCACAATCAACAAATAATTCACTTAGGTTCAATCTATTAATTTAAGTTCATTCCACTAAAGAACTAAAATTGCACTCTTAAATAAAGATGAAATAAGTAAATGATTCTCATTCATGCCCTAGACAATCTTATAGGAGATAGTGAATTCTCGTGAAGAATATCATAGACCGCCAAGAGCTCATAGACCGCCTATAGCTCTCCAAGTTACCATATTTACTCATATGACCACACTTTGAACTTGAACATATATTATGACTTGTCTAGAAGTCATCTTTCAATAGACACTATTGAAAACTTAACGTTAAGATTTAATATCCAAAACCACAAAGCATCCATATGATGATATTATACTCACATTTAATAAATGGAG
Source organism: Acer campestre (assembly GCA_954870605.1). Lineage (NCBI taxonomy): Eukaryota > Viridiplantae > Streptophyta > Magnoliopsida > Sapindales > Sapindaceae > Acer > Acer campestre. Next base: position 32,794,316 of record OX940803.1, on the reverse strand, counting down.
CCATGATGTCCATATCTATAAATGAAGTCTTCTATTGATTAGCAAATGAATACCGCCAAACTATTGAGGATATACTATGCTATATAATCGTACTCATTGATAGCTCAAATGATAACACTTGTAACCATAAGTCCATCATTTATCTCAGGATTAAGATAGACTCTTCAATTGTCCTAATAATGAAAAGACTTTTATCTATAAATGGTTATAGATAAAGTATTTCATTGTGATCCAGTTCAATGCACCCAGTGCACTAGATCCTTTTACTCAAGACCAGACTCATCATAACACATTTGATCCCACTCAAATGCTAGCAAAAGAATTCTACAACTTTAACAAGATAAATGTGCCCAACCTTTAACTTAAGATGTGAACGTTATTCAAGACTAGTTAAAGAATTGTGTCTACCTCTTACATATCCAGATGTACGAACAATTCTTCTTTTCTCATAGTCATTTGACCTTATGATTATTTACTTTGACAATTTTAATTATAAATGCTATAAGATTTTGTTAAAAACAGAAATCACTTTATTAATAGGATTAGATTGTCAAATACAATATTATACTCTTGCTATTGAGTATAATCCAAAACAATCTCCCACTTGCACTATATCAAATGTGCCATATCTTTCATTCCCATGTTCTCTAGGTGCTCATCAAAACTCTTATGTGGTAGAGTCTTTGTGAAGGGATTTGCTAGATTTTATATTGATGCGATTTTGGTAATCATCACGTCACCCCTATGCACAATCTCCCTAAGAAGATGGTACTTCCTTTCAATGTGTTTTCCTCTCTTATGACTTTTTGGTTCTCTCGAATTAGCCACTGCTCTACTGTTGTCATGGTAGATAATGATCTGCTTATTCGCACTAGGAACCACTTCTAAGTCAATCAAGAATTGGTGGAGCCAAACAGCCTCTTTGGCAACTTCGCATGCAGCAACATACTCAGCTTCCATGGTGGAGTCAGAAATATAGAATTGCTTGATACTCCTCTATATGATTGCTCCTCCTCCAAGAATAAACACAGATCCTGATGTGAATTTTCTAGATTCAGAATCTGATTGGAAATCAAAATCTGTATACCCTACGGGAATCAAATCCCCTCCAGAGTATACAAGCATATTATCTCTCGTTCTCTTGAGATACTTGAAAATATGCTTGACTGCCGTCCAGTGATCAGGACCAGGTTTTGATTGAAACCTGCTAACTATGCCAATAGCAAAACAAATATCTGGTCTAGTGTAAAGCATTGCATACATGAGACTTCCAAATGCCGAGGCATATGGAACCCTACTCATGAATTGCTCTTCATGTTCATTCTTAGGAACTTATTCCTTAGAAAGTTTGATTCCATGCCTGAAAGGTAACATACATTTCTTAGAAGGAAAACTTAGACAAGAATTTATGTATGAAGCTTGGGATAGTACAATCGTTCTATTCTTTCTATCCCTTATCACTTGGATACCAAGAATATAACTTGCTTCTCCTAAGTCCTTCATATCAAATTGTTTTACTAACCATTCTTTTATTGATGTCAATACACCTACATCGTTTCCAATGAGTAGTATATTATCAACATAAAGAATTAGGAAACCTAACTTGTCGTCTTTGATTCTTTTGTATACACAAGGTTCGTCAAGGTTCTGAAAAAATCCAAAACCTTTCATAGCTTGATCGAACATTATGTTCCAGGATCTGGATGATTGCTTTAATCCATATATGGATTTTTGCAACTTGCATACCCTTTCCACTTGGCCTTTTTCAATGAATCTTTCTGGTTGCACCATATAGATGCTTTCGTCTAAACTTTCGTTAAGGAAAGCTGTCTTGATGTCCATTTGCCAAATATCTAGATCTAAAGATGCCGTAATGGATAAGAGTATCCTAATGGATTTAAGCATGGCCACAGAAGAGAAAAGTTTCCTCATAATCATACTTTCTTTCTGTGTGTAACCTTTAGCTACCAATCTAGCTTTAAAGGTTTCCACCTTTCCATACATACCTATTTTCCTCTTGTATACCCACTTGCACCTAATGGGTTTTATCCCATTAGGCAAGTCTACAAGGGACCAGACATTGTTATTGAACATGGACTCAATCTCAGATTGCAATTCTTTTTGCCAATGGTGACTATCAACATCCTCCATTGCTTCCTTATATGTGTAAGGATCATCGTCGTCTGGGAGATTCTCCACTGATTCTTCCAAACCGATGTATCTCTCGGGTTGTCTTATAACCCTCTCTCTACGACGAGGAATGGTAGGTTGTTGATCTTGTGATGGTACAGAACTTACAATTGGACTAGGTTGTGAAACCTCTTTTGGAATTGTATCTCTTGACATCTCATTAAGGACAATTCTACTTTTAGAAACTCATTCATATAGTCCTTTTTCAGAAATTTAGCATTTGTTGAGACAAATACTTTAAGATTTGAAGGACCATGGAAATAATACCCTTTAGTTTCTTTTGGATACCCCACAAATATGCATGTTTCCGTACGAGACTCCATCTTTTCTGTCTTTCCTTTTAACACATGCATAAGACAACCAAATATCCTTAAGTGTTGTAAACTAGGCTTTCGTCCAGTCCACAACTCATATGGTGTTTGAGTAACCGACTTCGATGGTACATCGTTTAGAATGTATATTGCAGCTTGTAGAGCATATCCCCAAAAGGAAACAAGAAGCGTTGAATAACTCAACATCGACCTAACCATGTTCAAAAGAGTTCTATTTCTTCTTTCTACCACCTCATTCCGTGAGGTGTACTTGGTGCAGAAAACTAAGAAATGATCCCATTATCAATAAGATATCGTTGAAACTCACCAGATAGATATTCTTCACCACAATCAGATCTCAAGATTTTTATATGTTTCTCAAGCTATTTTTTCACTTCAGCTTTAAATGCTTTGAACATGTCAAAAGTATCCGACTTATGTCTCATGAGATACACATAGCCAAATCTTGAGTAATCATCTGTGAAAGTGATGAAGTACTCATATCTACCTCTAGCTTGAATGCTCATAGGACCACATACATCAATATGCATTAATCCTAAACATTCAGTGGCTCTTGTGCCTTTGGTCCTGAACGACCTTTTGGTCATTTTACCTTCCAAACAGGATTCACAAGTTAGTAAATCATCGACCTTTAAGTCACTTAAAGATCCATCACTAATCAATCTTTTAATCCTATTAAGGTTAATATGACCTAGGCGCAAATGGCATAGGTAGGTTTCATCTTTTGATAATTTTACTGTTTTATGATTATGTTGTATTAATTCTGTGTCTAACAAGTGAGAGATATTTCTATGTAAATAGAATAGACCATTTTCCAATGTACCTTTGCAAACAAATTTGTCATCCTTACTAATAATAATTTTTTTATTAAAAGTAACTGAATATCTGAAATTATTTAAACAAGAAACTTAAATTAAATTCCTCTTGAATTGAGGTACATAATAAACGTCTATTAAATCTAAATGAATACTAGAATTTAAAAACAACTCTAATATCTCCCACTGCATTGGCAAACACCAACGCTCCGTTGCCTAAACGCAAGTTGATTTCATCTTTATTTAGTCTTTTCTTTTCCTGAAAACCTTATAAGGAATAACAAACATGATTAGTGGCTCTAAAGTCTATGATCAAAGAATCTGTAGAATCTGCCAAAAAGCATGTTTCAAGATAATTAATATTACCTTGTTCCTTCTTTTTCTGAGACTTTGGGCAATTACTTTTCCAATGTCCCTTTTCATCACAAAGGAAGCACTTCCCTTTGATCTTGTTACTTTCTTGGTCTCCTTCTTGGTAGGCCCAAGTTGCTTTTTCTTCTGTTGTTTCTTGACCTTTTGACGGGTCTTAACAGTAGCAACTTTACCAACCAGATGAATCTCTTGACCTTTGCCTTTCATAAGGATTTTTTCAGCACTTTGAACATTCCTTATTGTTCAAGATGTAGTCCAACTTGAACTGATCAAAGGAATCTGACAGTGAGTTGACAATCATGTCAATTTTGGTCTCACCATCCATCTCAGCACCATTAAGTTCTGCAATATTTATATGTGCTATAACTTTCATCATCTGATCTTTCACAGCTTGTCTAGGTTTTATCCTAAGATTCATAAAAGCAGTCACTGCCTCTCTCTTAGTCAATCTAGACCTTATAGCAAACATCTCCTCTAGAGACATTATTATATCAGCAGCAGACTCCATTCATTCATGCTGATGTTGCAACACGTCGGAGATAATGGCCATAATATAACATTTAGCCATATCATCTGAAGTCTTCCACTGCTTATACTCGTCTCTTTGCATAACATTATATTCAATAGTAGGAGCAGGTGGTTTAGGAGTAGACAAAACAAACTTATGTTTTTCAGCTTGCAGCAACAACCCAATTTTCCTTTTCCATGTGACATAATTATCTCCAGTTAAAATATTATCTTTCAGGATGTTCATTAGGGATGGGGTCATAATTTCTGAATAAAACAAAAAATATATATAAGTAAATAATCATGATTTAGCATTTTCGAATATTTATCTTGAATTAAATATATATAATTCAATCATAAAATTCAATGTTTGATCCAATACCCATAAATGTTACGCCTCCTTTGGGAGTTTGCACCATTTACTAGTTGGACTAAGTCCCACCTAATTGTTAATATAACAACCAACGTTTTCAATTTTAGCCTTGTGATTTTATTAACAAGAACTCTTGAGAGGATATCAATAAAACCATATTGAGTGTATTACCAAGATTTCAACCCTCAATATTTTCCCTCACAAAAATCCCTCCTTGGGGAGTAGATCTTATTTGAGTCAATTGTCTAGTTTATCCTTGTAAGGAAGTATCTTGATAAATTCAATTCATGGACACCCTTTGGGGGGATTACCAATAAATAATAAAGCTCAACTAACTTTGGAGGCCATAGATGTTGCAAGACACCTTCTTCCACTCAATTATTTAAGGCGTGAGATTAAATCTCATAGAATGATTTACCAAGTTATATAGATGCCAATTTGATACCTAAATCATTCAATGCATGTTCATACCAAAAGAGATATATGAGTGGCACTCCTATTCTATATGACATGTCATCAAACAATAACAAATATTGTAATATTTACGCAAAGTAAATAGTCACAATTTTGATCCATCCTAGAAAAGCAAGTAAATTACATTTGTTTGGAATACAAAAACTCCTTTCTTGGCGAACAAGTCTTCAAGTGGCCATCGATCACTTGTGCATCCCACGGCTACCTCCCATGGGCGTGCGCACTCCACAACCCCAACAAGGGCTGCCTTGCGCAGCCCATGGCACTTCATGGGGCTGCACAGTCCCATTTGCATAGCTGCATGCTATCTTGAGTGCATGCATGTCGCTATGGTGCGCACGGTCTCAAACTTGTTCCGGTTGCTTCCAATTCTTCAAGTCTTCGAATCTTCGATGCTTGAATGTATTACAACATTATTTAAACAATAAAGTATTGCCGTTTTTTTTTAATCACCGCAATATTTTAATACATTAAAAAAACTGCACTAAATTTTAATACAATAAAAACTGCACTTATTTTTAATACAAAAAAAAAAAAAAAAAAAAAAAAAAAAAAAAAACTTAGCAACTACCAAGAAGGAAATTGTGACGATAATAGGCCACCATTCTTGTTACAATTCCGAAAAAAAAAAATACATTGAAATTCTAGGATTAAAATCGAGCAATAACAATTCACTTTATAACAACATATAACATATATAAATCCATACATTCCAATGTAATTATATATGAGAATACCTAGAGTGTCATCTCTTTCTAAACATGCATAATCACAATAAAAAGAAATAGATTAACGTATATATACGTTAATTAATTAAAGGGTACAACCTAGGCTCTGATACCAATTGTAGGGAAAAATACACACGGTGGAAGCGAAAAAAATAGTTCAGTATGGTTTAAAATTTTTCCATATTTTGAACCTTAACCCTCTAATTAATTTACATATAATACTAAAGATATCATACATTTGTCGCATGATCCGATTGATGTTGCGTCGATGGTAATCCGCAAGATCTTCCGATCCAATCACGAATGTGAATCACCTAGGAGCGTAGTCTCCCTTCTCTTTGAATTGTGTTCCTGAGGATAGATAACAAAACTTTTTCTTTTCCGTTAGTCACAACAAGTTTCAAGAGACACTTTTGAATTCACAATCGTTAGATCGAAACTCACGTGAACCTTATTCGAAATTGTGCACAAAACCTTTTGATGTAAAAGTAACTAGTGCACTATCGAAATAATAACAAAATTCCTCTTGATCGAAAATAATCACACTAGTTTAAGAGATGAATTTTATTTTTCTCTAACAAAAGAAAAATCTCTAGAGTCCAAGACCTTAGGTTTTTCAAATTCCTATCGCCCATATAAATATATATATATATATATGCGAGGCGATTTCATCTTGCCCAAGTATATGTACCGGACGAAATCTTTTCTCATCAAAATAATATATATATCCATTATATCAGGCGAATTCTTCTGTCATATCCAATTATATAGTGGCCGAAATCTTTTCTCAATATAATATATATATTTAGATTCCATTTAATTGAATTCTTCTTGCCTATACCACTTATATATGCCGCAATAATTCTTGCCTATATATTAAATATATATGCCGCCTGAATTTTTGCCATATATCTTATATATTTGTATTGCAATCCGAATTCAACTTGCCATATATATAATATCCAAACCCTAATCCAACTCTTTAGTGTATTTGTGACTATATAAAAGTCTTCCTAATTTGACTAGATAAATAAATCTCTTATTTATCTACTTACCAAATAAAGTCTATTATATTTAATATACTATTACCAATAGTATAACATTAAGAAACATATTTCTTAGTCAGAAAAAGATTTTGATTCTTAATTAAATAATTAATCAATCAATTAATTAATTTCCATTTAATCAAATAATAAAATAAAATAATATATTTAGACTATTATATAAGCCTTGCTGCCCATACACTAAGATAGGCCCATATATTATTTTTTCCATTTTATTAAATCCATTGGACCTTTAATTAAAAGGCCCACATGTGAACTAGGCTCATTCTTACTAAAAGAAATAAGTCCACATGTCTTAATACAATTCTAGATGGACCCATAATTAGTTCGGTAGAATATATCAAGTGATTCATGCAAGTCCGTGTAGATTGAGGATCTTGGCAGGCCTATCTAAATTTAAGTTCCAATAGACATAACTCAATCACAATCAATAAATGATTCACTTAGGTTCAATCTATTAATTTAAGTTCATTCCACTAAAGAACTAAAATTGCACTCTTAAATAAAGATGGAATAAGTAAATGATTCTTATTCATACCCTAGACAATCTTATAGAAGATAGTGAATCCTCGTGAAGAATATCAGCAATCGCCAAGAGCTCATAGACCGCCTTTAACTCTCCAAGTTACCATATTTACTCATATGACCACACTTTGAACTTGAATATATATTATGACTTGTCTAAAAGTCATCTTTCAATAGTCATTATTGAAAACTCAACGTTAAGATTTAATATCCAAAACCTCAAAACATCCATATGATGATATTATACTCACATTTAATAAATAAAGCCACGATGTCCATATCTATAAATGAAGTCCTCTATTGATTAGCAAATGAATATCACCAAACTATCGAGGATAGACTATGATATATAATCATACTCATTGATAGCTCAAATGATAACACTTGTAACCATAAGTCCATCATTTATCTCAGGATTAAGATAGACTCTCCGATTGTCCTGATAATGAAAAGAATTTTATCTATTGACGGTTCTAGATAAAGTATTTCATTGTGATCTAGTTCAATGCACCCAGTGCACTAGATTCTTATACTCGAAGACCCTTTGGTGATTTTAGACTCCTCATAACACATTTGATCCCACTCAAATGCTAGCAAAAGAATTCTACAACTTTAACAAGATAAAGGTGCCCAACCTTTAACTTAAGCTGTGAATGTTATTCAAGACTAACTAAATAATTGTGTCTACCTCATACATATCCAGATGTATGAACAATTCTTTTTTTCTCATAGTCTTTTGACTTTATGATTATTTACTTTGACAATTATAATTATAAATGCTATAAGATTTTGTTAAAAACAGAAATCACTTTTTTAATATGATTAGATTGTCAAATACAATATTATACTCTTGATATTGAGTATAATCCTAACATTAGGATATCCCAATTGAATAAGAATTGTTGTAATTTCATAATTCACAAAACTTTGAGTTAAACTGCTCAAACTTCACAACCGATATAAACCCATATCATTAATCTAGAATTTAAATTATAAATTTAATATACAATTTAGTAGGCTATAGTAAGTAATAAAATTCTATAGACACCTAAAAGACTAGGAAAATCTTAATATATAAAAGATTTTAGATGCACTGCAATTTTTTTGTATACCCTGCTAGGTATTGTCTTCAATCGATTGATGAAGGTGATGAATGGATAATTGATATTGCTACTTCCTGTCATGCTATTTTGAATTTGGAATTGTTTTCCACATGCAAAGTTGGTGACTATGGTACAGTGAAGATGGGCAATGCTAGTGATTCCAAGATTGAGGGAATTGTAGATATTAATATTGAGACTGATATTGGATGCAAGGTCAAACTGCAGGATGTGAGGTATGTTCCTGATTTATGCCTGATTTGATTTCTATAATCGCATTATATGAGCAAGGCTTTGAGAATCAGTTTGATAATGGGAAATGGAGACAGAAAAAGGGCTTCATGGTTGTTTCTTGAAGGGAAGCAACTTTGCAGGTTGTTTAAAACCAAAGTGAAGGTGTAGAAATTTGTCTCTTCAGTTTTGTGGCAAAACTGGTTAGACCACATGGGTGAACAGGGGTTACGAGTCCTAGCAAGGAAGTCAAATTCTCTTGGCTAATGAAGATTTACAGGTTCTAGCAAAGATGTCGTCTAATCCCTTTGCTAATGGTAGAGTTGTTCATAGGAAGAGACATGTTGGATTACTCACTAAGGTGTTGATGACGGTGGTTCTCAAGAAAGAGAAGTTCTGCACTGAGGCACTTGATGTGGATTCCCGGTAATGGGGTTATGGAGTACTCCCTCATTGACTAGAGAGCAAGATTGTTAGGCTTGGAAACCAAATAGGATCCAGCCCAATGAGAGTTAGGGTGGCCCAAATAATCGATGGACTATTTGGTAATTAAGGTTGTAAATAATCTTTATGATTTGCTATATATAAAACAAACTTATTGCTTGCTCGGGGGCTAAGAGAAAAAGTGAGAAGAAAAGAAAGAGAGGAGAGAGAGATAAAAGAAGAAATTGGTATTCATTTTCTCCATCGTTCCGCCTCCGTTTTTGAATTCGTTAGAAGCAATGAGTTCCTAGGATTCAGGTCTACCTTAATTTGTAGTATTTGAGAGAGTTTGTTGTGGTGAGGTATTTCTTATTTTCTTCTCTTTGTATTGATATTCCTCAGATTATTGTCTCTGAGAGGAGTTTGTTTGTGTACCCATTATTGGTGATAATAGTGGGGATATTATTCGGAGTTTGACCCGTGGATGTAGGCTTAAGTCGAACCATGTAAATCTCGTGTTGTTATTTTCTACGATATATTGTTTTATTTCTTGGTTGTGGTTGTGCTTAACTTCTTGGTTCTTTTTGTTCGGGTGGTTTTGTTTTGTTGTCTTGGCTTTCTCTTGTGTGTTGGGTATTTTGTTGCTGTTCTTAAAAAAAAAAAAATGTTAAGGTTGTTAGTGTTTTCGAACCATGTAAATCTCGTATTTTTATTTTCTGTAATATATTGTTTTCTTTCTTGGTTGTGGTTGTGCTTAACTGTACGTTAAGGTTGTTAGTGTGTTTTCTGCAATTCGCACATATAATTGGGTTTGATGATTTTGTGCAACTAGTAGTGGTATCGGAGTAGTATATTTATAACATAATCTTCTTTTGATCGGTCGGTTGCTCTTGGGTGCAACGTTACATGATGCAACATAGAAAATTTTGACTATGATCATGTCTTCTTTGGTACAGTTGATCTCATATCAACTAATATATGATTGCATATTCTAACATACAATCACAATAATTTAATTGTGTGATCACGTACAATTCATATGCAATAACATTATATATATTTGTGATCACATGCAATCATATAACCATATATATATATATAATATGAAAAATGTGTCGTTTTTTCTTCTTTTCTGAAGACATGAAGTTTAATGAGTGTAGTCAGTTTAGTCAAAATTATATAAGAACTTCAACATGTATGACATTGTGTTGATTATTTGTTTTTCTAAAATGAAAATATCTAAAAACAAATAATATATATATATATATATTAATATATATATATATATTAATATATATATATATATATCTTCAAACTGCTTATTGAATTTTTTTTTTTTTTTTTTTTTTTATGATACAAACAACTAATAATTTATATATTTAAAAATTTTAAATCAAATTTTTCTAAGTATTTCGTAATTAATTTTTTTATTCGATAATTAACTGTACTATTGCTAACTTTAATGTTTGGTAGGTAGAAGAAATCGTTATCCACAGAGTAACAGGGTTCTGAAAAGAAACTTTGTTCAATGGTGAAAAAAAAAAAAAAAAAAACTATACTTTAGTTAAAAGACAAGACAGGCTCTATCATATGAATCATTATCATTTCTGGTGCAGATTGTAAATTCATGAAAAAGAGAAATAAATAAAATGAAATACCTTGTCGGTTAAGATTGTATTCATTGTAAATTCCTTGTCGGTTTGATACTTTGGTCACGGTTGATAAACGAAGAATAAGTCAACGCATTTAAATATGTCTGGACCAAGTGACCATATAAGTTTTTATAATTTTTAATGGATAAATTATATGAGTTATTTAGTTTTTCCCCCAAAAAAATTTATGATTAATTGTTTCCAAAATATTTACAATTCTCACCGTTTATGATTTAGTTCACTGTTCACATCATTAATCCTACGGCGGATCTTTGTTTTGAGAATCTTTGACAACACACTTGCTGCTATAATCATTACAAATATATAAAACAAAAAGACGAGTGCACTATGCATATCAGTTCATCAACTACCACCACAGATCGACAATTCAAACATTCTTCTCAAAAGTGCATATCTTTCGGGAGAAGAAAATAGTAAACATCTTTGTCATTGCACTTTGAAAACATACAGCTTTTGTGAAAGTTAGAAAAAAGCACTTGCTGTGGTTTGTGTATGGATCAAGAAAATAATGGAAACTTTTTAAGTCTAATTGAAATGATAGCAGAATTTGATCCAACAATGCAAGAACATATTCGACGAATTCAAAACGGTGAAATTCATAATCATTACCTTGGACACAATATACAAAATGAGTTGATACAAATGCTAGCACTTGAAATTAAAAATTCAATTATTAAAAAAGTTAAAGACGCAAAATATTTTTCAGTTATACTTGATTGTACTCCGGATACAAGCCATCAAGAACAAATGACACTTATACTAAGATGTGTAGATGTTTCAAAAATTCCAATACAAATAGAAGAATATTTTTTACAATTTTTAATAGTAGTTGATACATCGGGAAAAGGCCTTTTTAATGAACTTGTGAGTGCAATAAAAAATTTAGAACTTGATATCAATGATGTACGAGGACAAGGATATGATAATGGGTCTAACATGAAAGGAAAGGAACAAGGTGTACAAAAAAGACTATTAGAAATAAATCCTAGAGCATTTTATACTCCATGCGGTTGTCACAGTCTTAATTTAGTTATTTGTGATATGGCAAAATCTTGTCCTAGAGCTATTTCATTTTTTGGTATTGTACAACGTATATATTCATTATTTTCTTCTTCAACAAAACGATGGAAAATTTTACAAGATAATATCCTCAATTTAACTGTCAAATCTTTGTCACAAACTCGATGGGAGAGTCGCATAGAAAGTGTTAAAGCAATAAGATTTCAAGCTCCACAAATTAGAGATACTTTAATTCAACTAGCGGAAACTAGTGAAGATCCTAAAACAAAGAGTGAAGCAAATTGTTTAGCAACTTATGAATTAGAAAATTTTGAATTTTTGTTAGGTATGATTATTTGGTATGATATATTATTTGCTGTTAATTCTGTTAGTAAGAACTTACAAAATGAAGATATGCAAATTGATGTTGCCATAGATCAATTAAAAGGTCTAATTTCTTTTTTCGAAAAATTTAGAGAAAATGGATTTGTAAATGCTATGATTTCAGCTGTAGAGATTGCAAAAGAAATGGACATTAAACCTATTTTTCGTGAAAAACGTGTTATTCAGAGGAAAAAACAGTTTGATGAGAATGATATTGATGAGAGAATTCTATCTATGGAAGAGTCTTTTAGAATTGATTATTTTTTATACTTAGTAGATCAAGCTATTTCTTCAATTAGGAAAAGGTTTGAGCAATTTCAACTGTATGATAATATTTTTGGTTTTTTATTCAAGTTTAAAAAATTAAAGTCATTAGATGATGACAATTTGAAAAAATATTGCCAAAATCTTGAAAGTGTTTTGAAACATGACGTGCTTTCGGATATTGATGGTTTAGATTTATTTTCTGAATTAAAAGTTTTAAAAGAAGTTTTACAAGATGACATAGATACTCCTCTTGAAGTACTTAACTATATAAAAAGAGTTGATTCTTTTCCAAATGCATTCATTGCTTATAGAATATTATTAACCATACCAATAACTGTTGCTTCAGGAGAAAGAAGTTTCTCAAAATTAAAATTAATAAAATCTTACTTGAGATCAACAATGTTACAAGAAAGATTGAATGGATTAGCTATATTATCAATTGAAAAAAAAATGTTAGAAAATTTAGAATTCGAAAATTTAATAAACATTTTTGCATCCCAGAAAGCAAGAAAAATTAATTTTAAATAAACTGTTTTTACTATATATTTAATATATTTTGACATACACATCCAAGGCCTCGTTTTATAATTTCGCCTAAGGCCTCGGATACCCTTGAGCCGCCCCTGGTGAAAGTTAGAAAAAAACACTTGCTGTGTGGTTTGTGTATGGATTTGAATAACATTCCAATTCTGCCCTCTTTCCCGGACTTGGTATTCATAAACGTTTTCGCTAATATCAGCATTGTAATCAAAATAATTTATTTAAATGAAGATAAACACCGATCAAAATAATTAAGGTGAGAGTAGTAAAGCACTTGTAAGCATAATGCAAATAAATATATGTGCAACTCGAATTAAATACATAAGCATGAAAGCGTACCCGAATTTCCAGAATCCATGATAGCACAAAAAACAATCACCTGAAAATAAAACACAAGAAAACAATGGAAAGTTAATAGAAAGTCTTCTACTCTCTTCTCACCTTACTCAGATTGCCTAATGGGGAGACAGTTCTGTAACCCCTGTGAGCGAGAGTAGGGACCCCCTATAAATAGTATAACTTACTAGAATCCTAACCCATAGAGGATTCTCAATCCTAATAGGATGGCTAATCCCAAAAGGGAATACTAGGCCCACACATATACAATAGCCCATACCATATCCTACATATAATGTAGTTAAGGTGCACCAAGCCCAACAAATACTGATCACAACTAAACGGGATTTATCCGGTCAACTCTCTCTTACTTAAACATTCCAATCAATTCGGTTTTCATAAACTCAAAATATAATGTCATATGTTGCTCACATTTTTATAAAATCTTACATTCTCCCACTTGAGCTACATAAACATTATCATTTTATATTTACAAATTCATTTTAGAAAACGACGCTCCGAATTGACAAACAATTATATGTGGCCACAAGAATGTTTAAGAGAGTAACACCTTCCTTCCCCTTAGTCCAATAGAACCTCAAATATCCAACTACATAGATCATTACATCTTTAATTAACATAAGACCATAAGCAATCAAAATATCATTAGTTCTACCTACCCGGGTAAAATGGTATGTATGTGTGGTATGGAAATTACATGCAAATGTGATCATCATGTCTATTTCCATATAGGTCCACCTTCGCATTATGCAAAGGATCTTAAGACGAGCAAACTTAATGTCTTAAGCATCTTACACTCTCTGGCCAAAAGACCATGAGTTAATCCTCCCTTAAGACGGGCAAATCTTTCTGTCTTAAGTAATGTTTACTCATCGGTGAAAACTTTATAACTTATGAGTAAACTGCCCACTCAAAGCCAAAAGCTTTGAGATACCTCCTTAAGACAGGCAAATCCTTCTGTCTTAAGTAATGTTCACTCATCGGTGAAAACTTTATACCTTATGAGTGAACTGCCCACTTAAAGTTAAAAGCTTTAAGATTTCCTGCCATAATCAAACATCCGTGTGCACACAATAACAAATATGGCAAATAACATACATATACAATGTACAAATATATTCTCGAGAATAAATAAACAAAATTTTATTAAACAAAATGCTACAGTTAATTTAAAAAAACAAAAACAAAAGATAACTCCCACTAACCAAGCATATCATGACTATCTACCAACCCCATAAGGGTAACATGCCCTTTAAAAAATTTCGGAGATAGTCCTTTGGTTAGGGGATCTGCTATCATCTCTTCTGTTGGAATGTGGACTATAGAAGTTTGCAACTCTTGAACTTTCTCTCTAACCACAAGATACTTGATCTCCATATGTTTAGATCCTGAAGATCTTTTATTGTTCTTAGAGAAAGAAACTGCTGCGGAATTGTCACAATAGATTGTCAATGGCTTAGAAATGGAATCCACAATCTGTAACCCTGAAATGAAATGAAATTCCGCAACCAAACGGCTTGAATTGTTGCCTCATAGCATGCCACAAACTCAGCTTGCATAGTAGATGAAGCTGTAAGTGTCTGCTTGACACTCTTCCACGATATGGCTCCACCAGCCAACATAAACACAAAACCTGAAGTGGATTTTAGATCATCTGAACAACCAGCAAAATCCGCATCTGCATAGCCAACAACTTCCAATAGGTCTGAACGCCTATAAGTGAGCATGAAATCCTTTGTTCGCTGCAAATAACGCATAACCTTCTTTGCTGCTGTCCAATGATGCATGCCAGGATTACTTAGAAATCTACCAAGTACGCTAATTGCAAAAGCAAGATCAGGACGCGTACACACTTGTGCATACATCAAGCTACCAACTGCAGATGCATATGGGACATCCTTCATTTGAGAACGTTCTAGCTCATTTTTAGGACATTGTAGCTTTGTAAGTTTATCTCCTTTCACGATAGGTACCTCACCTGGGGAACAAGTACTCATGTTAAATCTCTCTAGTACTCTATTGATGTAAGCCTTCTGAGATAATCCAAGCAAACCATGTGACCTATCACGATGTATCTCAAACCCAAGGACAAAAGAGGCTTCCCCAAGATCCTTCATTTCAAAGCTACGTGATAGAAAATTCTTGGTATCATGCAGCAACCCTAAATTATTGCCAGCGAGCAAAATATCATCAACATAAAGTATAAGAAAAATAAAATTGCTCCCACTAACCTTGAGGTATATGCAATGATCCATCGAATTTTCAACAAAACCATATGATGCAATGACATCATCAAATTTCAAATACCATTGCCTTGAAGCTTGTTTCAGACCATAAATGGATTTCTTGAGCTTACAAACCATATGCTCCTTTCCAATTGCCTGAAAACCTTCAGGTTGCACCATGTATACATCCTCTGCAAGATCTCCATTTAGGAAAGCAGTCTTCACGTCCATTTGATGCAACTCTAAATCAAAATGAGCTACTAGGGACATAATAATCCTAAAGGCATCTTTTGAAGAGACAGGCGAAAAAGTCTCGGTATAATCAATACCTTCCTTTTGGCTGAACCCTTTCGCTACAAGTCTAGCTTTATGTCTCTCAACATTGCCTTTAGAGTCTCGTTTAGTCTTAAAAACCCATTTGCAGCCAATAGGCTTGCAACCATCAGGCAATTCAACCAAATCCCAAACACGATTTGTATCCATGGATCTCAGTTCATCGATCATAGCATCCATCCATTTTGACGATTGAGAGCTCTGAACAGCTTGATCATAAGTCCAAGGGTCGTCATCCTCTCCTAAGTCAAAATCATGTTCCTGTAGATAAACAACATAATCATCAGGAATGGCAGATCTTCGAACCCTCTGAGATCTCCTTAAAGGAACATGAACAATCGGTTGTGGCTCATCAACAACTTGTTGAGGTTCATCAATAACTGGCTCGGGCTCAAAGATAACCGGTTGAGGTTCATCAATAACTGGCTCATCATGATGCTCATAGAGAGATGGTATGACAATATCCAATGAAGTAGAAGATGTCGGATTACCCGGTCTCTCTTCCTCAAATGCAAACTCTTCAGTTTGCATATTCTCTCCAATGTCAGTACCTTCCTCCAAGAATACAACACGCTTAGATTCAACGATCCTCATAGAGTATGTAGGACAATAAAATCTATATCCTTTTGATTTATCTGCATATCCCACAAAGAATGCACTAACGATCTTAAAATCCAGCTTTTTCAAATTAGGATCATAAGGCCTCACTTCTGCAGGACATCCCCATACTCTCATGTGATTCAATTTTGGCTTTGAACCAAACCCCATCTCAAATGGAGTTTTAGGCACTGATTTACTGGGAACTCTATTAAGAATATAAGCTGCCGTCTTTAATGCATCACCCCATAAAAGTTTAGGCAAAGAACTTGTACTGATCATACTTCTTACCATGTTCATTAATGTACGATTCCGCCTCTCAGCAACTCCATTTTGTTCAGGTTCACCAGGCATAGTGTATTGAGCACCAATCCCGCATTCTTGTAAAAACCTCGCAAACGGACCCGGAATCTGACCAGCTTCACCATACCTACCATAATATTCACCCCCACGATCAGATCTAACACACTTGATCTTTCTTTCTAATTTTAGTTCAACCTCAGCCTTATATATTTTGAAAATATCTAAGGCTTCAGATTTCTCGTGAATAAGATAGATATAACCATAACGCGAGAAATCATCAATGAAAGAAATAAAATATTTATATCCACCAAGTGTAGCGGGTGAAAATGGTCCACATATATCTGTATGAATAATTTCCAAAACATTCTGACTTCTGGTAGCCCCTTTCTTTTTAGCTCTTGTCATTTTACCCTTCAAACAATTAACACAAGACTTAGAATCTGAAAAGTCAAGTGAATCAAGAATACCATTTCTGATTAATCTTTCAATCCGTTCTTTGGATATGTGGCCTAAACGTCTATGCCATAGCATGAACGAACAATCTTCCCTCTGGCGTTTAGATCCAATGGTAGAATTTACCACAGCAGCGGAACAAGAATTTTCACCAGCAAAATCAGAGTGTAAATTCAATTTATATAAACCATCACACAAACTACCAGAACCAATGAGAAAAGAACCATGATAAAGAACAAATCCTTTATTAATGAATTCAAAACGATAACCACTTATATCCAATCTAGAAATGGAAATCAAATTACATCTAAGAGAAGGAACAAAAGCAACATCAACTAAATCTAAAAACTTTCCAGAAGATAAAGGTAATCTAACAACTCCTATAAACTCAACTAAAACCTTCTCTCCATTTCCCATGTAAACGACAGCTTCCTTATCCCTTGGTTTCCTTTTGCTTCTGAAGCCCTGTAAGGAATTCGAAACGTGAATGGTAGCTCCAGAATCAATCCACCAAGAATTCAGAGGGACATCAACCATATTAGATTCAAAACATACAAGAGCTAAAGGGGTACCTTCTATGTGATTCTTAAATTTGAAGCAATCCTTCTTCATGTGACCCTTCTTGCTACACCAAAAACATTTGCCTTTCATGTCTTCAACCTTAGCCTTATTGAAAACAGCAGGCTTACCAACTTTCTTTCCATGATGTACAAATTTAGGCTTCTTAACCCCACTGAACTTCTTCTTACCCTTGTAACTGTGGGTGACCATATGAGCACTCTGTTTCTTACTCTTGCGAATAGTCTCTTCCTCCTGGACCACAATAGCAGTCATTTGATCCAAAGTCCATTCAGCCTCTTGAGCATTATAAGAGGTTTTCAAAACATCAAACTCACTCGGAAGAGACTCAAGAACTTGCCACACAAGGTGAGAGTCAGAGATCTCTGTATCCAGATCCCTCAATTTCATGGCCATATTAGTCATCTTCATAATATGCTCACGAACATCACCAGTACCATCATAAACCGCAGTCGCCAGTTGGCTCAGATATTTTCCCCTCTCTGCCTTGCTCTGCTTCTTAAACTTGCCACTCACAGCTTTAAGAAAAGCCTTTGCTTCCTTGCATTGTGGAATACTCTTCTTAATAGTTTTGGCAATGGACAAACGCATGATCATCAAACATTTCCGATTGGACTCTTTCCATTTCATTCGATGAGTCCTCTCTTCAGCAGTACTCTCATCAGTGAGTTTGGAAGGCTTCTTCTCACGTAATGAAAGGTCTATTCCACAAAGAGCTAGAATAGCAGTGAGTGTCTCTTTCCACTCCTCAAAATTAGTCCCATCCAAAGGTTTGATAGCAGTCAATTGGGAAGCAAAATTGTTGACATTGAAAACTGAATTTCAAAACAAAAGATTTCATGCTCATAAGATAAACAGTCAAAACATTTATAGAAACATAATTCAACATGTGATTGGGCAAATAATCACAACAATCTATAAATGCATTCCTCAAGATAATGAACCTCCTACGGAGAAGAACATCACATATCACACATGATAACCCTCCTACGGAGATGATTAACACATGCATTCCCATCTTCGCAGTTCAAATTTAATAATTGATAACCAACGAATATCTCAAAATCTTAATGATTAGTCACTACGTGAAAGCATAATCATCCAATTTACGAGAATATTCTATCAATTATTAACACTTATCAAATTAATAACCGTCAGCCAACTAAATTCTCAAAATCGAAATGATTAGTCACTACGTGAAAACATAATCATTCAACTCACAAGAGTATATAAACAGTTTATTAATTTCAAACAAAATAATCATTATGAAAACTTAATGACTAGTCTACTACGTAGAAAAATAATCATTCGAAATCACAAAAAAATTATGAACTGCAATTATTTCCAAAACTGCCCCATGATTTTGCTAAATTACAAATTGGCCCCCGAAGTTTCGATAATTACAAAACGACCCTAAATTTTTAATAATTATAAATTGACCCCAAAATTTTATCAAAATTACAAACTGGCCCAGTAAGTTTTAATAATTATAAATTGACCCCAAAGTTTTGTTAAATTATAAATCGGCCCATGAAGTTTCAGTATTTATAAATTGACCCCAGAATTTTGTCAAAATTACGAACTGACCCAGAATAATTACAAAACATACCCTTATAAAATATCAAATTTTCAAAAGTTGGCCCAAAGCAAAAAACATGGTTTGAAACCCTAGCTTGCCATGCGCCGCCGCCTCTACCACATACCATCACCGGAAAAGTGACGGACGGCGACGCAATCTTTCGATCCATGTGCGCGGATCCCAAAACATGGCCGCCGTCGATCCAAACCAACCAAGAAGAAATCGGCGGCTGGACGTGGGTCGCTCGATCGGAGCAGTGACGCCTGAGTGTGCGCCGTCGGTCCGATCCACGCCGTGAATAGCACGGTTTTCATGCAAAAAGGAAACGGGTCTGGGTTGAGAAACCCACCGACCCAAGCAACCCACATATGGGTCAGATTCTGGATACAGCTGATGAACATGGATGTCGCACATACGCGACCAAAAAAAAAAAACTTTAAATTCTTAATTCAACTTCTGATCTAAACCTACAGGCCCTCAATATTCCTACCTTGAAGCCAATCATAAAAAAAAATTCTAGTGCCCATGAATCAAAGCAGTAGATGTAAGATATATCAGACAATATTCGTATATCAAACAGTATATGAACAATAAGAATTTAATTTCAGCCTATGTAAAAATACGTGTAGCTTCACCACTGTAAGCATAATGCAAATAAATATATGTGCAACTCGTATTAAATACATAAGCATGAAAGCCTACCCGAATTTCCAGAATCCATGATAGCACAAAAAACAATCACCTGAAAATAAAACACAAGAAAACAATGGAAAGTTAATAGGAAATCTTCTACTCTCTTCTCACCTTACTCAGATTGCCTAATGGGGAGACAGTTCTGTAACCCCTGTGAGCGAGAGTAGGGACCCCCTATAAATAGTATAACTTACTAGAATTCTAACCCATAGAGGATTCTCAATCCTAATAAGATGGCTAATCCCAAAAAGGAATACTAGGCCCACACATATACAATAGTCCATACCATATCCTACATATAATGTAGTTAAGGTGCACCAAGCCCAACAAATACTGATCACAACTAAACGGGCTTTATCCGGTCAACTCTCTCTTACTTAAACATTCCAATCAATTCGGTTTTCATAAACTCAAAATATAATATCATATGTTGCTCACATTTTTATAAAATCTTACGGCACTATCAACCTTAAATGTCAAAATTAATTGTACTCATACATCTGAAATACTTTCAAAACTATCATTCAGAAATCTTTGTTCTGTTATTTATTTATTTTTATTTTTTTGTGACTCCAATTCTGTAATGATGTGCGCTGGTAGGGTGGTCTAGCTCCTTCTGGAAATGGATTGTATCACCAACTTCCAGAATCTTACGATGAGCAACAAATTGATCCCATCCTAAAATGATAACAATTCCAGAGTTGGTCGCAGATTGACGGGCACGAAATATCCATTGATGGCTGCTCTCATCATCTTCGACGTTGAATTCAATGTGTTGGCCTCCCTGGAAAGGAGGGAATTCTGCACCACAATCTCCCGGAATCGTCCATCTTCTCTCAATATCAGAGCTGCTAAGTGTCTTTGTAAATATGGCCATGTATGTCCCTTGATATGCTTCACAACTATAACTTTTAGAGATGACAATTTTCTATCCAAACAACAACTTAATATAAAGACAAGTGAAGCATTTCAAACCGGCCTACCTATTAATTCTTCTTGAAAATGATTGACAAGACAAAACTAAGAAAATGAGATCAGATAAAAGTTCGATTGTCATAAATATTTTGTTGACGAAGACATTCTAATAAAAACAAATGACAAATATAAATAATAATCCACTTTATCTTTATTAAAAGTTTTGTAGATTGTCAGATTCTCTTTATCTTTGTCTCTTATGGTCCAACATCTTTTAAAGAGTGGACCCCTCTATAGCTTGTGCACATGTTGACAAAAAACAAAATAATTATTAGAAAAAAAAAATAGGTGGCCACTTTTCACTTCATTGATCAAGTTCTAGATGATCACTTTTGTCTTTTTTTCAACCAAAAAGCTGTATCAAATTTAGTGGCCATCACTCGTGTTAGTACGCTACAAATGAATTATTTTTAAGGTTGACTTTTTTGTTTGAAATATTATTACATTAATTCAAGGTTTTTTTTAGAGGGGGAGGGCTCGAACTCACGATCACATGGTGTAGGTATGAGGGTTTTATCACCGACTAATCTTATCTCGTCCATATTGAAGGAGACTTGAAATAGAGAGCTCGGGCAAATGACTCTCAGGTTAGCGGTTCGAATCCTATCAATGACAAAATCTTTCAAAAAAAAAAAAATACTTGATTCCGAATTAATAGATATTATTAACAAAATAATAATAATAATAGTGAAAGCATACTAAAAAGTTTTACATTGAACTTTTATGTTTTAAAAGAATATATTTGTTCCGTCAAAAAAATAAAATAATATATTTTTGTATCTTTGTCATAAGTATGATTTGAACAAAAAAAAGAAAATAAAAATACAAAATGAAAAGGGATCGAATTCTAATTTGTACTGTATCGCCATACTAATAAGAATTTAATAACGTTCTCAAAGGGGCTCACTAAGCAGAGAAAGTAGTGCATAAATAGGTGATAGGAACTGGCTTTACAAAGTAGTGATCTAAGCTTTTCCATCCGTATTTCAGTGAAATTTTGTTGCAGAAAAATTAACAGAAAAATTTGGTTGGTACATACTACAGACAAACTTGAAAATCTACTTTCTGACTAAAAACTATCATTGAAGTCAGATTCTTATTTCCACGTATTACTTTCTGACTAAAAACTATTATATATGTTAATTGGAAAAGTGACCATTATATAATGTTTATTTATTTATTTATTTATTTATAAATTACAACTAGCGGTCTGAAATACTAATTCCACTATGAATGAGAGGTTACATATATACTACAAATATATCACATATATGTGATTTCACCACCAAAATACCAAGAGAATTTTGCTTTCTTATTTTCCAATTTTAGGTCAATGCATTATATATTTTTTATTAATATATATATATATATTATATGTTATGTCATAGACAACATTTTCAATGTGAATGATTGAAATGGACTTTTTATCTTCAACATGTTAATTATTAAAGAAAAAAGGTTCTTTTATGTACTTAGAAATTGAAAGTTGGTAAATAACATATATCACTATCTAATCATCATATCATCACATTAATGGTTCTCATCATTTGATGGATACGACAATGTTAATCTAATATTTTGAAACTCCCGACATC
Organism: Acer campestre; assembly: GCA_954870605.1. Classification (NCBI taxonomy): domain Eukaryota; kingdom Viridiplantae; phylum Streptophyta; class Magnoliopsida; order Sapindales; family Sapindaceae; genus Acer; species Acer campestre. Next base: position 32,771,630 of record OX940803.1, on the reverse strand, counting down.
ATTAAAGTTTTCTGTTCAAAAATAAAGATTATGACAACTTTTTATAGCTACCAATAACATTGAAGAAGGACCCACATCCACATGCTCAAGCTCATTTTTCAAACAATCGAGCTTTTGAATTAAATGATCATGATAATGAAAAGGGCATGCAATTCTTCAATTTCAAAGCAGATTTAGAAAATCCGTTTGATAATGCGTGCATATACAATTAAACAAAATAACTAGAGCTGCTTCATATACTAATAAACTAATGTCACTTAAGTCAGTAAGTCACTCATTTTATATAGAAATTAATAAAGTGAGGAGCACATTCATGTGCTGACTTCGGACTAGCTCTAACAGTACTACATTAAGAAAATAAGACTTCGGACTAGCTCTAACAGTACATTAAGAAAACAAGACTTCGGACTCTGACAGTACATTAACAAAGCAAACGGAAACCACCCAAGCAACTTCTGACTTTGACATTACATTAGGATAGCAAACTAAAACCACCTAACTTGCATGTGGATCTATGGTTTCTCCCTTGAAAGTGAAAGATCGTAGTCGGCGATGGTAGTCAATTTTGTATTTGCATGGACCACCAGCTTCATCTTGGTACTTGGAGAAGATGATTTGATCGCCAGCTTGAAGACCATTCTCTTGAGCTGTCATTGGAACTACCATTTTCTCCGTAACGTCGGTGTTTGAGAGCTTTTTAGTAACCATCACACTTTCCGTTGGAACTGTCATATTTAAATTTATTATATGATCATGTTAAGCAAAGAACTAAAGAAGCATGCAAGCGTTTTATATATTAGTCTAACCTTAACAAGTCACATCAAATGTCCATTTCATTAGAGCATCCACATTGGTAGCTCTAAAAAACAAGACCCACTTAGTGCCACATCATCAAAAATGGATCTTCTTTTCAAAGAATGGGTCTTCCTATTTGGGTCTCTTTTATTTAGATCCATTTTCCCCACAATGGGGCAAAATTAAAAAAAAAAAAAATGGATCCACTTTTTTTACTTTTTTCCAAACAATCATTACTCTTCTTTAAAATATTATATATATATATATTAATAAAGAAATTATATAATATATTTTAAATATCAACACTATCAACAATTATTTAACAAATTATAATTCATTTTAAAAAAAAATTATTAATTTAAAATTATCACAACCGAATTACATCAACAATAAAAATAAATATTTAAAACAAAATATTTTATACGATTAGACATGGCGTCGGTTTCGGTTTTAATCCGGCTTCGGTTTTGAACCTTCAAAGTCGGCTCCGATTCCGGTTTTAAAGGTCCGATTCTGGTTTCGGTTCGGGTTTCGGTTCCGGTTCCGGTTCCGGTTTCGATTTCGATTTCGATTTCGATTTCGGTTTCGGTTTTGAAGGTTCGGTTCCGGTTTCGGTTTCGGTTTCGGTTCCGGTTCCGGTCCGGTCCGGTCCGGTCCGGTCCGGTTTTAGCTGTTCTGCCGGTTTGGGTCTGGTATTCCGATGGTTTGAGTCTAGCGGTTCCAACGGTTCGTTTCGTTTCGTTTTAAATAATTGTTAAATATTTACCGGTTCAATTCGGTTCGTTTTTAAAAAAATGGATATTCCGGTGAGGTTTCCAGTTCATGGGTTCAAACCGGTGAACCGAACCGAGAACCGGTCTATATATATATCAAAATTCCGAAATTGTTCCGTTGTTGATTTAATTAAATTTATTTATATTTTGTCATTATGTATATAATTATTGAAATTAATAATAATATATTTAAATTTAAATAATTGAAATATAAATATTAAATATATATATATTTTTTTCATTATATATATATTTTGAAATTAATAATTATATATTTTAATTTAAATTTAAATTATATATATATAAATTTAAAAAAAAAAAAAAAAAAAGCCCAACCCAATGATTGGAGAGGGTTGGGAACCCAACCCCAATCATTGGGCAAGACCCAAATTGGGTTCCAAATGTGGAACTCCATTTGGGTCTACTCTTGTGGACCCCACTTTTGGGTCTTGTTTTTTGAGTCTCATTTGCAACCAATGTGGCTCAATTTTATGAAACCCAAAATGGGTCTTGCAAAGTGGGTCTTATTTTTGCATCAATGTGGATGCTCTTAAGGTCGAGAAGGTAGCAACCGACCAACATTAAGAAATAAAAAATAAAAAATAAATAAAAACCAGCTCAGTTGAAAGGGTTTCGGTATATTCAAAGATTGGAGAATAATAACCAGTATCCTGGGGCCCACAGTTTGCATTAATCAATAAGATATGATACCATCCGCACGTCTATTACATATATCAATAAAGGTCTGAGCGTACGGCTAATTTCGCTAGATTGATTTGTCGAATTCCACTTGTCCAATAAAGAACAAGTACAAGTGACATTGATCTGCGCACTAAAATTATTGTCATTTGACATCATTCTCTCTTCATGTTCGATTAGCCACGTTGGCTTGACGTCATTACCGTTACCAAACGTTATAGTGCTAAATATTTGTTTATGACGCCGTTTCGGCTCCAAATCCAATTCTTGGAGCTGGACTTTGTTGACACTTGACACAGAGATCTTAATTATTAATTATTTGAAAGATACTTCTTTGATTGATTTGTTAAGATCCGATTTTCAGATCTATAAACAATTCAATCTGTTGTGAAATTGGTGCATGCATGTACCTAAAGCTTAGGTATACCTAAGAGTTAGACTGACTAATCTTTGGGATCATATAATTATATATAAAATCATGTGATTGTACATGTTTATAATGTTATCGCATATAAGTTATATATGATTACAATAAAAATAAGTGATCACATTAAAATTTTAAATCTTATTTTTGTTGTGATCACATGTAATGTATATGCGATAACATTATAAATATGTAATCATATGGTCTCACGTACGATCACATGATTCTGGAGATTTGTTAATCTCAGATATACCTGATCTGATAAGCACTATATATATATGCAATATTATATATTCACAGAGCCCCCCCCCCCCCCGACACACACACTAAAATTTCAAATTCACCAAAAAAATACTTTTAGTGACGAATTGTTGTGACACTTTTTTTTGTCACAATATTGAATTTGTGACAATTTCTTCACTTATAGTGATAAGTATTTTTGGTCACTATAGGTCAATTTTTTCGTAGTGTTCTCTTTATAAGTAAATGGTAATCTATTGATCCTAATTCATTTTTTTTTTCTCTTTCATCATTTATTTCCATTTCATTTTCCATTGTGTAATTGAATATAAAAGTTTAAAACTCATGTATTTGGTTTATTGGCATTTAACAGATTATATAATAGAAATGTTTGTTACTATAACGTTGTGGGCCATGAAAGCTTGGAAATGTGATATATGAAAGTTTAAAGTTAAGAGTATAATAAAAGTTTAAAATTCATGTAATAAAAGTTTAAAATTCATGTGTCTGATTCGAGGACAATTATAAATATGTTTGAAAAATCATATGAATCTATATATTCAAACTTTTTGTTTAGACAAGTTTTTTGATTGGCTTGGGTTATGCCCCTTGTAAACTTGTATGTTTCATTTTCAATTAATACAATTTCAATTGTTAAAAAAAGTTATCATTTTTTTTAAGAAAAAAAAAAAACCACCATGTTTAATGATGCACCCCCTGAATGAAATTCCTGACTCCGTCCCTAACTATTCATATGTCTTTTCTTTTTCTTTTTTTCCAGATATTCTACTTCATGCTTCAGACTATTTACTTTTCTAGTTAAGGATTTGGCAAATAACACTGCTTTTCTGGTTTTCAATGTGAATGATTGATGAAAGTTCACAAATTTTACCATTATACGCGTGGGTGTCTTTTAAAAAATGACAAGAGGGTTTGTGAAAGGGTTTTTAATCCGTTATTACCAAATTTTCGGATTAGTCAATATTACAAATATAACCCAATTCACAAAACAATAATCAAGTGTAATAAGGTGCGGAAATATAAACGACACTTGATTTTTACGTGGAAACCCTCAACAGGGAAAAACCACGGGCTATTATAGTGCGCCACACTCGAACCTCGAATCCACTATATGAAAAGGAATTTACACCCTCAAGTGATTCTCGGACACTCACCCTAGATAACCTCAGGCTATGGACACTACCACTTGCCACTCTTGGTTCAATCCCTAGTGATATCCCCTGATACACTACTCTTGGCGTGAGCAACTCCTAATCTACCCAGCAGGCCTTTTACAGTGGACCTAGTCCAATTTGCTTATGTGACCACCTAATCCCGGTGTACGACCTAATCCCGGTCTATCACACAAGACTTACCTCTCCGAAGAGATCAACACCCTATGTGAATATGCAATGATATCCAAATATGCAATAAGAGCTAGGGTACTCTAGATGCTTACCTAGGATTATAAGATGACAATAAATGCAATCCTAGATATGAAAATAGCTATATGACATGGCATAATAGCTTAGCTATGTAAAGGATAACCAATCCTAGATACAATAGCTATCAAAAAACAATCTCAATTACAAAATGAGATTAGTTAGCTAGATGTTAGATAAACATGTGAAAGCCTAGCTATCAAAAATAACTCACAAACATTCAAATACTCATTCAAATAAGCAAACTAACTATGCTAGAAAATGCTTATATGATCATTGATGCACATGAATGTTTATGGCATAGCTTTTAGGAAATAATAACCTAATCAATAAAGCTATGTAAAATATAAACCCAATCAACACATAATCTCAATCATGTATGTAGAAATTACTCAAGAACATACAAGTAATAAAAGAGATAAAATTGATAAGTAAAAACACTAAAATTAGATGAGATTAGTGTTCAACAAATCATACCATGTGTGTTGAAGAAGACCCATGCATTAGCAAACACTAGATGATCCTAGATGATGCTTAGATGATGATTTATGCATGTGGAAATGGGTTGAGAGGAATAAAGATGTGATCTTTAAGTTTTTCCTCTCAAGTCTCTCTAAATATCTCTCTAGGGTTCTTAGGATCAAAGACTTGGTGTTGGGAACCAGAGATAAGGATGTATTTATAGAGACCAAAAACAGGGCAGGTGAAAAGTCATTTTTGCCCCTGAAAACGTACGATCGGCGGTTTCATTCTGCGGTCGGGGCCGCAGAACTAAACCGCCGAATTGAAACCCGAGAGCCTGGATTTCATTCGGCGCTTTCATTCGGCGGTTACATAACCGCCGATCTAACCGCTGTTTTGGACCTGAGACATTTTATCAACCAGGTCTTGATCGGCGGTTTCGATTCGGCGGCCAGGCCGCCGATCTCAACCGCCGTTCACCAAATATGGTGAATCCAAAGGAGAAGCCAAGGGCAACTCCACCGGCGATCATCGCGCTAAACCATGCACACCAACGTGCACGCGCGGACGTTTCCGAACATCCTTCGGGAAACGAATTACACCACACTAAAAGCTAATCAAATATGAAGTGCATGTGTGGGAATTGAATGCATCCTAATGCCTATCATGTCATGGCATTATCATAGAACAAGATGCAATCAATTCAAACAAGCATGAATACAATTCATGACTTTGCATCCTAATGCCTAAACATGTTATGGCATTTTAATGACCTAGATGCAATCAAATAAAACATGCTAGAAGAGATGTTCAAGAACATGCAAGCACTCATATAAAACACACAACATACAAGAATAAGTTTTAAGCATGAGTTGTGTGTGTGTGCAACTATGATCTCTTCAAAGCATGTAAGCACTAGAATTTACCTTCGGTGCTTCTTCTCTTGAGGTCTTGAGAGGGCCATAGGATGTTCACCAATTCTTAAGCTACCCTTACAACAACCCCAACATGTGGTTTGTCCACGAAACAAGCCAATCAACAAATGGGAATCCTTACAATTGAAATAGACTTTTTGTCTTCAATATGTTAATTATTAAAGAAAAAGGTTCTTTTTTGTACTTGGAAAATGAAAGTTGGTAAATAACATATCACTATCTAACAAGAACATCATCATATCATCACATTAATTGTTCACATCATTTGATGGATACGACAATGTTAATTGAAATTTTGAAACTCCCAAACATTATATCATCTCCAATGCAAATATGCATTTGGAGAAAATTGACTATTACATAAGATAGATAGTTAAAAAGTTAAAAAGTTAAAAAAACTCTTTCCAATACAATTATCTAAATTCAATATGGAGATGATGTGACAAGAAAAAAAATAGAGAATATGGAGTTGAGTTTCTAATTCTAGAAAATCTGAGAGAGAGAGTAAAATAATTGTTTTATTATGAATGATCATAAAATGGATGCATATTTGATTCTAGATAATTGAATTGGAGATGTGAGTATATATGCATTTCTCTATTTTTTTTTTCTATTCCATTGTAGAATGCATTTGAAATATCATTATGTTATTAGCTATGCTTTAAATTAATAACAACACTTAATCAAATACTTGTAGTTGGTTATTAATCAAATAGAATATATATATATATATATATATTTGTAGGATCTACTAAAATCAAATATTACAACATGGTATTTATCTCTACTTCCATAATCAGAAGAAGTTGACTCCAAAAACAGGAAGAAGTCTCACAACAATTATTATGGTTTTATAGCCAATAATGCAAAAGATTAGGATCCTCTCTTCACTTTAATTGTCAAAATCTCAATAATTTATTGCTACGTGTATAATATAACAAATCAATGGTCTTGATTATTTTTATTAATTTTTATGTTTTTACTCTACCAAAAGACATAATTAATCAAAACCATTGATTTAGGTGATGACAAAGTGAGGTGATAATAAAAAAGATATGCCCAACGGTTGACTTTTAAAAAAAATATAAATAAAAAAACAATTCCTAACAGTTGAATAATCAACCGCCAAACATTGAAAAACTCCTAACAGTGATTTTTGGATCGTTGAAAAGTAAATCGCCAAACATTAACACTTAGGTAGATTGAAGCTTTAACCAGTCTAGGTTTGAATAATCAAACCCTCTTTCCCCACATGGTTGCAACACGATTTGTTCATATTTGTGAATGATAATGTAGAAAAGTAGGAAATAAAAGATAAATCAAGCATAACACATGTTTTACATGGTAAAACCTCAAGGCGAGGAAATATCCACGATGTCGGTGATGACGAGAAGAAATTTACTATGAATAGAATGATTACACACTCAATCTTTCATTCTCTCTTGTTGTTGTTATGCTTTTTTACATAAAGATGGATAGATCGATAGATCGATTCTTTGATACCTAGATCGTTCGATCCCCCTTATTTAATACAATGAGATTATCAGTCTATTTATATGTGCATAGAACCCTAATCCTTGTTGTACAAGTAAAGAAAGGTGGTGGTGTTTAATTAGAACTTGCTACTTGTTGAAGTCGTATTTAACTTTTTTCCTGTTTCAAAGGTCTTGTGCATTGAATTAGAACCTTCGTAGGATTCTAGTTGAGTAGTTAGTTTAAGATTTATTTCCTGATTGATGTGCAATCTTCTAGATGAGTGGAGTTATTACTTGATCTGGACTCTTTGATATGTATGAGGAAATAATAATATTTCCTTAGTGGAATGTGGTCCTAGATTCCAGGTTTGAGTGAGATAGTTAATATTTTGATTAAGCATCTCTTGGCCTACCGTCTCCCAACCTGACTAGGTCCTCTTTACCCAATTGAGTTTAGACCTATCCTGGCCGATCAGTTCAGTTTGACTACCCTGTCCAGTAACATCAACTTTTACTTGGTCGAATGTTGACTGGTTGACTTTACATGACTAGACGTATTTTACCTGATCGAATCACTATACCTGATCATGTCTAATTTATTAAGACCTTGTCATTGCGATTAGTTCTTTCGACTGCTTGTCAATCACTAGCGACTGTTTTTCTTCTCTGATGATGTGACCTGCCATATATTTCGGATTATCCGCTATCTTTGCTGACATATCATGCTACCGAAAAATCTTTATAACATGTATAAAGGTCAATTATGCCCCTAAACATGTTTTGTTATTGCATTTTCATTTTCCAAAATTTATTTAAAATACTTTTCATATTTTAATAATAAATAAAAATCAAATTAAGAATAAAAAAAATATTTCTTAAAAAACAAAAAATATGAAAGAATTATATAAAAAAAAAATATTACCAGCAGAATTTTAATTAAAATATTAGAAAAAAGATTAATTTTTTTTTTTAAAAAAAAAAACTAAGATTTCTAAATTAATATTAGATATGCTTTAAATTAATAAGAACACTTGATCAAATACTTGTAGTTGGTTATTAATCAAATAGAATATATATATATATATATATTTGTAGGATCTACTGAAATAAAATATTACAACATAGGTCTCTATCTCTACTTCCATAATCAGAAGAAGTTGACTCCAAAAGCAGGAAGAAGTCTCACAACGATTATTGTGGTTTTTTAGCTATGCTTTAAATTAATAACAACACTTGATCAAATACTTGTAGTTGGTTATTAATCAAATTGAATATATATATATATATATATATATTTGTAGGATCTACCGAAATCAAATATTACAACACGGTCTCTATCTCTACTTCCATAATCATAAGAAGTTGACTCCAAAATCAGGAAGAAGTCTCACAACAATTATTGTGGTTTTATAGCCAATAATGTAACGGATTAGGATCCTCTCCTCACTTTAATTGTCATAATCTCAATAATTTATTGTTATGTGTATAATATAACAAATCAATGGTCTGAATTATTGTTATTATTTTTTATGTCTTTACTTACCAAAAGACAGAATTAATCATAACAATTGATTTAGGTGATGACAAAGTGAGGTGAAGGGATCCAAATCCATTCGCATGATACAAAGATAGGCTATATATATGAGATAGCATGTTACATATAATATAAATGATAGGCCCAATGGTTGAATTTTATAAAAATAATAAAAAAAAAAAAATTCCAAACGGTTGAATAATCAACTGCCAAACATTGAAAAAATCCTAACGGTGATTTTTGGATCGTTGAAGAGTCAACCGCCAAACATTAACACGTAAGTAGATCGAAGCTTTAACCAGTATAGGTTTGAATAATCAAACCCTCTTTCTCCATATGGTTGTGATACAATTTATTTGTATTTGTGAATGATAATGTAGAAAAGTAGGAAATAAAAGATAAATCAAGCATAACACATGTTTTACATGGTAAAACCCCAAGGTGAGGAAACATCCACGGTGCCTGTGATGACGAGAAGAAATCCACTCAATCTCTCATTCTCTCTTGTTGTTGTTATGCTTTTTTACACATAGATGGATAGATGGATAGATCGATCCTCTGATACCTAGATCGATCTATCCCTTTTTTTTAATACAATGAGATTATGATTCTATTTATATACATATAGAACTCTAATCCTTGTTGTACAAGTAAAGAAAGGTGGTGGTGTTTAATTAGAACTTGCTAGTTGTTGAAGTCATATTTAACTTTTTTCCTGTTTCAAAGGTCTTACACATTGAATTAGAACCTTTATAGAATTCTAGTTGAGTAGTTAGTTTAGGATTTATTTCTTGATTGGTGTACAATCTTCTAGAAGAGCGAAGTTATTGCTTGATTTGGACTCTCTGATATGTATGAGGAAATAGTAATATTTCCTTAGTGGAATGTGGTCTTAGATTCCTTGTTTGAGTGAGATTGTTACTGCTTTAATTGAGCATCTCTTGGTCGACCGTTTCCCAACCTGACCAGATCCTCTTTCCCCGATCAGGTTTAGACCTATCCTGGCTGATCGGTTCAGTTTGACAACCCCATCCAGTAACATCAACTTTTACTTGGTCGAATGTTAACTGGTTGACTTTACCTTACCAGACTTATTTTACTTGATCGAATCACTATACCCGATCAGGTCTAATTTATTAAGACCTTGTCCTTGCGATCGATTCATCCAATTGCTTGCCAATCACTAGCGATTATTTTTCTTCTCTGATAACGTGGTCTGCCATATGTTTCTGATTATCCGCTATCTTTGCTGACATATCATGCTACCAAAAAATCCCTATAACACGTATAAAGGTCAATTATGCCCCTAAACATGTTTTGTTATTGCATTTTCATTTTCCAAAATTTATTTCAAATACTTTTCGTATTTTAATAATAAATAAAAATCAAATTAAGAACAAAAAAATATGTTTTGAAAAAAAAAAACAAAAAATATGAAAGAATTATTAAAAAAAATACCAGAATTTTAATTAAAATATATTAAAAAAAAAGATTAAAAAAACTAAGAGATCCACCGTTACGATGGAGATTTGGAAATTATCTCTATCATTTCGACAATGGAGATTCAGAGATCTCTATTGTGTTAAAAATGGAGATCCATCGATGGACCTCTATCAGCTAGCAATGAAGATCCGTCAAGGGATCTCCATCGACCAATGATGGAGACCATCAAAGGATTTCCATCAGTCGGCGATGGAGATCCCCCTCTAGATCTCTATCACCAGTGGGGATTCAAAGATGGATCTCCACTGTTAGATGGAGCTCTATCAATGATGGCTGGATCTCCACCGTTGATGACTATATATTTATTATTTAATTTATAATTCACTTTCCATTCAAATGGCCAAAATAGTCCTATTTTAAATAAGTTTGAATAACGGAAAGATTAAAATAGTGTATTTTTGAAAATGTTGGGACTAAAGTTCCTTAAACATATGATAATTTACCAAAGCCTAGGGACTTTAGTGAAATTTCCCTATATTTATTTCAACTGATGTACGGACTATCTTACAATTCATCACAATGCATGCATCTTTTGACTTTAATATCTTTATCACGTGCCCAACTTAGTTTAATGATTTTGATTTTGGATTTTTCAACAAAAAAACAAACCAAAACAAAAGGTCTAGCCATAATTATTAATCACCAATAGACAAATATATTATGCTGTAGGTAGAGTCTTTGAAAGTGACATTCACGTCGCCAGTTTTGTCATGTAGCTTGACAATCTAATAATAGAACACATCGAATGATATCGAAAGCTGTTTCTATAATTCCAATCCAAATGAGAAAAGAATGATAGCTTGACATGACACATGAATCCAAAAGAGAAAAAGAGTGGAGTTGAATTTTTGGACTGTTAGAGCATCCACATTGGTTGTAAAATAAGAGCCACTTTTACAAGACCCATTTATATTTAGGTCTCATGTGCTACATTGGATGAAAATTGGATCCAAAAAACAAGAGCCAAAAGTGGGCTCCACCCAAGTAGACCCAAATGGACTTCCATATTTGGAACCCAATTTGGATCTTGCCTAATGATTGGGTTGGGTTTCCAACCCTTTCTAATCATTGGGTTGGGTTTAAATTATATATATATAATTTAAATTTAAATATATAATTATTAATTTTAATAAATATATATATATATAATGAAAATATATATATAAATTTAATATATAAATTTCAATTATTTAAATTTAAATATATTATTATTAATTTCAATAATTATATATATAAATGACAAAATATAAATAAATTTAATATATAAAAATTATTATAAGTTAAATATATTATTATTAATTTCAATAATTATATATATAATGAAAATATATATATAATTTTAATTCGGAACTGGAACCAAAACCGGAACTGGAACTGGAACCAAAACATTCGGAACCATCGAAAACCAGATCGAAACCGAAACCGAAACCGAAACCGAAACCGAAACTGAAACCGAAACCGAAACCAAATTGTAACTGAACCGTTGGAACCGACGAAACTCGAACTGAAACTGAGACCGAACCGTCGGAACCGCCATACCTGAACCGTCGAAACCGCCAGACTCGAACCGTCAGAACCGCCAAAACCGGACCGGAACCAAGGAGCCGGAACCAAACCTTCAAAATCGGAATCGGAATCGGAATCGGAACCGGTTTTGAAGGTTTGAAACCGGAACCGGAACCGAACTGAAACCGGAGCCATGTCTAATCGTATACAATATTTTATTTTAAATATTTATTTTTATTGTTGATGTAATTCAGTTGTGATAATTTTAAATTAATAATTTTTTATTATTTTAAATTAATTATAATTTTTTAAATAATTATTGATAGTATTGATATTTTAACTATATTATATAATTTATTTATTAATATATATATATATATATAATATTTTAAAGAAGAGTAATGATTGTTTGGAAAAAAGTTAAAAAAATAGATCCACATTTACTTTTCCAATTTAGTCCCATTGTGGAAAAAAGAGATCCAAATAAAGTAGATCCAAATAGCAAGATCCATTTTAAAAAACAAGACCCATTTATGATGATGTGGCAATAAATGGGTCTTGTTTTTTAGACCAACCAATGTGGATGCTCTTAGACAATGACTTGAGCATCCATGCAATATTCAACAAATTAAAGAGAAAGAAAAAGATTGCCAGTTGTGTCACTCAATGATCATGTTTATGTTTAGAACAAGATTGACACGACATGTGAAATTCACATGTTTGTGGACTTTTAGTACATATAGAATCTTGACAAGGATCTCAATATTCCATTAAACTAAATGTACTATATTTTTTGTTTTCTTTTTGACAAATCCAATCATCCGAAACTCGCCCTGCAGCTTCCCGGACAAAGCAGATGAGCTGCCAAGCTATCATGTGTCCAGGGAAGTGCCAGGAGGTCATCCGATGACGTCCGACATTCCCGGGCTGGGAGATCCAATTCCTAGCTTGGTTAGAAACCTGGGGCTGTTTCGCCCGGAGAGAATGGTGCGATGTAGGCCAGCCGCTCAGTTGGCTAAAGAGACTTCCTCTGGCTTCGGGCATTAACATAACCCTTCGCATACGTGCTGCTGCCGTTCCGGTCGCCACCGAGCGCCACTGGATGGCTGCTTCTGCAGGGCTATATTCTAATGACGATCCATATCGTAAATAAAACTAAAAATTCGTCATTTTCCGTTGCCATTAAAGAACATAGTGTTTTTTTTTTTTTTCTTTGAAGTATTACATATATATATATATATAATTTCCTCATACATATAGGGGTGAAATCATAATGAGCCAAAAAATTTATGGACTTATTGTTTTTAGCCAACTATCTATATTTTATTGTTTTCGTCAATTTTGACCATTTTTGGACAAAAATGCCCCTAAATTTGAAAAGAAAAGAAAAAGAAAAAGAAAAGTCAATGGGTGTGAGGTAAAAACGAGGTACTGTTTTGTTAGGGTTGAAACCATCCTATCGTTGCCGCTCGTCGTTGCCTCGTAACGCTATTGTCGTCAGTGCTGCTCGCCGACTCTCCGCTTCCAACCCCAACTCCGCCGATGACCTCATTTAGCTTCTTGGGTATGTGATTAAAAGTTGCATTTGTTATTGCCATTGTTTGTTTGCCTTCTTTGCCTCCCTGTTGTTTGTTTGAATTTTTTTTCCAATTTTCTTCTCCATTAAATTTTACCCCTTTATTTAATTTTTTCTTCTTTTGTTCGAATTTTTTGCTAATTTTCCTCACCATTTTTCCTTCTTCGTCTGTTATTGCCATTGTTTGATAAAAAGATAGTTTTTTAGGTTTATGTTTATTCAGATCAATAGAGGTAAGTTTCCATTTTTATTTTTTATTTATTTTTGATTGATATTATCAATTAAATCATCTAATTGAACCTTTAATTGCTCTTACATTTTAATTTATTTTGTTGTTTCTGTATTGGGTTTTTTTTTTCCCTTTTAATGTTATTCAATTTGCTGTATTAATTTACTTGGATGATTGAATTATCTGACTGGAAGTTGTGTTTGGTAGCTAAGAAAACTAACAGTAATAAAGAAGTAGAATTTGAATGTCATTTTGGACTTGGTTTTGGTTGTGATTTAATCAGTTACAGATAAAATTAAAGATGAGAATTGATAAAAGGAAATCATGGTGTCATATACTTTAGCAGTTCATGTATGGTCTTTAGCAACCAAATTATGGTCCCACAGGGTATGTACATTTCGGTTATAGCGATTATACTCATCAGAGAGTTATGTTTGCTAATTAGTTTTTGGGTCGATTAAAGTGTGGGATAGTTTTGTAACTTAATTATGTTTAATGTTATTAGAAGCCAAGTATGTTTCAGTTTTTGATCTTGACAGAAGGTAGTAGCACAATATTAAACACTATTGCCATTTTTTTCTTTCTATTTTTGTTTTGTTTTGATGCAAGTCCCTACACTTGGGAATTTTATCAGTCTACTATGATACAAATTAGTGTTGTTTTTTTTTTCTTTGTTAGTTATAGAATTACTTGCCCAGAAATTCAACTGATATATCAGTAGGTTCAGAAATATCAACCATTCTGATTGTATATTCCCTGCCCGCCTCAAAGATCATTTTGGTTGATTTCACCTGATATGTCTTTTATATTGATTTTGTGTTACTACAGGATGAAATGGATTGGAGAATACGAGAATTGACAATAGAGCTCAACAATGATAATGTCTTCTATATTGTCAACGTCAATGTGCAGAAACTTGAAGATAGAGTCCAGGATATAGTCAAAAACATAAGAGAACTTGAAGATGAGCAACAACTCGAAGATTCAGATGGTGGATATGTTTAGTTGTTTTTGCTAGGAGTTAGTAGGTTTAGAAAACTATACATTTCTCTTTATCGCTTTGTTTGATGTCCCTCTCATGTCAAATTCTTAATTCAAAAGGAAACAAGAAGTATGTTTTTTATCTTCTCATTTCAATTCTAGGAAAAACCTATTAAATTGGCGTACTTGATTGAACTCATACTATGAAGTTTCACATTTGGATGTATAAACGTAGTATTATATTTTTCTTTATTTTTCTCTGATGATTATGGTAAGTTATTAATTTGTTTGTGACCCTGTTTGTCAGGTCAAGCAATACTGGCATGTAACTTAAGAACACACTGGCGTGTAACTTAAAAATACACTGACATATAACTTAAGAATCAACTGGCATGTAACATTACTGGAATTTGATCTTAAAAATACATTCATTCAATACTATTACATGTGTCTTCAAACCTTATTTATGAAATGTTTACATTAAAAATAACAAGTTAAAAGCAAGCAAAGCTAAATCCAATACTTCTTCAATGAACAAACACCAAACTTGAAGCTTGCTTTCTTCTTTTAATCTTTCTTCTTTGACTGCCCGAATAAAATCCTTTTCTCACTGGATCTTTGTGTAAGCTTGCTTTAATTTGGAAATCTTCTCTCGCTGTAACTGTAGAAAACTTTACAAGCATGTAGTTAGAAATCTTCTCTCCCATGAATGCCCCTCTTCTGCATATGATATCTATGCATGAAGTTACATGCTAGTTAATAATGAAGTTACATGCCAGTTCATTTAATTACCATATTTTGAAGACTGATTTCAAAACAAAATTCCAGTAGTTTTACATGCAAAAAGTTACATGTCAGTTGATAATGAAGTTACATGTCAGTTGATAATGAAGCTACATGCCAGTTAATAATGAAGTTACATGCCAGTTCATTTAATTACCATATTTGGAAGACTGATTTCAAAACAAAATTCCAGTAGTTTTACATGCTAGAAGTTACATGCCAGTGTCATTCAAAAGTTACATGCCAGTTATTAATTAAGTTACATGCCAGTTCATTTAATTACCATATTTGGAAGACTGATTTCAAAACAAAATTCTAGTAGTTTTACTTGCTAGATGTTACCTGCCAGTTCATTTAATTACCATAATTGGAAGACTAATTTCAAAACAAAATTCTAGTAGTTTTACTTACATGCTTGTTAATTTTTAAGTTACATGTAAAGTCTACAGTAACATGCATGTAACTTTAAAATAAACTGGCGTGTAACCTGGGAACAAAATATCACAATAACTAGGTTTCACTTTAAATCGAAATCAATCTCTTATTCTTCATATCAAACTTAATGATCCTTGTAAAAAAAACAAGTGGGTAAAGGGATACATACCATTGAAGAACGCCGTTTGGCTTCGGATCTACTTCACTAGAGAGAGATCTAATTCATGAGAGAGAGAGAGAGACACACACACAAAATTGTTGATGGGTTTCGGATCTAATTCATGAGAGAGAGAGAGAGAGAGAGAGACACACACACACACACACACACACACACACATACAAAGAATGAAGGAGATCTGTTGAACGAGAAAAAATTTGCACTGGTGAGCAGAAAATTAGATGAGCAGAAATGTTGAAATGTTGATGAGCAGAAATTTATTCTTCACAGATAAAAATTTTAGATGGTGGTTGTCTTCTTCACGGTGGTTTTCTTCGTCTTCACAGCAGAAAATTTAAGTAGAAATTTCTTGCCCAGAAATTTTGTGCCACTTCGTCTTGCTGCCGTCGTTGCCACTTTGTCTTGCCTAGAAACGAAAATAAATGAAGTTGCTCTGCTCTTGCCCAGTTCGTCTAATTGGAGGGTTTCAAAAATAAGAGAGGGAAATTTTGGGAGAAAATTTTGGGTGAAGTAAAGACAAAAGGAAGGGTATACTTGCCGGTTCAAGCCTAAAAGTGACATATATTATATATCAAAAATAAAGTTGTGGTTAAAAACAATAGGTCCATAAATTTATTGATCATTTCTTGCAATTTCCTCATATATATATATTCGGGTTTAGGGATGGGGGATGACTCGAACCCACAACCTCTTGTCGTAAGTGTGATGAATATACCACTGGACAAACCTTATCTTGTCGCCATTATAGAATTATTAAAAAACTGATTTGGCATTAAATTATAATGACGATACATGTAAATAATATTAAAAACCTTTTGTATGGGGCCACCACAGCATCCCATGATCAAATCCACACAGTTTCAAACTTAATCAGTAATCAGTCATCACCAACAACTTGGCTGACATCAAAGGTTCTTTAATTTGACCTAAAAAGCATTCTAGTAAATACGGTGTTCTAAAAGGACATGCATTTTGACAAAATCTTATAATAATTAGAGTCATATATCATCAAATATTCATAGAGATTCTAAAAGTACATATTAACACAATATTATATTAATTGATGAGCTTCAGATGATTGGATTTTCTAGTTGCTACATTATTTTTTATTGTTTAAAAATAAAAAAAAATAGATTGCTTTATCAATTCCGTAAATAATGGTGTTTAAATATTAAAAGAAATAAACAAATACTAAAAAAAAAAAAAATTGTTAACCACCAAAATTGGCGAAGGACCAATGAAGAAATTTCCACCTCAACATAAGGAGAGTATAAGAGAACAGACACCCTCCGGCTACCTCGATGAAGGCGGACTTCGACTAATCCGAGCGCACACCCCCTCCAGCGGGGTCCGACCCAGCCTTCCCCCAGCTTCTTAAGGACCCCACCAACATCTTGATTCATAAACAACGTCCCGAGCTGGAGTACACGTTAGAACCTACAGAGGGGTCCAAAATCGTCATACCCTGGTCTCCTATAAACCTCACAGCACCCCGACACGGAGTTCCACCGAGCATCCTGCTACAGTATCAACCCCGCAGCACCCCGACACGGAGTTCCACGGAGCACCCTGCTACGGTATCAAACCCCACAGTACCCCGATACGGAGTTCCACTAAGCATCCCACTATAATACCAGCTAGACATCCCCCTACTTCAACAACATGATGCTTACTAGCTTGCACTTCCAGATATAGCCAGCCCGCCAAGTAGAAAGATACTAGGCAGCAAGATTCTCATATCAAAAACTAAAAGCTCCATAAAAGACCCATTAAAACGCTGCCGTACAGAGGAGATATACTCCTTCCCGCCAAAGAGTCTTATTTTGAGCAGGTCAACATAGTAAGAATCCTACTAGGAAGGTAACAATTTGATCACGAGATTGTCTCCTCCTAGGAAGGAAAGATTAGATTCTACACGTAAAACTCCGAGATTATCTCCTAAAAAGGAGAGGATCTTGCATTGGCCAAACCCTAGACCGAAGTTATAGGAGTGCATGGCAAGCAACATGACCTATATATACAACTACTTATTCATCAGAAAAGGGACGGAAAATCAGGACCAGAAACCCTACGATCAAGTTCTACTTATCGACTTGTACGAGATCGCCATCACAACCATCTCCACTACCCACTGAATTTCCATACCTTATTGTTAATCTTGAATGTATGGTTCACATATTTGTAATGCAGAGTAACGATCAACAAAAGCTCATTCTTATTTGATTTCCTATGTTCTATATCGTACTTGCATTAACAGGGACATAGTCGATATCAAACTACGTGATACCCCTCCGACCAAGGATCAATCTTGATCATGGTCCTTTTAAAGTTGTTATTTGGAACACAACCATCTCCATTACTCACTGAATTTCCATACCTTATTGTTAATCTTGAATGTATGGTTCACATATTTGTAATGCAGAGTAACGATCAACAAAAGCTCATTCTTATTTGATTTCCTGTGTTCCATATCGTACTTGCATTGACAGGGACATAGTCGGTATCAAACTACGTGATACCCTTTCGACCAAGGATCAATCTCAATCATGGTCCTTTTAAAGTTGTTATTTGGAATTTCATCCCATTAACAATTTTCTGATAACAGAAATAAACAAATATTGAGCTTTTTGTACAATTGCACATCATCACTTGAATTTGTAGTTATTATTTTCCAGATTAGTGGACAATCAATTCACAGGTTCTATCTTTTATTTTTATTTTTTATTATTCAATATTGATCGAAAGATTGTTAGACTTTTTCAAGCACTACCAAAATGAAAATGTAGGAAACACAATATCAGATTCCTGGCCCACTAATATGTTAACAACTGTCGACTGCTTTAACATTTTGTCATTTCATTCACCTTGGATTTGCTTTTTTATTCTTCTATTTTGAAATTAAGTTCTAAGGGCATCTCCAATAGAGAACATAAAATATTAATTTCAATTAGTGGGGGTGGCAGGTACCCTGCACTGTCTTAACTTCCAGTCTTAGAGTTTTCCCCACAAAGTGGCACTTCCATGGCCTAAACAGGGTACACACTGAGTGACTGTCCACAGACGGTACAGAGACCTTCAGCCATAGAATCAATATCCATTTTTTGATGTGTAGGATCCTCAACTAGAGGCAAGCACAGAGCATATTTAGATAATTACAGACCGAAATTCATCATCTAGATAAATATTGAAGAGGAAGAAGAGAAACTTTAGAAAGTCATTTTAGATAACACACAAAGCTTTTTTATTTTTATGTGAACTGAACTTGATTTTACAAGGGGAGACTCCTCATTATATAGGAGGAGAGCTGATAAACCAAAAGCTTACAAAGCTTTCATGAGGTTCACGTGAACATGTACGTGATAAAGATTACATCAGTACAGATAGAAGATAACTAAAATATCTTACAAGAGGACAAAAGTAAAAAGCAAAACATAACAAGTACACATTTTGCTTTCTCGTGAAAGCAAACTGAAAGGTTTGAAAACAAACAATCCTAATAAGTCAAATTTGAAAAGTTTTCAATCAAACCATAAACAAACAAAATACTAATAGTAACAAACAAAACACTAATAATAACACCCTACATGCATGTGATAATTTTTGACTGACTGACTGACTGTTGTCAGTTCATGAACTGAACATTATCTTCACGAGCTTGGAAAAAAGACCACGGGCTTGACAGATTACAATTATTATGATTCTCATCATCTGAATCTGTAGCACCACATATCCAACAAGGCCAAAAAGCCTGAGTGTCTAGGGCCATAGGGTCTTGCGAATCCTGTAAAAAATCTTCTGGTAATGGATCCGAACTTTAGGGCCAGCTTTGGGAGGAATCTCTGGGCACCCTTGGGAGGATCAAGCATTCATCTGTATAGACACCATTAGTATCACAAAGAAAGTTCAACAAAGGTATTTGAAGCTTAGTGGGATACAGTAGTGAGTAGTCAAAGGTGGTGTGCCATTCATAATTGATATTGTGTGTCCAAAGAAGCTTTTTGTGAGGATTGTAACGATAGGGCCTGTGAAATATCCAGATGCAGGATACAGAAGAGGCTGTATCAGGATCAAGCTTCCAAAGGTTATATTGTCCCATGAGTTTGGTGAGCTCAGTTCTCCAATAGGATAAGGAATCAAACCATTGGAGGAATGTCCATAGGAGGGAGTGTTGTTGAGCTGGATCATGGAGATGACCATATAAGTCCTGAAGAGGGAAGACAATGACATGATGATGGAGGACAGATAAACACCATAAAAACCATAAAACTTGAGGAGTAAAATAATCAAAGGGAGGCATCAGGAAGGGATCAAGGAAAGGTTTTGTTGGGTTGATGAGGGTATGATGACATCCTTTCTGGAGTTCTGTTAAATAGACAATGAGATAAGACTTTGCAAAATCTTGGATTTGATCAAGGGTAGGTTGTTGATTTGGGCGAAGAGTTTGTAGTAGCTCTTGTGGAAAGGTTAGGTTGGTAAGAGCTAGGAGACTTGGTGAGGGATCTGATGAGGAGGAGGTTGAGGTAGCCATAAAGACTAATGGAATTCTTCTGGTTGAGGTAATGAGATGGACTAGTTGAGGCCTGGAAAGCATGTCTGCATTTATATTGTGTTGGCCTTTCACATGTTTAACAGTGAAGTCGTATCTGGAGAACCAGTCTTTGAGTCTCAACAGTTGAGGATTATGAGGAATCTTATTGCGGAACTCGAGGATATTTGGAAAAGATGAGTTGTCCATTTCCATAATAAAGTTTCTTGTCCTGAGGTGGAAATCAAACTTTTGGATTCCATTTTTCACTGCAAGAATCTCTTTGTAGATAGTGTGATAATGCTGTTAGGTAGGCTTGAATTGTTCGCTAGCGTGACCACAATATCTTCTTTGACCATCTTTTTCTTCGATAAGGATAGCACCCTAGTAGGTGTCACTGGCATCAGTCTGGAGGATTAACTGGCCGGAGGATGGAATGGAGAGAGCTGACGGAGACTATGCAATTTTCTTCAGTTGAATTATTGCATCAGTGTGTGAAGTACTCTAGGGAGGAGGTTTCTTCTTTAGATGAACAGAAAGAACTGAAGTGTAATGGCTGACTCGAGGAATGAAATCTCTGATGAAATTAACAATTCCAAGAAACTGTTGAATCTGTTTGTATGTAAGATTTGAGTCAGGAAAATCAAGAAGTTGTGAAGCCAAATGTGGACCAGGACGGTATTAACCATTTGAAATATGCATACCAAGAAATTCTATTTCTTTTCGGCCAATCATACTTTTCTTTTCAGATAACATGATACCGTACTGATTCAATAGGTCATGGAAATGATGAAGGAGTTGGGTGTGTGAATTCTCATCTGCAGAGAACAGGAGAATATCATCAATGTAGAGTAGGGCTGAATGGAGAATAGGATGAAAGATCTTGGTGATGGCCTTTTGGAATAAGGAAGGGGCTGTCTTGAGACCGAATGGTAGGACTGTGCATTGATACTGGGCATCAGGAAGACAGAAAGCTGTTTTGTATCTTTCACTAGGGTGGATACCAATTTGCCATAAAGCTCCTTTGAGGTCGAATTTGGAGAAAATGTTGGTACCTGGGAGTTGTGAAAACAATATGTTGGTTCGAGGGACAGGGAATTTGTCACTCTGGAGAAAAGGATTGAGAGGCTTGTAGTCAATGACTAATCTTTTCTTGCCTCTGATCTGTTCGGACCATTTTTCAACATAGAATGCTTGACACGCCCATGGTGAAGAGGTGTGTTCAAAAAGACCTTGTTAAAGCAAGATATCACATTCTTCATTTGCTAATCTGAGGTCTGATGGTGACATGCTAGAATGGGTGGCTTTTGTAGGGTTAACATCTTCATTGAGCTTGAAGGGTAGCTTGATGAAGAAGTTTGGATTTTTTCACAAAGGATTGGGGTGATGGAAATCAGCATGACTATTGGAGCAAAACTGGAGTAGTTTTCGTTGGATTTTGCTCAAATGAGGGTTGGATTTCAGACAAAGGGAAGATTTTGGGAATGTTTGAAAATGACTTGAACTCTTTTTTGTATCTGATTCCCTTGGGTAGAAGACGGAGGGATTTGCATTGGCAATAGACATCCCATCCAATGAGAATATCTTTGTCAGGCAATGGTGTTCCAATAACTTGGACCCAAATGGTATAAGATGGGAAAATCTTAATACCAATCTTGTTTGTTGAAATCAAATTAGTAGTAAATATTTTTCCATCAACTGCTTTGAAATAACGGGTAGAGGGTTTCCATGTAGCAGGAGGGAGGATCTTAGGATTCATCATGGTGTTATGAGATTCTGTGTGGAAGTAGGCAATGACATCAATTGGCTTGGATTATTTGTCAGGAAGGATGCGTATTGAGGCTTGAGGTCTTGACTGGGAAATGATTTGTGAAGCCTAGTAGGATTCATGGATTGAGTCAGCATCTGAGGAGGCAGAATATTCTAAATCTGTTGTAACATCTGTGTCTTGAAGCACAAAACTTGTGTTTTGATCAACACATTCTTGTTCAGAATAGATGGATTCTACATCAGCATCAGTTGGAATGTCATCTGCCAGTTGTTCAATCTAATAAACTAATTTTGCTGACTTTGCCCTTTTGTTGGGGCATTTCTTTGCATAATGACCCTTTTGTTCACAGATGAAACATTTCTGGGACTTGTTCCATGCACGCTTGGACTTCTTCTTGAAATATTTGAACTTTTTGTTGTTGTTGTTGTTCTTGTGTTTGGATTTGGAATGTTGAAAATGGTTTTTCTTCTTTGTCTTGTAGGTACACGTGTCTTTGGATTTGCACTTGATTTGTAGAGAAGGTTGCTTACAACTGATTTCATATCTTCGTCCTTCTCGTAACATCTTGGAGAAAACCTTCTGTGTGACATAGAGTTTTTCTAATGCACTCAAATAGTACATATAGATTTCCCCAAGAGTAGAGATGGCAATATTCCCCGTGGGGCCGGGGCCCCTCGGGGCTCCGCCCCGAATGGGGCGGTGATGGAGGACAATATTCGGGGACGGGGACAAAGTCTTGTCCCCGAAGTTGAAGCGGGGCGGGGACGGAGGAAGCACTCCCCGCCCCATCCCCGCCCCGATATATATTATATATACATATGTATATATATATATTTATAATATAATATAAAATATTCAGCTTTTTTTTTAATCATTTATATATATTGACACCACGTTTGGCTAGGTTATGATTAGGGATGCACGTTTGGGGAATGGGGATGGATATAGGTCCCCCCATCCCCATCCCCATCCCCACTACCTAGACCCTTCCCCCATCCCTCCCCATTTCCCCATTTGGGGAAAATGGGGATGGGGAATTTTGGGGGGACCTATATCCATCCCCATCCCCATCCCCAATTCTCCATTTTCCCCGTTTCCCCGTTTCCCCATTTGAATAAAAATTACAAATTAAACTGAAAAATCAAACATTCCATTGCAAATATAAAATAAAATTCATTAGTGCATTACAAATACAAAATAAAGTGTTTTAAAATTCACAAGTTCATTATAATAACAACTAATTGTTAAGAAAATGAGAGCAACTTTAGGTTTTAGGTTTTAGGTCTTGAAGTTAAAATGAGTAAAATTGTATATATACTTAGGGTTAGGGAGTTAGGTTTTCAAAGAATAAAAAAAATATAAAATATATATATTATAATTATATTTATATTATTATATATAATTAGGGGAAATGGGGAAATGGGGATGGGGGACCTCCCCCCCATCCCCATCCCCATCCCCATCCCCATTTCAACATAATTGTGGGGAAAATGGGGAAATGGGGATGGGGAGGGGTCCCCCCCATCCCCATCCCCATTTCAATTTGGGGATAATTTTCATCCCCATCCCTCCCCATTTCCCCATTTTTCCCCAAAAAAAAATCCCCAAATAGGGATGGGGACGGGGAAAATTGGGGCCCCGAGGGGAAATGTGCATCTCTAGTTATGATTTGTTGGAATATATAACTGAATATATATTATATATATATTTATAACTGAATTTATATATATATTATATATATAGATATATATTGACACCACGATTGTCAATACATAACTGAATATTTTGACACCACGTTTGTCAATATATATATTATATATATTTATAATATATAATTGAATTTATATATATTTTTTTAAGTTGTAATTTTTAAATATATAATTATATTAAACGGGGAATGGGGCGGGTATGGGAAAGGCCCCTCCAACGGGGAATCCCTGCCCCCGCCCCTGCCTCTCTTAATGCGGGGATGGGGATGGTTTTGGGAGGCGGGGATGAGGATGGTAAAGCATTCCCCGACCCCGACCCGCCCCGTTGTCATCCCTACCCAAGAGTTGTATCATTGAGTGTTATGCCAGAAGCATCAATTTTCCTTTGTAATTCATCATGAAGGTCTTCTGGAAGAGAATTCATATAGACCTGCTTAAGACTTTGATCATTGATTCCACCAAGGATGTGGAACCGGCTTGACATCTTTTTGTAGTGGAACATGATGTCTTTCTTTCGGAGTGAGCAACAACGCATCTCAAAGAATTCTTGTATGGCTTGTTTGTAGAAATGATCGGGATCACCAAGAAATTCTCTGAATATGTAACCCATAGCCTGAGAGGCTTGAGGTGCTCGGACAAATTGGAGTTGTTTGTATTCTTCGAGAGCTTGATACCAGTCTCTGAGAAAGCCTGTAAAGCGAGAAACAAATTCTCTAAGAATAGCTTCAAGATTCTGTTCTGATTTTGCCATTTGTAAATCGAGTCATGCACTCATTTCAGAAATTTTCTTTCTCTAAGAATTTGGAGAGGAGTTGTCAAGATTAAACCAAGGACCATTAGTAGGTTTGGTACTATGAGACTGACCAGGGACATTTTCTTGTGGTTCTTCCACATATGGACCAGTGGACCAGTGGAGGCATCATCAGGAGAATCATAAGTATAAACAAATGGCTGAGGATCTGTCCTTGAAGCCATGAAAACTTGGGTAAGATCTGGAGTAGAAATGTCTAGGATAGTGTTCCAGGAGGACTGGGATGAAGTAGTGGAGGTAGAGTCTGATTTTGGTTCTGAAGATGTGGGAGAATGATGAGAAGTATACAGGGCAGGCCTGTATTGGTCTGTAGCTGGTTGTTTATCTTTTCGGGTATGGGAGGAACTTTTTACTGGTTTTTTCTTATTGGGAGGAGAAAGAGGAGGATATTTTTGAAAAAGTTCTCCGGTGGACTTAAAGTAGTGAGAATCATCTGGTGGTCAGGAGGAGGAAGAGTATGGAGGAGATGGGGGGAACATCAAGGTCTAAGTGTAAGGTTTTGGCACATAAGGAGGTGGAGCAGGATTGAAATGATCTCTGTTCAGCTGTTCTAGCTGTTCACTGAGTCTTTTGATCTCTCTTTCTTTTTTGTCAAAATCAGGGCCAAAGTAACCATGATTAATGTATCTGTGAAGATCAGTATCTAATTTGGAGATCTTAGACTGAAGATCAGTGAAGAAGTCTCTGAAAACAATGTCCATTCTTTGGAGGCTATGTTCATGTTGAGAAACATGATGGAAGACTCGGTCAATCTTCTGGTCAATAGAGTTAAGAACTCTATTTTGTATTATGGCATTGTGGTTCTGCCAGTTGAGAACTTGCTCAGCTTGTGAAGGATGTTTTAGAGATCCATTAGGTAAAACTTCAGTGGATTGGATGAAAGGTCGAGAAAATCTGTTCTTTTCAGGAGGATGGTTCCAGAGGAGGAAAATCTTGGTCATAATTGGAGGCCATGTAGCATGGAATAGGTTGAGGTTGAATCTGTGGTTCTAGTTCAGGAGGTAGTAGTCTTTCAGATCGCAAGATCTGTAGAGCTCTATCATATATGGATAGAGGTTTGTTTTTGATGGGGTGAAGGCCTATCCAAGGGCTGTTTTTGTCATCAGGTTTGCGTGGATTGCGAGAGGGTTTGCAAGGTGATAAGTAACCTTTTAAACAGTCTCGGCATTCACAATCTGCATTGCACATGTCAGGGTCAATGTCCCAAATGAAGTGACCATTGATTTTTTCTATAAAGATTGCAGATCCCTCAGCTTCAAAGCTGTGGATGGGAATTTCTTCTTCTGTAGTGACTGGTCTGATCATCAGGGCTTGGAAGATGGGAGGAGTACTGGAACTAGAGGAGGCTTCTGAATCTACAAGTGGTTTGTAGATTGTTTTGATAGAACCATCTGGTTCTCTGGTATACTCAGTATCTGTAGCAACTACTGGAGTATTGTTCTGGAAAGCCTTCTCATAGTTAGTAATCCATTCAAGTGGCATAATCTCCGTGGGCTTGTCCTTTGGTAACTGTTTTGGAATTTGGATGATGGTAGGGACTTCATTTTCACATTCTACTTTGATGAAGATGGTATCACCAGAATGACCTAGGATAGGAAGATCCAGGGCTTGATCTTGGAGATGATAGGCGATCTGGTGGTGGAGAGTAGCCATGTATGAGTTGGGCAGCATTTCTGCACCCAAAATCTGGAGCTATATTTTGAGACAGTTGCGGAGGTTGGCATCCCTCAAAGGGATATTGAAGTTGGGGTAGTATGTGAGTGATATATTACCAACATAAAGCGTTGCGAGACAAGTACCAATAACTGCTTGCTCATATTGCTTATAGATAGTGTTAAGCAGAGCAACTCTAGCAGTAACTAGTATTCCTTTCCTTCCATGCAAGGTAAGGATGATTCGAACTGTACCAAAGTGAAGGTGTGAGTAACCTTTTTTGATCCATTGATCAATCAACGGTTGACCAATTTCAAGATCAACATATTGCTCAGCTGGAGAAGCTGGGATAAGGCAATTATCAAGAGCTGTTGACTGGATGTATTCTTTAACTAGAGGTGATTTGTGTCGGACAAGATGGGTGACTTGTCTGGCTAGAGATTTAGATCTTTTGAAGATGGTGTAAGGATTTAACAATGGGACAGATGTTTCGTTAATTTGAGCGGAGTTTGGGATGTGGGCATATTCTACAAGGTTTCGTTAATTACAAAGGAAAATTGATGCTTTTGGCAGAACACTCAATGATACAACTCTTGGGGAAATCTATATGTACTCTTTGAGTGCATTAGTAAAACTCTGTGTCACACAGAAGGTTTTCTCCAAGATGTTACGAGAAGGACGAATATATGAAACCAGTTGTAAGCAACCTTCTCTACAAATCAAATGCAAATCCAAAGACACATGTACCTACAAGACAAAGAAGAAAAACCATTTTCAACATTCCAAATCCAAGCACAAGAACAACAACAACAAAAAGTTCAAATACTTCAAGAAGAAGTCCAAGAGTGCATGGAACAAGTCTCAGAAATGTTTCATCTGTGGACAAAAGGGTCATTATGCAAAGAAATGCCCTAACAAAAAGGCAAAGTCAGCAAAATTAGTTCATCAGATTGAATAACTTGCAGATGACATTCCAACTGATGCTGATGTAGAATCCATCTATTCTGAACAAGAATGTGTTGATCAAAACACAAGTTTTGTGCTTCAAGACACAGATGTTACAACAGATTCAGAATACTCTGCCTCCTCAGATGCTGACTCAATCCATGAATCCTACCAGGCTTCACAAATCATTTCCCAGTCAGGACCTTGATGTGTAAAATCGTGTTATAAAAACCTAACTCGCAAGTGCACAAATCATGAGATAAGTACAACGACAAGTAGGGATCGTTCCTATGAGGAGAAGTGATTTATCGACTAAAACTAATTCTAATTAAAGCTAAGTAAGTAACAGTAACCAAGAGATTTGAGATTGATTGATTGATTTGATTAAAACTAGATTAAACTAAGAAAGCAGTTAACAAGAATATGTGAATGTGATCAAGAGGTGAGAGGACTAGGTCATTAATGCTCCCCAACTACGTTTACTCAATGCTTCGAATTGACTTTTATAAAGAATGTTAATTAAGTTAAGGGTTCGTTCTTTAATTATGTATAATTAGTGCTATGTGGTCCTGGAATAAATCAAGTACTCTCTACTACAGTCTACCTCAAAACCTGTGTATAAACTATAGCAGAAAATACATCAACCATACACCAAGCGTTCTCAATTAAGTCTACCCCAAAACCTGTGTATAAACCGTAACCTAAAACCCACAAAGCACACAATCAAGTATTCTTAATCACAGTCTACCTTAAAACCTGCGTATAAACTATGATTGAGAATCCATTAAGCATAAGAACAAGAGAACCGAAAATTACGTGCGATATCCTACTACGATAAATTCCATTCATTCAATTGCATATTGGCTGAGAATGGTGAAACCCACTCGCATCTCAACCTTTAACATATCAAACCCTATTTTCAAGTCTAGCACTAACCATGCATCAACAATAATAAATAATCACAAATTGAATGAATCGAAACTTGAATTAAGAAAATATAGTTAATTCTAACAAAGAGCATTCATAGAGGTTCACATTGAATCCCTAGTGTGGAGTTAGTTACACATAGATGAAATAAAAAGACGAGATAGAAAAGATAAAACACATTGAGGCCTTCAATGAATTCTTCAAATCTTCAATGATGAGTCTTCTTCGTCTTGCAACTGCCCGATGTGTAAAGATGGATGATGGTGATGGGGGACGGTCCCTTAGGTGGCTGGGGACCTCCCTTGGATGGCTCTCCCGAAATTAGGGTTCAAACATTTGTAGGGAAAAATATCGTAGTACACGCAGCGGAAGCGAGACTAAAAATAAAATAGATTTAGTAGCTTTTAAAAATTTTTCCTTTTATGAACCTTAAACCCTTTAATCAATTAAACATATATATTATCTAACAAAAGAAGAATACCTTTTGTCGCGTGATCCGATTGACTTGCGTCGATGGTAATCTGCAAGATCTTCAATCCTAGCACGAACGTGGATTACCTAGGAGCGTGGTCTCCCTTTTCTTTGAATTGCAAACCTGTGAATGGACAAAACAAACTTTTCTTTTCTTTGTTAGTCACAAAAACAATCAAAAGAATACTAAGATAATTCCGGTCACTTTTGAGTTCTCAATCTAATGATCGAAACTCGCGTGAACCAAGATCGATGTTGTACACACAAGCTTATTGATGAATAAGCAAATAGTATACCATCAAAGAATAATCTATATCTCTTTTATGTTTTTAGTAGAATAAAAATAATCTTTCTATGAATTGAGAAGAAGAAGAAAATAGAATCAAGCACCAAAAACCCTAAAGTGGCCGAATTCTATAAGTCCACATATATAGGTGGCAAAATTTTCTTTTTCTCTTTCTATTAGGGTGGCCGAAAATAATAACCTAAAAGGGACTAGGGTTGCCGCAATACTCAAGCCAAAAAGGAATTTGTATTGCACCCTAATTCCTATTTAGTTTAAGACTCCCAAACCCTAATCCAACTCATAAATCTTTTATTCTTTTATTTGACTAAATAAAAAGACTTATTATTTGATTAAATAAATAAAATTAATTATTTATTTTCTTGTCAAACAAGTCTTTTAATTTAAGTATACTACTACCAATAGTATACCTTTAGGAATCATATTTCCTAATCAGAAAATATTTGTTTCTTAATTAAACAATTAATTAATAAATTAATTAATTCTTATTTAATTAAACAATGAAACGAAATAATATATTAGGTTAATTAATTCACCTTTGCCGCCCCACTTAAAATAAATGGGCTATATATTAGTTTCTTATTTCATTTAATCCATTGGACTTTAAATAAAAAGCCCACATGTGAACTAGACCCATTCTTATTAAAAGAAACAAGCCAACATATCATTCATTAATATATAAATATAATTGAGCAGCCCATTACATAAATAATGTGCAAATTATATTCTTAATATATTAAATGCAATTCTAGATGGACCCTTAAATTGGTCCGGTAGAATATATCAAGTGATCCATGCAAGTCCGTGTGGATTGGGGATCTTGGCGGGCTATCTAAATTTAAGCCTCAATAGACATAACCTAATCACAATCAACAAATGATTCACTTAGGTCCGATCCATTAATTTTAACTCATTCCACTAAAGAGCTAAAATTGAACTCTTAAATAAAGACAGAAAAGGAAGATGTTTCCTCATTCATACCTTAGACAATCATGTTAGAGATAGTGTATCCTCGTGATTAATATCAGTAATTGCCAAGAGTTCATAGACCGCCTATAACTCTCCAAGTTACCATATTTACTCATATGACCACGTTTTGAACTTGTATATTTTGACTTGTCCAGAAGCCATGTTTTCAATAGACACTATCGAAAACTCAACGTTGAGATTTAATATCCAATTACCTCAAAACATCCATATGATGATATTTGATAAATGGAGCCACGATGTCCATATCTATAAATGAAGTCCTCTATCGATTAACAAATGAATATCACCAAACTATCGAGTATAGACTATGCGATATAATCGTACTCATTGATAACTCAAATGATATCACTTGCAACCATAAGTCCATCATTTATCTCAGGATTAAGATAGACTCTCCGATTGTCCTGATAATGAAATGACTTTTATCTACTGACGGTTATAGATAAAGTATTTCATCGTGATCCAGTTCAATGCACCCAGTGCACTAGATTCTTTTGCTCGAAGACACTCCGATGATTTTAGACTCATCATATCTCATTTGATCCCACTCAAATGCTAGCAAAAGAATTCTACAACTTTAACAAGATAAAGGTGCCCAACCTTTAACTTAAGTTGTGAACAATATTCAAGACTAACTAAAGAATTGTGTCTACCACATACATATCCAGATGTACGAACAATTCTTCTTTTCTCATAGTCTTTAGACCTTATGATTATTTACTTTGACAATTATAATATTAAACTATAAATGCTATAAGATTTGTTTAAACCAGAAATCACTTTATTAATATGAAAAAGATTGTTAATTACAATATTACATTCTTGCTATTGAGCATAATCCTAACAACATTGTCTTCAATCGATATATGACATTGAGATGCATGGACAATGAATAAACGAGGCATGAAAGGCAAGAACTCAAAACACAAACAACTTAAATACCCTAGACACTAAACACAACACAAACAAATCACACACTTATTATACTAAACAAAAATGTAAAAACTAAAATGGAAAATAAAATGAACAAAGAAAGAAATTATACCTAGTTGGGGTGCCTCCCACCAAGCGCTTGGTTTTACGACCCGCTAGACGTGCTACTTGGATCGGTCAACCGAATTCCAAGGTTTTGAATATGCGCCTATATGCGATTAGGTCTTGGAAGTATTTGTCACACGCCGGCGTGTTCCTAATCACTTAAAGCAAAGGCAAGTAAATGTGCACTTGAAAAAGTGGTTTAATGAGTTTAAGAAAATACTTCCTCCATTTGCTTTTGAGAAGGCGGCTTGGAAAAATAGTAGGAGGGACATAAGTCTTCAATTCCTTCATTTCATTGTTTGTCTCCTCTTCTCCTACTTCTTCACCCGAGATACTAGAAGACTCATTAGGAAAATTGTGAACATAATTGTGCTATACAATCTCACCATTCCTATGGATAGTGGTAACTTCTTCTAGCATTGGTGGACTTGGGAACTTTTGGCTCTCTTTCCCTTGCATAGCTTCCATGATAGCTCCAAGGTGCACTTCTATTCTTCTCAACGAAGCTTCTAATCCCGAAAACCTAAATGCACTTGCCTCCAAACATCCATTCAAAGTATGCTCGTACGTCATTTGTGATTCTCGGATGGCCTCTAGCATTTCTTCCTCGGGATTCCCATCCTTTGGCTTCGTATTGGAAGAATTTAAGTCATGATCTCTTTCTTCCCTCGAGTTCCTTGAGGTAAATAATTCCATGTCCCAGTTGAATATAGCCAATTGCAAGTCAAAGTGATCCATTGTCCTTGAAAAGAAAACAAAAAAGAAAAAACGACAGAAGACAAAAGATACAAAAGAAAATAAAACAAGAAAATCTAAAAATAACAAAAATGACACAATACCTAAAAAAAAAAAAAATCTAACTAAAAAAAGAAATACACAAATCAACTAATCCAAACACCAATCCCCGGCAGCGGCGCCATTTTGATGACTCGCTTTTTGTGTCGTTACCAAATTGCTAATTATCAAAAGAATGTTTATAAATGAATTCTTACACAATGTGCTTTAAGTTTTTAAAACTAGTAAAGCGGTAAACTTAAGATTCGTTCCACAGGGATTAGGTTAGATTAATCAATTTGCTATCTAATCTAAGTTAGTCTAACTAGTGTGCAATTAAAGTAAATCATGATTAGTGGGATAGTATGTGGTTTGAGAAACCACCAAACAATGCATGTAAAGTAAATATACAAAAATGTAAAGAGAATATGAATGGAGATAGGAATCCAATTCAAACAACTTAGATAAGAAAATGGGTTTAAACAATTAAGAGAGGTTTAGGGAAATGATAGAGTAGCTAATGGACCATTGAGCAATTCATACAAAATTTCATTAATGCACAATCTACACAATCAAGGACCGATCTCATTCGAAAGTGTTGTTTAGGTCGTCACTACGAACCCTAAACAACTTCCCATCAAAATGCCTAACCAATTAAGGAAAGGGGGTCAAGGTGGGATCGATTAGTGACGATCGAATGGCTTAGGCAATTGGGGTGATATCCCCACCAATAACCTAACCTATTCACTATGTGCTCCAATCAATCAAGTGTGTCAATAACTTAACCAATTTTATCACAAATAAATCCTACAACATATTGTAATCAACAAGTGTGTCAATACTCATTTAATCACATAAGTGCAAGATCTAATTAAAAAGCAAATAGAACTATAATTATGCAAACATAATATCCAAAGCTTTAATAAATACTCAATGTCCAAATAATCTCTCAAATTATCCCCCTAAAATAGGGGTTTAATTACACATAATAACAAACAAGAAAAGGAAGTAAAATGTAGAGAAATCACCCTTGGGTCTCTCTTGTAAGCTTAATCCTTCCTTGAGCTTCCTTGCTTGAACCTTGTGCAAAGATTGGGTGTTGAGGATGTGTCTAGATAGGTAAAGTCATATGGAAAGTGACAAAGGAAATGGGTGGAGAAGATGGAAAGAAAGGAATTATTTAGGTGGAGTAATCTAAGTGTTTATTGGAGAGGAGAATGGTGGGATTAGGAATGGTTGAAGAAGGAAGATTTCTTGATGAACAAGAGTTGTCAAGAGTTGTCCATTCTCTATAAAAATGGTGTATTTATATGTTTTGAAGGCTAAGGTTAGAAATAGGCATGAAAGGACAAGAATAACCCTAAAAAATGGGTTGAAAAACGTCCATTTCGCTGCTTCTAGCAAGTGGAGTTCGCCATGGCGCGCCCTAGGGTCGCCGTGGCGACAGGGAGTGCACAGAAGCTACGAAAATGGGCATAACTTTCTGTAAAAAACTCGGAATTGCCATCCGTAAAAACCGATGGAAAGTAGACTTCCGGGGCTTTCCGAATATATATAATCCGAAATGTGGTTCGATTTGAAGAGAGAGATATGCCTATTTGAAGATGAATGATCTGCACACACGTTTACAATTTCAGCCCTTTTTACCACCAATATTACTCCAATGCCTCTGAACTTTATAAATACCTAAAAACACTGAATTCACACCATTAAATCATGGGATATTTCCTAAGAATCAAGCAAAAAGAGAAGGAAGTGAGGGCCAAAATCATACCAATTTTGGTTCGATCAAATACCCCCAAACTTATCTTTTGCTCGTCCTCGAGCAAAACAACGTAAGCACACATGGACATGTGTCTAAATATCACACAATCAATATTAAAGTGCCAACTCTTTGAAAAAGACTCAAAAGTCAGTATTCGACTTGCAAAACCATAAGTGAAAAGATTTAATCAATGTTGTGCTCATTAGGAAAAATGTGCATGTAAGAGATGCTAAATGAAAATTAAAGTCATGCCACTCTAAGTACACATTGCACGCAACGCGATCCTACATTCAAGATGTTAAAGCTTCAAAAACTAGAGTGCCATTCGGAAAAGAATGTAATTCGCCTTGACATCTAATTCTCACAGGATTCTCTCATTTTCACACAGATTCCTAGACTTCACTCACAATCCATATGCAATATGAGTTCATGTTCAGGATATCAAATATCATTGCACATGATCATTTAAAAACACAATTTTTGAAAATTTGTCTCATGAAAGGAATTGAAAGCCATGAACCGGAAAGAACATGCATCAACCAAAATTTCCAAAGTGGATATCCCTAAAGATCAAATAGGTCTTTCATTTGGTTGTAATGGGGCCAAAGGTGAATGGTGAGTCAATAAATGGGAAGAATTGATAACAAACATCCAAAGGTCACACTAAGACATACATTCTAATTAAGCACAACTTGCTCATTACAACTTGCATATTCTACACTTTGGCGTCCAGGCTTACAATTTAATATGTCCATTTTCTACTCTTAATTTTCATTGAGTAGCTCAATTAATTCCACATAATTGATCTAGGTACTTAGTGCCTCATTCATTTTTTTTTTCTTTTTCTTTTCTTTCTTTTGCTATGCTTTTCTTTTCTTTTCTTTGCTTGTCTTTTCTTTTTCTTTTCAAGCATTGCATTTCATCTTTTATATGTGTTTGCACATACATACTTGCCTAGGTACACGCCTTACATTTTAATACTCCTCAAAGCTTACATTCAACCCCTAAGCCTTAGCAAACCATTTGGTACAAGGTAAGTCTAGTGTTTAGGCTATATTGTTTATGTTGATGTGGTGCATGAATGAAAAGCTTAATTGTGTTTGGCTTCAAATGGGCAATGGAGCACACACATAGAGGGATAAGAAGTATTTAGGCCAATTTAGTGGTTTTTTCACATGCATTGCCTAAAATCATTTCTAAAGGTTTGTCCACAAAGTCAATCAAGGAATCCACAAGCAGTCCATATGTTCTATGGCAAATAACATTTAAGTGAGAATGAGACATTTTAAAATATGCATAACATGTGTTTGAATGAGTGTTTAAAGAGTGAAAACTTTCCCTCAAAAATAAGCTTTTTAGGCTGTGTTTGTGAACCTCATGGGAAGTCTTCACCATTAATTCCTAACCTTCAAGCACAATTGAATATTCACTCCAACATCAAGAGAAAAGAACTAGCACACTTTGAGCAATGCAACCCTAAATGACATGAAGTTAATCTAAACTAAGCAAGGCAAAGATACACAATACCTTACTCGCACACACAAAGGCACAATCTCAACAAGCAAAATATGCTCAAGCATGGCATTATCACAAGATTTTTCGAAAATTTTGAAAAATTTAGGCTCAAAACATTTGCACACAATTGCAAACAAGAGACGGTTGATAGGTCATTTATTGTATATGTTTTTGATCCCCATTCCTCCAATCAATTGCTTGTTTCTCGAGTCTTTTAGAGTTTTAATTTGTGTGTTTGAGCATTTTTAGGTTGTTGAATCCAAGTATTGTATTTGAAGTATTTCAAAGAAAAAAAGGGGGCAATTTGGCCAATTACCGCAGCCCAGGCAAATATACATCAAGCGGAACATCTTGCGTCAAAGTCCAGAGGTACATCATCCAATTTACCGCCCCCTAGGCACCTACCTACCTTGCTGTCCTACCTAGCGGTCAACTCCAGGAGTGTCACTTTGTATTTTCCGCGGGGTAGGCAACTTACCTACCTAGCGGTACATCCAGCGGTAGCCCGTCAGTGCAGATGACCCATATTGCGGGCCCCATAACTCTCAGCTCCAATTGAACTGTGTGTCCTGCCACCTATGGATTTGAAGCCCCGGAAGTGTAGTTTCCAACCCAATTTACGGATTGTCAAACCGAATTTTCTAGAAGAAGTTATGCTCGTTTTAGTGTCCGAAGGTCAGATCAGTCAGTTATTAAATCCGCGAATGCTTTCGGGATTTGTTTCGCAAGTTGTCGGAACGGGAAATATTACCTTCTTGGACATGTGTGGGAGTCTTGGAAAGCAATTAGACATCTAATCCTTATCTTCCTTCAATAAGCAATCAATTTGGATGGATTAGAAAGAAATAGAATCCCAAAAAGGTAGAGTTCTAAAGGGGAGTTGATTTCCTTGTTGTTTAAGGGCTTGGCTTAGCATCTACACCTATTTAAGCCCCTTTGAACCCTAATTTCGGAGGAGAGAGGGAGAGAGAGAGAGAGCCATCCAAGGGAGGTCCCCAGCCACCAAAGGGGCCGTCCCCCTTCACCATCATCCATCTTTACACATCGGGGGTTTGCAAGACGAAGAAGACTCATCATTGAAGATTTGAAGAATTCATTGAAGGCCACAATGGGTTTTATCTTTTCTATCTCTTGTCTTTTTATTCCATTGATGTGTAACTAAATCCATACTAGGGATTCAATGTGAACCTATATGAATACTCTTTGTTAGAATTGACTATATTTTCGTAATTCAAGTTTCGAGTCATTCAATTTGTGATTTCTTCTTGTCTATGCATGGTTAGTGCTAGTCTTGAATTTAGGGTTTTATATGTTAAAGTTGAGATATGCGTGAGTTTCACCATTCTTAGCCAATATTCAATTGAATGAATGAATTTATTGTTGCAGGTTGCACGTTATCTTTGGTTCTCTTGTTCTTGTGCTTAATGGGTTCTCAATCATAGTTTATATGCAAGGTTTGCTATTGACTGTGATTGAGAATACTTCATTGTGTGCTTTGTGGGTTTTAGGTTATAGTTTATATGCAAGGTTTGCTATTGACTCAACTGGGAACGCTTGGTGTATGGTTGATGTATTTTCTGTTATAGTTTATATGCAAGGTTTGCTATTGACTGTAGTAGAGAGTATTTGATTTATTCCAGGACCACATAGCACTAATTATACATAATTTAAGAACGAACCCTTAACTTGATTAACATTCTTTGTGAAAGTCAATTCGAAGCATTGAGTAAACGTAGTTGGGGAGCATTGATGACCTAGTCCTCTCACCTCTTAATCACATTCACATATTATTGTTAACTGTTTTCTTAGTTTAATCTAGTTTTAATCTCAAATCAATCAAATCAATCTCAAATCTCTTGGTTACTGTTACTTGCTTAGCTTTAATTAGAATTAGCTTTAGTCGATAGATCACTTTTCCTCGTGGGAACGATCCCTACTTGTCGCTGTACTTATCTCACGATTCGTGCACTTGCGAGTTAGGTTTTTATAACACGATTTTACACATCAAGTGTTGCACACACACCCCCAAACCTAAATTAGACATTGTCCTTAATGTCTTTGGGGCATATAAACCAATAAACACTACGCAAACACATCCATAATTAAAGAGTTTCAAAAACACATTTTAATGTCCATTTAAAATCAAAAATTGAATCAAGTGTTGCATTCATTAACATCCTATATATTCATCATCAACTCAAGAGATATGGCAATGTAAGTTCATCAAGAGTCACATCACAATCCATGCGGACAAAATATGTTATCATTCAAGCCTAAATCCATTATCAAAAACAATCCACACCCTTATTCTAAACAAGAAACTAAAAAGCAAGAAAAAAAAATTAAAAAAAACAAAGAAATTGTACCTAGGTGGGGTGCCTCCCACCTCCGGCACTCCAAACTCCAAAATTTTGCTTTTCTTAGGATAAGGCTCTCGCCCTTTTTATGAGCACTCTTGGCTTGCTTGTCCCTCCAAGACTCACAGGTTGTCTTTGTTTCATCCCAAGAGATAAGGAAATCTTGCTTTAACACACAAGCAACACAACACACTTCCTCAAGAAGCAATAGAAAATCTACACACTAAGCACATTAGAAAGTTCCGGCAAATAAATATATACTCAATACATGCAATTGCCAACAAGAGTTTGGAGCACATTTATTACTCTAAAAGAAACAAACTTAACCAACTAAAAACACAATGCGAAAGAACATCTACATATGGAGGACAAAATTCCAAAAAACTGGTGACTTTTGAATTCGACCTATGTCCGCTCTTCAGTGCATGATTTCAAAAATACTCAATAAAAATTTCTCCAATTTTGTAACAGGAAAAAAGACATGTAAATGCACACTTTTCATTTAGAAACTATTTCAAAATTCAAATTATGAAAGTGTGGAAACGGACTTCGAAAATGGTTCACGTGCAGAATTTCAAAACAGGGCATTGCCAATGACCTTTGGTCGAAGAAACATTCATAACTTTTGAACTCCCGCCTAGAATTTTACGTTCTTTATACCGTTGGAACCGTATTGAAAAATTGAAGAATGTATCATGGGCAAAATAATTTATTTCCTCACCAAGAAGTACAGTTTAAATGGAACATTTGGCCTCAGAAATTTCAAAACAGGGAACTTTCGCAAAGGTCAAAGAAAAACTTGAAACAATAAAATGAAAAATGACTCAAATAATGAATCCACACCCCCAAACCTAATCTAAACATTGTCTTCAATCTATATATGACATTGAGATGCATGGACAATAAATAAACGAAGCATGGAAGGCAAGAACTCAAAACACAAACAACTTAAATACCCTAGGCACTAAACACAACACAAACAAATCACACACTTATTCTACTAAACAAAAATGTAAAAACTAAAATGGAAAATAAAATGAACAAAGAAAGAAATTATATCTAGGTGGGGTGCCTCCCACCAAGCGGTTGGTTTTACGTCCCCGCTAGACGTGCTACTTGGATAGGTGAACCGAATTCCAAGGTTTCGAATATGCACCTATATGCGATTAGGTCTTGGAAGTATTTGTCACACGCCGGCGTGTTCCTAATCACATAAAGCAAAGGCAAGTAAATGTGCACTTGAAAAAGTGGTTTAATGAGTTTAAGAAAATGCTTCCTCCATTTGCTTTTGAGAAGGCGGCTTGGAAAAATAGTAGGAGGGACATAAGTCTTCAATTCCTTCATTTCATTGTTTGTCTCCTCTTCTCCTACTTCTTCACCCGAGATACTAGAAGACTCATTAGCAAAATTGTGAACATAATTGTGCTCTACAATCTCACCATTCCTATGGATAGTGGTAACTTCTTCTAGCATTGGTGGACTTGGGAACTCTTGGCTCTCTTTCCCTTGCATGGCTACCATGATAGCTCCAAGGTGCACTTCTATTCTTCTCAACGAAGCTTCTAATCCCTAAAACCTAAGTGCACTTGCCTCCAAACATCCATTCAAAGTATGCTCGTATGTCATTTGTGATTCTCGGATGGCCTCTAGCATTTCTTCCTCGGGATTCCCATCCTTTGGCCTCGTATTGGAAGAATTTGAGTCATGATCTCTTTCTACCCTCGAGTTCCTTGAGGCAAATAATTCCATGTCCCAGTTGAATATAGCCAATTGCAAGTCAAAGTGATCCATTGTCCTTGAAAAGAAAACAAAAAAGAAAAAACGACAGAAGACAAATCAACTAATCCAAACACCAATCCCCGGCAGCGGCGCCATTTTGATGACTCGCTTTTTGTGTCGTTACCAAATTGCGAATTATCAAAAGAATGTTTATAAATGAATTCTTATGCAATGTGCTTTAAGTTTTTAAAACTAGTAAAGCGGTAAGCTTAAGATTCATTCCACGGGGATTAGGTTAGATTAATCAATTTGCTATATAATCTAAGTTAGTCTAACTAGTGTGCAATAAAGTAAATCATGATTAGAGGGATAGTGTGTGGTTTGAGAAACCACCAAACAATGCATGTAAAGTAAATATACAAAAATGTAAAGAGAATATGAATGGAGATAGGAATCCAATTCAAACAACTTAGATAAGAAAATGGGTTTAAACAATTAAGAGAGGTTTAGGGAAATGATAGAGTAGCTAATGGACCATTGAGCAATTCATACAAAATTTCATTAACGCACAATCTACACAATCAAGGACCGATCTCATTCGAAAGTGTTGTTTAGGTCGTCACTACGAACGCTAAACAACTTCCCACCAAAATGCCTAACCACTTAAGGAAAGGGGGTCAAGGTGGGATCGATTAGTGACGATCGAATGGCCTAGGCTATTAGGGTGATATCCCCACCAACAACCTAACCTATTCACTATGTGCTCTAATCAATCAAGTGTGTCAATAACTTAACCAATTTTATCACAAATAAATCCTACAACATATTGTAATCAACCAGTGTGTCAATACTCATTTAATCACATAAATGCAAGATCTAATTAAAAATCAAATAGAACTATAATTATGCAAACATAATATCCAAAGCTTTAGTAAATACTCAATGTCCAAATAATCTCTCAAATCATCCCCCTAAAATGGGGGTTTAATTACACATAATAACAAACAAGAAAAGGAAGTAAAATGTAGAGAAATCACCCTTGGGTCTCTCTTGTAAG
This sequence comes from Acer campestre, assembly GCA_954870605.1. Lineage (NCBI taxonomy): Eukaryota > Viridiplantae > Streptophyta > Magnoliopsida > Sapindales > Sapindaceae > Acer > Acer campestre. Next base: position 32,731,329 of record OX940803.1, on the reverse strand, counting down.
CTTAATCCTCCCTTGAGCTTCCTTGCTTGAATTACTTGTGCAAAGATCGGGTGTTGAGGATGTGTTTAGATAGGTGAAGTCATATGGAAAGTGACAAAGGAAATGGGTGGAGAAGATGGAAAGAAAGGAATGATTTAGGTGGAGTAATCGAAGTGTTTATTAGAGAGGAGAATGGTGGGATTAGGAATGGTTGAAGAAGGAAGATTTCTTGATGAACAAGAGTTGTCAAGAGTTGTCCATTCTCTATAAAAATGGTGTATTTATATGTTTTGAAGGCTAGGGTTAGAAATAGACATGAAAGGACAAGAATATCCCTAAAAAATGGATTGAAAAATGTCCATTTCGCTGCTTCTAGCAAGTGGAGTTCGCCATGGCGCGCACTAGGGTCGCCGTGGCGATAGGGAGTGCGCAGCAGCTAAGAAAACAGGCATAACTTTCTGTAGAAAACTCAGAATCACAATCCGTAAAAACCGCTGGACAGTAGACTTCCGTAGCTTTCCGAATATATGTAATCCGAAATATGGTTCGATTTTAAAAGAGAGATATGCCTATTTGAAGATGAATGATCTGCACACACTTTTTACAATTTCAGCCCCTTTTGCCACCAATATTACTCCAATGCCTCTGAACTTTATAAATACCTGAAAACATTTAATTCACACCATTAAATCATGGGATATTGCCCGAGAATCAAGCAAAAAGAGAAGGAAGTGAGGGCCAAAATCATACCAATTTTGGTTCGATCAATGGTCCAGTTGAATCCGGGGTTCCAATAGTTGAAGGGACCCAGATTGAATCTGCAGCTGTGGAGGAGGACGATTCGGCAGGGCCTCAGGTTCCAACAGTTGAGGGGGTCCAGACTGAAATTACGACCGGGGTTAAGGGGGTGGAAGCAGCTGACCACGGAGAGCACCCGGAGGAGGAGAAAGAAGACTGATTCAACATTTTTTATTGTATATGTAGGGAAAAATTCCGTGGTACACGCAACGGAAGCGAGACTAAAAATAGATTTAGTAACTTTAAATTTTTTTCCTTTTTAGGAACCTTAACCCTTTAATTAATTAAACAAATATATAATCAACAAAAGAAGAATATCTTTTGTCGCGTGATCCGATTGACTTACGTCGATGGTAATCCGCAAGATCTTCAATCCTAGCACGAACGTGAATCACCTAGGAGCGTGGTCTCCCTTTTTCTTTGAATTGCAAACCTGAGAATGGACAAACAAACTTTTCTTTTCTTTTTGTTAGTCACAAAACAATCAAAAGAAGACTAAGATTATTCCGGTCACTTTTGAGTTCTCAATCTAATGATTGAAACTCGCGTGAACCTAAATCGATGTTGTACACACAAGCTTATTGATGAACAAGCAATTAGTGTACCATCAAAGAATAATCTATTCACTCTTTTATGTTTTAGTAGAATAAAATAATCCTTTCTATGAATTGAGAAGAAGAAGAAGATTTAATCAAGCACCACACACTCTGGGTGGCCGAATTCTATAAGTCCAAATATATAGGTGGCCAAATTTTCTTCCTCTTTTTCTTTTAGGGTGGCCGAAAATCCTACTCCAAAAGGGACTAGGGTTGCCGCAAATCACAAGCAAAAAGGAGTTTGTGTTGCACCCTAATTCCCATATAGTTTAAGACTTCAAACCCTAATCCAACTCATAGATCTTTTATTTTTATTTGACTAAATAAAAAGACTTCTTATTTGATTAAATAAATAAAATTAATTATTTATTTTCTTATCAAACAAGTCTTTTAATTTTAGTATACTACTACCAATAGTATAACTCTAGGAATCATATTTCCTAATCAGAAAAGATTTGTTTCTTAATTAAACAATTAATTAATAAATTAATTAATTCTTATTTGATTAAAACAATGAAACAAAATAATATATTAGGTTTGCCGCCCGACTCATACAAATGGGCCATATATTATTTTCTTATTTCATTTAATCCATTGGACTTTAAATAAAAAGCCCACATGTGAACCAGACCCATTCTTACTAAAAGAAACAAGCCCACATGCCTTTCATTAATATATTAATATAATTGAGCAACCCATTAAATAAATAATGTGCAAATTATATTCTTAATATATTAAATGCAATTCTAAATGGACCCATAAATTGGTCCGGTAGAATATATCAAGTGATCCATACAAGTCCGTGTGGATTTGGGATCTTGGCGGGCTATCTAAATTTAAGCTTCAATAGACATAACCTAATCACAATCAACAAATGATTCACTTAGGTCCGATCCATTAATTTTAACTCATTTCACTAAAGAGCTAAAATTGAACTCTTAAATAAAGACAGAAAAGGAAGATGTTCCTCATTCATACCCTAGACAATCATGTTGGAGATAGTGTATCCTTGTGATTAATATCAGTAATCGCCAAGAGTTCATAGACCGCTTATAACTCTCCAAGTTACCATATTTACTCATATGACCACGTTTTGAACTTGGATATTTTGACTTGTCCAGAAGCCATGTTTTCAATAGACACTATCGAAAACTCAACGTTGAGATTTAATATCCAATTACCTCAAAAAATCCATATGATGATATTATACTCTCTTTTAATAAATGGAGCCACGATGTCCATATCTATAAATGAAGTCCTCTATCGATTAACAAATGAATATCACCAAACTATCGAGGATAGACTATATGATATAATCGTACTCATTGATAACTCAAATGGTATCACTTGCAACCATAAGTCCATCATTTATCTCAGGATTAAGAAAGACTCTCCGATTGTCCTGATAATGAAGAGACTTTTATCTACTGACGGTTATAGATAAAGTATTTCATTGTGATCCAGTTCAATGCACCTAGTGCACTAGATTCTTTTGCTCGAAGACACTCCGATGATTTTAGACTCATCATATCTCATTTGATCCTACTCAAATGCTAGCAAAAGAATTCTACAACTTTAACAAGATAAAGGTGCCCAACCTTTAACTTAAGTTGTGAACAATATTTAAGACTAACTAAAGAATTGTGTCTACCACATACATATCCAGATGTACGAACAATTCTTCTTTTCTCATAGTCTTTAGACCTTATGATTATTTACTTTGACAATTATAATATTAAACTATAAATGCTATAAGATTTGTTTAAACCAGAAATCACTTTATTAATATGAAAAAGATTGTTAATTACAATATTACACTCTTGCTATTGAGCATAATCCTAACAAGGCCACTTTAGCACCAGGCTTCTGGGAGGAGGGTATACCCCGACCAAGGTAGCAGGAGCGCCATTAGGCTATTTCCTGGTCTCGAAATGGAGAAGTAAGGAATCAAGTACCCTGGCGAGGTATCCCGATCCTTCTGTAAGTCTGTCCTGGTAGGCAACTCAGGCCACTTTAGCACCAAGCTTCTTGGAGGAGGGTATACCTTGACCAAGGCAACAGGAGCGCCATAAGGCTATTTCTTGGTCTTGAAATGGAGAAGTACGGAGTCAGGTACCCTAGCGAGTTATCCCGATCCTTCTGTAAGTCAGTACTGGCAGGCACCTTAGGCCACTTTACCACCAAGCTTCTTGGAGAAGGGTATACCCCGACCAAGGTAGCAGGTGCGCCATAAGGCTATTTCCTGGTCTTGAAATGGAGAAGTAAGGAGTTAGGTACCCTAGAGAGGTATCCCAATCCTTCTGTAAGTCTGTCCTGGTAGGCAACTTAGGCCACTTTAGTACCAGGCTTCTTGGAGGAGGGTATACCCCGACCAAGGCAGCAGGAGAGCAATAAGGCTGTTTCTTAGTCTTGAAATGGAGAAGTAAGGAATTTGGTACCCTAGCGAGGTATCCCGATCCTTCTGTAAGTCTGTCTTGGTAGGCAACTTAGGCTATTTTAGCACCAGGCTTCTTGGAGGAAGGTATACCCCGACCAAGGCAGCAGGAGCGCCATAAGGCTATTTCCTGGTCTTGAGGCAATTCAGTAATGGCGAATAACCTGTAGAGTGGACATCACGTCAGAGACATTGGAGAATCAAGTAGGAGACATTGCATAATGGACACAAGAGAGTAGTGTAGGAGAAGAAACTGATTTTATTGAATTTCCCAAGTAGTACAATATGAATTCGGGGTGTGTATACCAGCCGATATAAATTTAATTTCTAAGGGTAGAACTTCTTGAGGTGATCGGCGTTCCACGTATGATCCACTGGGTACCCCTCAATGTCCTCTAGCTTGTAGGCACCACCCCGAAGCACTGCTTTTATTAGGTAGGGACCTTCCCAGATAGGAGCCAACACCCCATCGGACCTCCTTCGTGTGTTCTGAGTTACTTTCCTAAGAACCAAATCTCCTTCTTTGAAATTTTGGATCCTTACCCTTTTATTGAAGTGTCAGGCTATCTTACTCTAGTACACTACCACTTTTTCAGCGATCCTGCTTTGCTTTTCCTCAAGTAGATCCAGATTGGCTCTTAACTTAGCCTCATTATCTTCCGGTTCATAATTTTGGACCCGGAAAGATATGAGCTTATGATTGATGGGTAAGAAGACCACTTCAGTCCCGAATACTATTGAGTAGGGGGGTCTCTCCCGCTGCAGTCCGCCTGGTTGTTCTGTAAGCCCACAGTACATTGGGTAATTCTGTAACCCATAAACCTTTCTTTTGTTGAAGCTTTTTCTTCAAGAGCTTTTTAATGGTCTTGTTGGTAGCTTCAACCAACCTATTGGTCTGAGGATGAGCCACTGACGCAAAACAAAGATCGACGTTTCGGCCTTCACAGAATTCCCTGAAGTTGGCGTTGTCAAACTACTTTCCCAGATTAATTATGATGGCCATCGGGGTACCAAAACGGCAGATAATGTTCTCCTTAACAAAGTTGGTAGTGTTTTTTTTCAGTTATTCGGGTGAGGGCCTTGGCTTCTACCCATCGGGTAAAGTAATCTATTGTCACCACTACATGTTTGGCCTAGTCGGGTGCAGTAGGGAGCGGCCCTATCAGGTCTAGTCCCCAAATTGCAAAGGGGTAGGGTGTACTGATTGAGAAGAGTCTTTCCGGTGGGAGATGATGAAGGTTTGCTGTTCTCTGACAAGCCTTGCAGGATCGTGCAAACTACTTTGCATCCTAGTGTATAGTCGGCCAGAAGTAGCCCATTCTAATTATCTGGTAAGCTAGTGTTTCGCCTAATGCATGGTTACCACAGTCCCCTAAGTGCACCTCGTTGAGTGCCCAGCGCGCATCATCGGGATGGACACATTTGAGTAGAGGGAGAGATTTTCCCTTACGGTAGAGGTATCCATTTACCAGGTAGTACTGGGTTGTAATCCTCTTAAGCCAGCGGGCTTGATCCGGATCTGCAAGGAGAGTGTCACTTTAAAGATAGTCTGCTATTGGATCCATCCAACATGGGGGGCGGCTGATTGGGAGGACTTCTACATCTTTAGCTATGCTGGAACGGGGAATCAATTGGTTGGGTACTCCTCTTGGTAAAACATGCCCTTCTCCTGTTGCAATCTTGGCTAGGACATCTGTGCGGTGGTTCTTTTCTCTGGTGAAAATAAATATAAACAAGTCCTAATATAATCTATAGGGGGGGGGGGGGGGGTGTGAATAGATTTTAATCCCTTTTTACCAATTTTTGAGATTAATCAAGATTACAAAATAATCCCAACTAGTCAACAAATGAAATCATGTGTAGAGAATGTGGAAAGTAAATAACACATGATTTTTACGTGGAAACCCACATGGGGAAAAACCACGGGCTGTTTAGTGCGCCACACTAGAACCTCAATCCACTACTTGCAAATACGATTACAATCTAGGTTGACCACATCACACCTAAGATTACTAATCCGTCTTTGCTACCCACAGGCTTTTAGAAGTGAACCTAGTTCATGCTTGCAAACTACCAACAAGGCAAATACAAGACTTGACTCTAAATGAAGAGATAAAACAACCTAGTGTGAATATGTGCAATATTCAAGATGCTCAAAATGCAAGGTTAGACATTTTAGCTTATCTAGGCATGGATGAACATGTTAGACATTCCTAGATATCATCTTACTAAGTGGCATGCATAAAACATAACAAAATAGACAAACAAAGTCCTATATGCAATATCCACCACAATACAACTTACAAACCACAATAACACAATCTTGAACCTAGGTCAAGTCATAAGGGAGCAATCTTGAACCTATTCAAGTAATAAATGAGCAATCTTGAACCTATTCAAGTAATAAATGAGCAATCTTGTAGAGAGAGAACATATGACATGATGCAAGAGATGTTCTAACTACAAGTCATGTGAGCAAAGATGAAAACCCTAAGAGAATCATACTAGAACATGCTAAATGATGAATGAATCATGCAAGAATGATGAGTTTTGGAGTTTGAAGTAATAAAAAGGTGTTCTTGATACCTTGGCTTTTAAGACATTTAGAAGCTCTCAAAAAGATGTAATTTTTGCTCTGAAAATGAGCCAAGGCCAAACAAGATATATATATATATATGAGATCCAATCAAAGTGAGGTCGTTTTGGAAAAAAACTGTTCGAATTCCGTCATTTGCGCTGGTGAGGTTGCGCTGGTCACCAGCGCACCACTAGCGCATAGCCTAAGCGCTCAACTTGTGCTGGACGACCAGCGACAATTCTCTAGGAGAGTTGCGCTGGTGAGGCTGCGCCTGACGACCAGTGCAACACCAGCGGCAAACCTCTGCCAAGGTTGCGCTGGTAACCCGCGTTAGGGCACCAGCGCACACACAAAAACTAGCCAAAACATAGTTAAAAAAAGTGCAAGTGTGATTGATGTGAAATACAAATAAACAAAGAAGTAAATATCACACATGCATGCTAGAGAGTGTGTGTGTGCAACTAAATCTCTTCAAAGAGATTCAAGAACAAGATTATACCTTCCATGAAGCTTTAGAAATCTACAATGAGGTTCTTAAACATTTGAGGAGAAAAACTTCAATCCTAAGCTACCCTTACAAGATTGAACCCCATTGTGATTTTGTCAATGAAATAAGCCAATTAAAAAGTGAGGCATTTACAATCTCCCCCTTTGGCTATTTCGTGACAAAATCAACAATCACAAGCAACCTCACAAAAGGAAAAAAAATTGTTGGTCAACAAAATTTCTACATTACAAATAAGCCCTAGTCTAAGTCTTGAACATCTTCAAGTCATTTCCAAGCTTGTAAAAAAATTCCAACCTACACAAAAACAACAAGAAAATATACCTTGGAAGAACAGGTGTGTGAGAGGTGCTTGATCAAAAGGAATTACAATCAAATAATGTAATCATGCAATGCAATTCAACTCCCCCTAAATGCATCAACTCCCAATAAGGGTTACTCTCTCTCTTAACTCCCCCTAAATGCAATGCCAAATTAAAACAAATCTCCCCAACCTTACTCCCCCTTTTTGTCATAAGATAGGCAAAGGGAGTCTCCCCTAATAGGTAAGCATTTAGCAATGAGAGCTTGTAGCACAAAAACATATGCATAATCATATGAGCAATTTTATGCAACTCAATTAAGTAAGAGAGATTCAAGGAGTTTTATTGAAAGAAAACATGTGTGACAAGGATGCTTTGCAAGCAAGACATGTTGCATTCAAACTAAAAAACAATGGTATTTGGCAAAGCAAACAACAAAGGTTTCCTTAAGGAATTCAAACCAATTTCACCCATTGCATGGAAAAAGATTAGAATATAGAGTTTAAACATTTCAAATTTTAACAAGCAACTAAATCCAACTTTATAAGCAAAACAAGACATGGGCGACTTTGCACCTTATTAGATTTTTCCGGGTGAGATTCCGGTATGATAGTAGCCTTGTTCTACAAATAAAGAGGGAGAGACTATGGATATAAAGAACCTTATTGATTGAAGTCTCAAAGTTAGCTTTTGCACACAAATTTTCCATTCAAGATAAAGCAATTAGGCATATCATACTTTTCACTTAAGCATGTCAACAAAAAGAATCATCATGTCATAGGAATCAATTAAAGGTCATTCATCAAGTACTTCCAAAGTACATTTCCTATTCCAAAAATGCATGTTTGAGCATAATTATAACATGGATTGCAAGCAAGTCAATAAGTCACACTTATTAAGAAAAATACATATAAGCATGAATAACCAATCATCTCAAGCAATTAAAGAAGAGGCATAAAATATTTCAGTGTAGCACAATGCATGTTCATGCAACTTTGCTCTCTTTGCTTGAGCTCCCTATATGGGGTCAAGACAAACCACTTCAACCCAAGTGACAAATCCCAATAGACTTGCTAACATTCCCAAATCTAAGAGTGTCTAAGGGTTTTGTAAACAAATCTGCTAGTTGGTCTTTTGTTCCCACATGTTCCAATGCAATGATTTTACTCTCAACTAGCTCTCTTATGAAGTGGTGTCTAATGTCAATGTGCTTGGTCCTAGAATGTTGGACGGGATTCTTAGAAATGTTTATGGCACTCATGTTATCACAAAATAAAGTAAGAGTACCTTGCTCCAAGCCATAGTCGGCTAGCATTTGTTTCATCCACATCAATTGAGTACAAGCACTACCGGCGGCAATGTATTTCGCCTCGGCCGTGGATAGGGAAATTGAGTTTTGTTTCTTACAAAACCAAGAAACTAAGTTGTTTCCAAGGAAAAAGCAACTGCCCGATGTACTTTTCCTATCATCATAATTTCCCGCCCAATCGGCATCACTATATCCAATAAGACTTGGATTAGTGTCAAAAGAGTACCAAATCCCATGGTTTGAGGTACCATTCACAAACCGAATAATCCTCTTTACCGCAACAAGGTGAGATTCCTTGGGATTAGCTTGGTACCTAGCACAAACACCCATACTAAATGCTATATCGGGCCTACTTGCGGTCAAGTAAAGCAAGCTCCCTATCATGCCACGATATAGACTTTGCTCCACATCCTTTCCACTAGCATCTTTGTTTAGTTTCAAGGTGGTGCTCATGGGTATGTCACAATGTTTGGCATTCTCAAGGCCAAACTTCTTCACTAGGCTCTTGGCATATTTAGCTTGAGATATGAAGATCCCATCATGCGTTTGCTTGATTTGCAAGCCCAGGAAGTAATTTAGTTCACCAACCATGCTCATCTCAAACTCATGAGACATGACATCAACAAATTGTTAAACTTTCAAGTTGTTGGTGGAACCAAAAACAATGTCATCAACATAAATTTGAGCTATGAATAGCTCATCTTTAGTGCACTTGATGAACAAAGTCTTGTCAACACTACCTCTAGAGTAGCCATTGTCAACAAGATAGAGAGTGAGGCGCTCATACCAAGCCCTCGGTGCTTATTTCAACCCATATAAAGCCTTTTTGAGGCGATAGACATGAGAGGGGTGGTGTGGATCCACAAACCCCTTGGGTTGCTCAACAAACACTTCCTCATGCAAAAAGCCATTAAGGAAGGCACTCTTAACATCCATTTGGTGTAATTTGAACTTGTATACACAAGAAATGGATAAGAGAAGCCTAATGGACTCTAGGCGGGCAACGGGAGCAAAAGTCTCCTCAAAGTCAATACCCTCAATTTGAGAGTACCCTTGTGCAACAAGACTTGCCTTGTTTCGTACAATGTTGCCATCCTCATCGGATTTGTTCCTAAACACCCATTTAGTGTCTATGACATTGGTGTTTTTAGGTCTAGGAACAAGAGTCCAAACCTCATTTCTCTCAAATTGGTTTAGCTCTTCTTGCATGGCAAGAACCCAATATTCATCATTTAAGGCCTCATCAACCTTTCTGGGTTCTATTTGAGAGGTGTAACAAGTATAGCTAATTTGATTAGCTATTTGACGTCTAGTCCTAACACTCTCTCTAACCTCTCCAATGATATCATCCTTATCATGGAGTTTTCTAACCCAAGGAGCGGGTTCATTAGAGTCCAATGGAGGAACTCTATTTAGAGGTAAATCATCCTCTTCATCTTGGTTTGACTTCACACCACTTGAAGTCTCACCACTTTCCTTCAAAGGAAGGTCATCTAACTCACAAACATCCTCCTCATGGTCATCATGTTTTGGCCTACAATCATCAAATACCACATTTGATGATTCCATCACACTTCGAGTCTTAAGATTAAAAACTCTATAGGCCTTGCTATCAAGTGCATTTCCAATAAAAATACCTTCATCACTCTTAGCATCAAACTTGCCAAGTTGATCACGGTCATTAAGTATATAGCACTTACTTCCAAAGATATGGAAATAGCTCACATTGGGTTTTCTACCCTTCCATAACTCATAGGATGTTTGTTTAGTCCTGGGCCTAAGGAATACTCTATTCCCTATGTAGCAAGCCGTATTAATGGCTTCGGCCCAAAGATTTCTAGAGACTTTGTTGCTAAGCAACATCACACGGGCCATCTCTTGAAGGACTCTATTCTTCCTCTCAACAACTCCATTTTGTTGAGGAGTCGTAGGGGCCGAAAATTCATGGGAAATGCCTAAGCTATTGCAAAAATTCTCAAAGCTAGCATTTTCAAATTCTTTCCCATGATCACTTCTAATTTTCTTAATGCTTTTAATGTGAGAAGTTTTCTCATTTTGAATTTTGACACAAAGCATTTTAAATTTCTCAAAGGCTTCGGACTTTTCCCTTAGGAAGTAAGTCCATGTAAACATAGAGAAGTCATCAACAACCACAAGAATGTACCTTCTACCACCTAAGCTTTCGGTTTGAATGGGACCTATAAGGTCCATATGGAGAAGCTCCAATGGTTCTTTGGTAGAAAGGTATTTGCCTTTCTTGTGGACACTCTTGGTTTGCTTGCCTTGTTGGCATGGTCCACAAACACCCTCAACCTTTTCCCCAAGCTTAGGAAGGCCTCTAACAACATTCATTCTATCAAGGACTTTCAAGTCCCTATAGTTCACATGGCCAAGTCTTTGGTGCCACACTTCAACTTGCGCACTAGTGGACAAGTTACAAGAGATGAGATTTGACTCGAGACAATAACAATTGTCACTTGATCTCTTGCCTTTCAACAAAACTTGCCCATTTTCTTTAAGAATAGAGCAATCAATTTTGCCAAACATAACCGAAAGCCCCTCATCACTTAAGTGTGATATGCTAATAAGATTTGCTTGCAAGCCATCTACATAAAGAACATTGGGCAAGGAGGGCAACCCGGGAATAGATATGTTACCTTTCCCTATAACTTTTTTCTTAGACCCATCACCAAAGGTGACGAATCCACCATCCTCCATTACAAGAGTTTTAAAGAAACTCTTGTTTCTAGTCATGTGCCTAGAACACCTACTATCAAGGTACCAAGTGTTGAAGGCATTTGCTTTCAAGGCAACTTGGGCCACATAGCAATAATAATCATCATTCCTATTCAATTTAGGTGAAACAAAGTCATTCCTAGGAGCCATTGGTCCATTGTCTCTAAATTTCCTAGGAGCATGCATTGTGACTCTTCTAAGCATATTTTTCTCAATCATGCTTTCTCTACTACACAATTTAATATACTTGAAACAATTAGGCCTAATGTGGCCTTCAATACCACAAAAATGGCAAGTAGGAGAGAAATAAGGATTCATACCATAGCCTTGTGCAAGAATTTGTGGCCTCATTCTATTTTGAGTTGCTCTTGGGTGTTGAGGCTGTAGGGAAAAATATACCGTAAAGTACACGCAGCGGAAGCGAGACTAAAAAAAAATAGGTTTAGAAGCTTTTAAAAATTTTTCCTTTTATGAACCTTAAACCCTTTTAATCAATTAAAGATATATTTTATCTAACAAAAGAAGAATACCTTTTGTCGCCTGATCCGATTGACTTACGTCGATGGTAATCCGCAAGATCTTCAATCCTAGCACGAACGTGGATCACCTAGGAGCGTGGTCTCCCTTTTCTTTGAATTGCAAGCCTGTGATTGGATAAAACAAACTTTTCTCTTCTTTGTTAGTCACAAAAACAATCAAAAGAAGACTAAGATTATTCCGGTCACTTTTGAGTTCTCAATCTTATGATCGAAACTCGCGTGAACCTCGATCGATGTTGTATACACAAGCTTATTGATGAATAAGCAAATAGTATACCATCAAAGAATAATCTATGTCTCTTTTTATTTTAGTAGAATAAAAGTTATCTTTCTATGAATTGAGAAGAAGAAGAAAATAGAATCAAGCACACAAAAACCCTAAGTGGCCGAATTCTATAAGTCCACTTATATATGTGGCAAAATTTTCTTTCTTTCTTTTTATTAGGGTGGCCGAAATCTCTAACCTAAAAGGGACTAGGGTTGCCGCAATACTCAAGCCAAAAAGAGTTTGTATTGCACCCTAATTCCTATTTAGTTTAAGACTCCCAAACCCAAATCCAACTCATAAATCTTTTATTCTTTTATTTGACTAAATAAAAAGACTTCTTATTTGATTAAATAAATAAAATTAATTATTTATTTTCTTGTCAAACAAGTCTTTTAATTTAAGTATACTACTACCAATAGCATACCTTTAGGAATCATATTTCCTAATCAGAAAAGATTTGTTTCTTAATTAAACAATTAATTAATAAATTAATTAATTCTTATTTAATTAAACAATGAAACAAAATAATATATTAGGTTAATTAATTCACCTTTGCCGCCCCACTTAAAATAAATGGGCTATATATTATTTTCTTATTTCATTTAATCCATTGGACTTTAAATAAAAAGCTCACATGTGAACTAGACCCATTCTTACTAAAAGAAACAAGCCCACATGTCATTCATTAATATATAAATATAATTGAGCAGCCCATTACATAAATAATGTGCAAATTATATTCTTAATATATTAAATGCAATTCTAGATGGACCCTTAAATTGGTCTGGTAGAATATATCAAGTGATCCATGCAAGTCCGTGTGGATTGGGGATCTTGGCGGGCTATCTAAATTTAAGCTTCAATAGACATAACCTAATCACAATCAACAAATGATTCACTTAGGTTCGATCCATTAATTTTAACTCATTCCACTAAAGAGCTAAAATTGAACTCTTAAATAAAGACAGAAAAGGAAGATGTTTCCTCATTCATACCCTAGACAATCATGTTGGAGATAGTGTATCCTCGTGATTAATATCAGTAATCGCCAAGAGTTCATAGACCGCCTATAACTCTCCAAGTTACCATATTTACTCATATGACCACGTTTTGAACTTGGATATTTTGACTTGTCCAGAAGCCATGTTTTCAATAGACACTATCGAAAACTCAATGTTGAGATTTAATATCCAATTACCTCAAAACATCCATATGATGATATTATACTCTCATTTGATAAATGGAGCCACGATGTCCATATCTATAAATGAAGTCCTCTATCGATTAACAAATGAATATCACCAAACTATCGAGGATAGACTATGCGATATAATCGTACTCATTGATAACTCAAATGATATCACTTGCAACCATAAGTCCATCATTTATCTCAGGATTAAGATAGACTCTCCGATTGTCCTGATAATGAAATGACTTTTATCTACTGACGGTTACAGATAAAGTATTTCATTGTGATCTAGTTCAATGCACCCAGTGCACTAGATTCTTTTGCTCGAAGACACTCCAATGATTTTAGACTCATCATATCTCATTTGATCCCACTCAAATACTAGCAAAAGAATTCTACAACTTTAACAAGATAAAGGTGCCTAACCTTTAACTTAAGTTGTGAACAATATTCAAGACTAACTAAAGAATTGTGTCTACCACATACATATCCAGATGTACAAACAATTCTTCTTTTCTCATAGTCTTTAGACCTTATGATTATTTACTTTGACAATTATAATATTAAACTATAAATGCTATAAGATTTGTTTAAACCAGAAATCACTTTATTAATATGAAAAAGATTGTTAATTACAATATCACACTCTTGCTATTGAGCATAATCCTAACAGAGGCAACTCTCTCCTTTGTTGTTAAGCAAGATTGACATGTCTCCTCGGTTGAGCATGAAAGACCCCATGTTGAGCTTGTGGGATCCTTTGTTGTGGAGGTCTTGGTTGTGGGGGTCTAGCTTGAGGAGCTCTAGCTTGTGGTGGAGCTCTTGTTGGAATCCTTGCTTGTGCTTGCTTGGAGGATTCACCAACTTCAACCCACTTAGTTGAATGTTGTGGGGTTTGAGCACTTTCAACTTCTTTGCTCTTGACAAAAGTTGTCTTCTTCAAAGGTGTGGCTTCCACTTCTTCCACATATCCTAGCCCCTTTTTGTCACACTGACTTTTCCCACAAGAAAGCATTTTGTCAAGCTTCTCGGTTCCGGAAGTCATCTTAGCCATCAATCCTCTTGCTTCCATGAGCTCTTTCCTCAAGCTTTCTTTATTCTTCTTAGCCATGACTAGCTCCATTTTCAAACCTTCTTCCATCTCTTTAGCTTTACTCATTTCCTTTCTCAAATGAGTTACCTTAGAGGTCAATTCAAGCTTTTCCTCTTTCAACTTTTGTATTTCCTTCTTCTTCTTTGATCTTGAGTTATGAAAGAATCTCATGAAGTCATCATAGCCCATTTCTTCATCAAACTCAAAGTTGGAGCTAGAAGAGTTGCTCTCACCATTTGAGTCACTTTCTTCTTGCTTGTCTTCTTTTTCTTCTTCTTTTTTGTCACTCACAACCTCATTGTTATTGTGAGAAGATGAGAAAGCAATGAAGATGGCATCTTGGTCTTCATCATCATCCGAAGACCTATCTTCCTCTTCTAAGTCATCACTATCACTCCATGTCACCGCCATGGCTTTTCCTTTCTTCTTCTTCAAGTTAGCACATTCGGGAGCAATGTGTCCAAAGCCACTACACTCATAGCATTGGACACCCTTCTTGTGGTCCTTCTCTTGAGTTTGCTCCATTTTCTTGAAAGGAGCTTTCTTCTTTATAAGCTTTCCCTTGGAGCCAAACCCTTTCTTCTCAAACCTCATAAATTGCTTGAACTTCTTTGCCATCAAGGCAATTTCTTCATCCGAGTCTTCTTCATCCTTTTCTACCTTGATGCTTTTCAAGGCAAGACTTTTTTGCTTCTTTTGAGGTGTAGATGTAGGACCCTTCCTAGATTCATAAGCCAAAAGCCTTCCAATAACTTCACTTGGCTTCATCTTTGAGTAATCACTATTCTCTTCCAACGCTGTCACCTTAGATTCAAACCTCTCGGGAAGCGACCTCATGATCTTTTGCTTAATTCTTCTATCCGAGTAGGGATCACCAAGCTGGTGACTTTGGTTCACTATATCCATAAGCTTCACTTGGAAGTCATTGAAGCACTCATCCTCCTCCATCCTTATAGTCTCAAATTGTGTTTGGAGGACTTGAAGCTTGGAGTCCTTTACCACCTCGGTCCCTTCATGAGCCGTCTCCAATATATCCCAAGCTTCCTTTGCTATCCTAGTGGTTTTGATGAGTTTGTATTGGTTGTCATCCATGGCACATAAAATGGCATGCATGGCCTTGTTGTTCCATTTTGAGGCTTCAAACTCTTGAGGGGTCCATTGTGCCTTTGGCTTGGGAACTTCCTCTCCACCTCCCGTAAGAGTCATCATAGGTGGCGTATATCCATCTTCAATCATCATCCAAGCCCGATCATGAATTTGGCACACATAAGCTTCCATTTTGCCCTTCCATGATGCGTAGTTGACCCCGGTAAGCAAAGGGGGTCTTGTGCTAGAGGCACCTGATCGGTCTATTTCTATATATGTTTTAGACCCCTATTTCCTAGTCTTTGTGCTTTGTTCTCGAGTATTTTAGGTTGTTTGATGTGCTTGTTGAGCTGTGCAGGTCTCGTTATTAGAAGTGGTGCAAATATTCAAGTATGGAAGAAAAGATGTCAATGCTGATCAGAAGTACATTTTTCTGCAATGGACCGCCCCCTAGGTAGTGCCTACCTAGCGGTCCTATGCCGCGGTCAATGCATGTTGAAGCCTCCAAGTGAAATTGTGAAGGACCGCTCCCTAGGTAGTGCCTACCTAGCGGTCCTACCTAGCACCAAACTCCAGAGAAGTTGTCCAAAGATGACCGCGGCCTAGGCATGTCCTACATAACGGTCCTAGCTTGCACTAAACTCCAGAAGTCTGTCATTCAAGTGACCGCCCCCCAGACACTGTCCTACCTAGCGGTGGTCTCCAGTGGTGTTGCAAAAAGAGTACCGCGGTGTAGGCAAGTTGCCTACCTAGCGGCACGTGCAGCGAGAGTTTAAGTAATCTGATTCGTTTAGGTCAGCGAACGACGAGGTTGCGAGCCACTATAAATAAGACATGAGAGGGCTTTCAGAAGAAGTTAGAGACTGCGAGATTGAGAGCTATTCTACCATCCATCCTTGGAAGAGACCGAAAAGCAAGAAGAAGACGAAGGATTCGAAGCAAGATTAGAAGACAACAATGGGTTCTATATTCTCCTCTTCTATATTTTTGTTTACTCCATTGATGTGTAACTAAATCTTTACTAGGGATTCGATGTGAACCTCTATGAATACTCTTTGTTAGAATTGACTATGTTTTAGTAATTCAAGTTTTGTTTCATTCAATTTGGGATTTCTTCTTGTCTATGCATGGTTTGTGCTAGTCTTGAATCTAGGGTTTATATGTTAAGGTTGAGAGATGTGTGGGTTTCACCAGTCTTAACCAATAATCAATTGAATGAATGAATTTATTGTAGCAGGTTATTGCACGTTATCTTTGGTTCTCTTGTTCTTGTGCTTAATGGATTCTCAATCATAGTCTACACGCAGGGTTTGCTAATGACTGTGATTGAGAATACTTGATTATGTGCTGTGTGGGTTGTAGGTTATAGTTGATATGCAGGGTTTGCTATTTACTCAACTGAGAAACGCTTGGTGTATGGTTGATTATTTTCTGTTATAGTTTATATGCAGGGTTTGCTATTGATTGTAGTAGAAGTATTTAATTTATCCCAGGACCACATAACACTAATTATACATAATTTAAGAACGAACCCTTAACTTGATTAACATTCTTTGTGAAAGTCAATTCGAAGCATTGAGTAAACGTAGTTGGGGATCATTGATGACCTAGTCTTCTCACCTCTTGATCTCATTCTCATATTCTTGTTAATTGTTTTCTTAGTTTAATCTAGTTTTAATCTCAAATCAATCAAATCAATCTGAAATCTCTTGGTTACTGTTACTTGCTTAGCTTTAATTAGAATTGGTTTTAGTCGATAAATCTCTTTTCCTCGTGGGAACGATCCCTACTTGTCGCTGTACTTATCTCACGATTCGTGCACTTGCGAGTTAGGTTTTTATAACACGATTTTACACATCAAGTTTTTGGCGTCGCTGCCGGGGAATAGTGAATTTATTGGTTATTTCTAGTTTTAGTTTTAGTTAATAGATTTATTAGTTCAGGTAGTCGAGTCATTAATTTTTAGCTTTTTAGATTTTTCTTTTTATTCATTCTTTTTCTTTTTCTTTTCAGAGTTTACTAGTGATTTGTTTGTCTCATTGCAAGTTTTGACAGCAGATGCAAGGTAGAAGATCTCAACAGGGAGAATTACTACCTTTGAACGATAATATAGATCGTATCAGAAATTTAGCAATGGAAGACGAGCGAAATCAGGAACAGAATCAAGAGAGGGTGCAACAGGCCCCTAACCTTGTTCCTAATCCAGTGTATGAGGCAGAACCGATCAGAAGTATGAAGGATTACAGTAGACCAGTTGTGAGCAATGACCCTTTGTGTATTGTGCTAGAACCTGCAGCAAGGAATTATGAGCTGAAGAGTAGCCATTACAATCAGCTGCCCAGTTTCCATGGATTACCAGATGAAGATATACTCTTGTTCTTCAGAGAGTTTTATGGAGCAATTCAGTCCTTCCCTAACTACAAGATAACTGAAAATCAGCTGCGTATGAGATGCATTCCACATGCATTGAAAGGAGAGGCGAAAGCTTGGCTGTTAACTTTGCCTCCTGCATCTTTGAGAACATGGGATGAAGTGCGAGAAAAGCTTACAGATCAGTATTATGCACCTCAGAAAACCAGTGAAATCCGAGCCAAAATTTCGAGTTTCATTCAGCAAGACAACGAGACTTTTTATGAGGCATGGGAGCGTTTCAAGAAATATACCAGGGACTGTCCTCAGCATGGGTTTCTGACTAATCAGTTGTGTCAATGGTTCTATGATGGTCTGACTGAAGTTTCAGGACTTCTAGTGAACAATGCCTGTGGTGGATCTATGTATGACAAGCAGCCTGATGAGGTGTACGAGATCTTTGAGAAGTTAGCTCAGAATTCTCGTCATAAGAACTCCAGAAGAAAGAAGGGAATCTACACAGTGGATGCTAGCACAGAGAGTTCCATTCAAATGACACAGATAATGAAGAAGATAGATTCTTTTGCTACTGAAATTGGTCAACTGAAACAAAAGGTGTTTATGGGAGAGCACCAGGCAGCAGGTCCTGGACCTGCAGAAGAAGAAGTTAATGCCATGAATAACTTCAACCCCAGACCTAGGAATGATCCATATTCCAACACCTACAATCCAGGGTGGAGGAATCATCCTAATTTTTCGTGGTCGAACAATCAGAACACCGGTAACCAATGGGGTAACAACAACAGAAACACCGGTGCTCAGCAAAACTTCGAATCTCAACCAAAGAAGCCTTCAATGGAAGAATTACTGGAGCAACTGCAGCAGCAATCACAGCAATTGCAGCAACATACGCATCAGCAAATCTAGCAATTAACCCAGAGGTATGACGTACAATTTCAGAATATTAATGCGTCAATAAAGAAGACAGAGATTCAAGTTGGGCAACTAGCTGAAGCTCAACAAAGAATGGAACAAGGAAAATTTCCAAGTTACACTGAGCAAGCTAAAGCGATAACAATTCTCCGAAATGGTAAGGTGCTAACTAATAATCAACCTACTGAACTTTCTGATGAATCTATTATTGTTTCAGGGTATTCAAAAGAAAAGCTCAAGCACCAGGAGGATGAGGTAGTGGTGGAAAAATCCAAGGATTCACCACTCCTACACAGGTCAGCAAATCCTTATGTGCCACCCATTCCATTCCCAGGGAGACTGCAAAAAAGCAAGTTGGAAAAGTCTTACAAAGACATATATGACATCCTTTCAAAGGTCAATGTCAACTTGCCCTTGTTGGAGATGATTCAGAAGATGCCTGCATACGCTAAGTTTTTCAAAAGTCTTCATTCCAACAGACAGAAGTTTGGTCCAAACCATAAGGAATACATAACAGGAAATGCGAGTGCAGTTCTACAGAAGAAACTTCCTCCAAAGCTTGAGGATCCGGGCAGTTTCTGCATCAACATCACAATTGGGGGTACTAAGCTCGAGAATGCGATGTTAGACTTGGGAGCTAGCATAAATCTGATGCCCTTCTCCGTTTACAAGCAAATTGGGTTGAATGAGCTTAAACCGACAACAATGTCACTTTTGTTAGCAGATGGATCAGCTCGGTATCCGAGAGGAATTGTGGAAGATGTGTTAGTACAAGTGGATAAGCTCGTCATTCCGGTAGATTTCGTAGTTCTTGACATGGATGATGTGAGTAGGGAGACAAACATGAGACCTATCCTCTTAGGTAGACCATTCATGAAGACAACAAGAACAATCATTGATGTACATGAGGGAAAACTTTCTATGATTGTCTTGGATGAAAAGGTAGAATTCAAGGTCTTTAAGTCAGACTTGCAGGACATCAGCTCAATCGATTGTTTTGCCGTGGATACACTACAGTTAGAAGACCGACGAAAGGATGTGAGCGAGTTTTTTCTATCACTACTTAAGGACAGGGAAGAAAATGGTGTTCTTAAAGGGGAGACTTGTGAAGCACAATCGTCATCAGAAATCAGTAAACTGAAGAGTGACAAAGCCAACTTGATGATGGAAGTGGAGGTCCTTAGGAAAGAAAGGGATGAGGCAATCAAGAAGGCAGAAGAGCTTGCAAGGTTGGTAGAAGAACAGGAGGAAGATTTTGCCCATAAGACAAGGAAAATCCAAAGGCAAGCAGAGTTGAAAGACCAGACAATAGATGCCATGAAGGAGGAATCATGCAAAAATGAGAATGCATTGAGAATTGCAAGGGTGAAGGAACGTGATCACTTAGTGGAACTTAAAAAGGCAGAAAACACTATCAAGTTCCTGATCGAGGAGCAAGGCGTTAACAGAAAGTCCTTAGAGCTTGACCTCGTCAATGAAGTTTCAAGCTATTCCAAAGCAAAGGTTAGTAAAATCACATGTGGTCATTCGTTTTTTCCTTACAAGTGTTATTTTTGCCATACTAGGGGTCATAAAAAGGCCCAATGTGCGGAGTTTATTAAAAGTTGCAAAAAGAAGCAAAGGAAGCCTAGAGGACAGCCAAGGAGAATTCGACAAGTTTGGGTCCGCAAGGACAGATTGGACCCAGGGAGAGAAACCAGCATTGATGGAAGGAAAGTCCTTGACATAAAAAAGTGTTCTGAACTCTTCGACACAAATGGTGGTAGTATGAGCGAAGGGGTTGCTTAGTTGGAAGTCATTGTGCTATCAGAGCCGTAAGGCTCTTTTGCGTCTTGCCCAGACGTTAAATAAAGCGCTCAGTGGGAGGCAACCCACCTAGGTAATATTTTCTTATTTTATATTTTTGTCTATTTTTGAGTCAGTTTTTTTTTTTAGTAGTCTCGAACGTTCTTAAACCCGATGAGTATGGTTATTGGATATAGAGTTTTAAAGGAGATATTATTCAATTCAGGTTTGGGGGTGTTCGATTAATTATTTTTCTGTTTGAGGAGAGAGCTGGTATGTTTTATGCGTGTTTTAGTTTTGGCCAGGTATCAGGTATGGAGAAAATATTTTTTGCGGGATAGGACCGCCCCTTAGGCACCTGCCTGGGCAGCGGTCTCTCTAAGGTGTCTCTCTGGAGTTGACCGCCACTTAGTCCCGCTGGATGTGCACGTTCCTGGCCAGCTGAGAATCCTGAAAACGCGTCTCTGGACTTCAGTGCAAGGTAGGACCGCCCCCTAGGCACATGCCTGGGAAGCGGTCACTTTTAAAACAGATCTCTGGACTTCAGTGCAACGTAGGACCGCCCCCTAGGCACATGCCTGGGCAGCGGTCCCAATGTAAGTGATACGGTGCGTTTTGCACCTGGGTTTGCATGCAATGCTTGGACCGCTGGATAGGACCGCCCCCTAGGCAGGTACCTACCCAGCGGTCAATAAAAAAAAACAAACCCTATGCATTTAAATGGATCGTGCGCAGCCCTTCTCTTTCCCTTGGCTGCGCACGTCCTCTCTCCTCTCTTTCTCTCATTCCTCCATTGTTACTCTCTCTCTCTCCAACAAGTCACAAGGTATGATTTCTACCTCTCTACTCTCAATTTTCTTCATGATTCCATTGTTTTTAACTTGAGATAACTTTATTTATGTAATTTTTGATGGATTTTGGGATTATTTTGTGTGAAAATTTCTAATTCCCTTGCTTAGAATCATTATGTTTCTTGTAAAAATTGATTATCTTGTTAGATTTGAAACATGCATGGTTGGTTTTTCATTTGTTTTAAATGGGATTTGATATTATTAGCATGTGTGATTATAGTATTCTTTGATATAATGTTTTTGACATTGATTTTATTAGAATGATGATATTATTGTTGGAATGCCCAATGTGGATTATAATGAGTTTGATACCGTTATAGTGATGAGTTTTTATTGGTAATATGTGTATTTGGACACTTACTTTGAAACGAAGTGCTGCCAATTTCTGTTCAGAATATCTGTGGATTTATTTTGATTATTTATTGTGACAGATGGCAAAAACTCATATTGGCAAGCGCCCTCGGATTAGTGTAGCAGATAAAGGAAAGCGTCCTGCCACTCCAAGACTGGCGCAACACAAAGAATTCCGAGATAGGGTGAACAGGTTTTAGGCACGGCCCTGGATTATTGAGAGGGGCATTGATCTAGAAAGTATGGCGCAGACGCCCATTCCAGCCGCCGTTGCTGCCCGCCAGTGGGAGAGGTACGTTGCTAGGCCGACTAGGCCTAATAGGAGTCTCGTGATCGAATTCTATGCCAGTGCTATGGCAGGGAGGCTCCAGGATGAAGGAGTTGTTGTGGTCCAGGGGGTTGAGATCCTGATCAATCCCGAGGTGATAAATCAGTTCTTTGAGGTTCCTGATATTGACATTAGAGGCGGAGGAGGGGTGGAGTACCTTGATACTCTCGACCCGTTTCGAGGACGAATGGCTGCAGTCCTTAGGATGGATGGGCTTGAACAGTGGGACCTATTGCGGAAGTTGTACCAGCGTGACACGCATGTGGACGTCGCCTTTTGGAACATTTTCCTGATGTGTTCACTGCTACCTTCTTAGCACCGCACCGAGATTTTCTATGACCAGGCTCGTATATTGCTCCGGTTGAGGACCGGTGGCCCCATCAACATTGGGAGGGTGATTTTTGGTGCTATTCGTGAAGCCTGTGGCACTGATGACTTATCCATGGTATTTCCATGTTTGATCACGGCTTTCTGCAGTCGGGCAGGAATTGATGTGACTGCAGGTTTGGAACACAATGACCCATCCATGCTCACCAGGACTAGATGGAACCAACAGTTGGCTCTTCGGGGTTTGCCTCCTGTTGGAGATTATGCGCGATGCAGACGTCGCAGAGAGGAGCGTGCAGCAGCAGCTGCCGCGATAGCACAGGAGCAGCCCGAGGAGGATGCACCTGCAGCACAGCCCGGAGGTGATCAGTTTCACACTCTTTTGCAGGCTATGAAGGCTCACATGGATTTGCGCATCAGGCAGATGGAGGTTCGTATGGAGGAGCGTTTTGACGATGTCGAGACGAGCATAGATGATTTGCGCACGATGATGACTAGTCGGTTTTCTGTGGCTAGTGGGAGTGGAGCTCCATCTCAGCCTCCTATTCCTGATCAGGACCCTTATGCAGCTAGTGGATCGGGATTTGAGCAGCAGTTTGATGACCAGTTAGACTCCGATCAGCACACCGAGATCTTACCTTCAGATGAGGATGGCGGAGATTGACAGGATATGATTTCTTTTGACTTTTTATTTTATTTTCTTTTTCTTTTATTTTCTTTGGATATTGTAGTTTATTTCTTTATGTCTGTCCCTACCATAACTGTCTTGACTGTCAACATTGGGGACAATGTTAAGCTCAGGTTTGGGGGTATTTAGTGTCGTTTTGGTTTTTAGTTTTATTTTCGTTCTGAGTCTGTCGTTCCTCCTGAATCTTTGATGAGATGCTTTGATGTGTGCTTTAGAACCAGTATGCTTTATTCAATGTGTTTAAACTAAAGTATAGCCGCTTAGAGTATTGCGTTGCATTTTTCAAAAAATTATGACATGCTCTTGATATGATAGTGGATAGGATGCTGAGTTGGATTGCCATGATTAATAGTGGAGACTACCTTGGTGAGTTCACTAAGCCAAAAAGCGTACATAAATGACATGATTTGAGTGATTAATTGTTTCTACTCTTTAAACACTACATAGGTTCTTAGCACTAGACTTGATCTCTATAGGTTTAACATTGAGCATTATAGAACGTTTATCATAAAAGATTTCACATGCTATCTTTGATCTTGAGTAAGTTGAACCAATGGAAGTGATTTCAGACTATGTGTGCTTGATCTACTTAAAAGGCCTTAAATATTTCCTACCTTATGTATGTGCTCCATAGCCCTGTTTGAAGCCAAACACTGATTAGCCTTTTTCTTTCTTCACCACACTGACTTTAACCCATGTAAGCCTGAATTATAGCCTTACCTTTTTAACTTGGGATCATACATTGAGATTGTGAAGAAGACTTGAGATTTCGCCGTAGGAATATGTGCGAAGGTAATGAGTAACAAGTGAAGAAGAGCTGCATTCAATCCAAAGCTGAGAGGAACTGTATTTGTATTAAAAAAAAAAAAAAAAAAAGGGGTGCAACAGAAATATGCACGGTTTAATGAATTCAACCAGTCAAATGACTGGTAGTGTTGTATCTACTCTTAAAGGAGTTATTAAGAATTTGGTGAAAGAGGTGGTTTGAAATTAATGGTGAGTGGTGTCATTCCACTTGCAAACAGGAAGAAAGGAAGGCCTAAAAGAAAGCAAGGCCTTGAAGACGAAGTGAAGACTCTCATTGAATGATACTAGGGTTTTTGAATTCCTTTTTCCTGTTCTTTCTTAGCCCCTACCCAATAGCCCCATTACAACCATAATGAAAGTCTGATTGATCTGCTGGTTATCCTTGCAATGAAAGTAGAAGGTAAGAGTGTGCTTAATCTTGTTCATAATGCCTGATTCTTTTCATGAGATCTTTTGCTTACAAATCAAGCGTTCTTTCAATGATATATTCATATGCGATAATAACTTGAAATTTCTTGTGCATAAATTCCATTCGCATATGCTTGATGAGTGAAATTGCCTAGGTTCTGAGTGAAATATGAGCGATATCTTGTGAGAAGTAGAGTTGAGGCGAATTATATCTATGGCGTCTGGCAAAGGTGTTTTTGATGCTAGATTGTCTTGAGCATGGGCTTTTCATTTAAAACGAACAATGTTTTCAGTTTTGTGGCTTAATTTTAGTCTTTACATATTGGCTTAAGCATGCATTGTTTCGTTATGAGCGCTATTCGATTGCATCTCGAATGATGGGATTTTGTTGGATATGTTTGTGGGTGTCATAGCTGTAAACCCTCAGGAGACAAAACTCCTCCTCTTGGGACACCTAGAGGTTTAAAGGCTTGTAGCATATGCTCAATGCTATCGCGCTCCCTGCGAAAGTGGCTTAGCTAGGATTTAGTTTTTCTTTTTAGTTGGTTAGTTGGTTTTGCTCGAGGGCTAGCAAAAGTTAGGTTTGGGGGTATTTGATCGGTCTATTTCTATATATGTTTTAGACCCCTATTTCCTAGTCTTTGTGCTTTGTTCTCGAGTATTTTAGGTTGTTTGATGTGCTTGTTGAGCTGTGCAGGTCTCGTTATCAGAAGTGGTGCAAATATTCAAGTATGGAAGAAAAGATGTCAATGCTGATAAGAAGTACATTTTTCTGCAGTGGACCGCCCCCTAGGTAGTGCCTACCTAGCGGTCCTATGCCGCGGTCAATGCATGTTGAAGCCTCCAAGTGAAATTGTGAAGGACCGCCCCCTAGGTAGTGCCTACCTAGCGGTCCTACCTAGCACCAAACTCTAGAGAAGTTGTCCAAAGATGACCGCGGCCTAGGCATGTCCTACATAACTGTCCTAGCTTGCACTAAACTCCAGAAGTATGTCATTCAAGTGACCGCCCCCCAGACACTGTCCTACCTAGCGGTCCTACCTAGCGGTGGTCTCCAGTGGTGTTGCAAAAAGAGTACCGCGGGGTAGGCAAGTTGCCTACCTAGCGGCACGTGCAGCGAGAGTTTAAGTAATCTGATTCGTTTAGGTCAGCGAACGACGAGGTTGCGAGCCACTATAAATAAGACATGAGAGGGCTTTCAGAAGAAGTTAGAGACTGCGAGATTGAGAGCTATTCTACCATCCATCCTTGGAAGAGACCGAAAAGCAAGAAGAAGACGAAGGATTCGAAGCAAGATTAGAAGACAACAATGGGTTCTATCTTCTCCTCTTCTATATTTTTGTTTACTCCATTGATGTGTAACTAAATCTTTACTAGGGATTCGATGTGAACCTCTATGAATACTCTTTGTTAGAATTGACTATGTTTTAGTAATTCAAGTTTTGTTTCATTCAATTTGGGATTTCTTCTTGTCTATGCATGGTTTGTGCTAGTCTTGAATCTAGGGTTTATATGTTAAGGTTGAGAGATGTGTGGGTTTCACCAGTCTTAACCAATAATCAATTGAATGAATGAATTTATTGTAGCAGGTTATTGCACGTTATCTTTGGTTCTCTTGTTCTTGTGCTTAATGGATTCTCAATCATAGTCTACACGCAGGGTTTGCTAATGACTGTGATTGAGAATACTTGATTATGTGCTGTGTGGGTTGTAGGTTATAGTTGATATTGTAAGGATTCCCATTGTTGATTGGCTTATTTCGTAGACAAACCACATATTGGGGGTTTGTATTGTAAGGGTAGTTAGGTGATTGAAGATCATGCTCAAAGGCCCTTTTCAAGACCTCAAGGGAAGAAGCACTCCAAAGGTATCATACTTAGTGTTTCTTGCAATGAAGAGAAGTAGATGCACACACACACATCACTTGCATAATTCTCATTCTTGAATGTGTTGTGTATTTATTGTGTGTATGCATTATTGCCTATTTCATCTCTCTTCATGCATGTTTATTTGGTTGCATCTTGCTTAGTATTGCATAGCATGGTTAGATTTTAGGATGCTCCATCAGGCGCATTTTGCGCCCTGTTCTGCGGCCAAGGCCGCAGAAATGAGGCCGCAGAATGAGGATCAGAATTCATACTCTCTGTCCTCTTTTCTGCGCCCTTGGATTTTGCGTTTAGGGGCCGCAAAATCCATCAGGTGCAATTCTGCGCCCTTGTGTTCTGCGGTCAAGGCCGCAGAACAGGGCGCAGAATCGGGCGGTCTGTTGCTAATTTTTCAAAACGACGTCATTTCATCTAGGGGTCCTATATAAGTATCATCTTCTTCCTTGCTCGTTTTTTTGAGAGCTCAAAATCAGACCTTAGAGTGAGAAACTCAAACCCTAGAGAGAGAAGCTCCCAAGAACTCACCTTTACTCAACCAAATCACTTCCCATGTGCATC
This sequence comes from Acer campestre, assembly GCA_954870605.1. NCBI lineage: Eukaryota > Viridiplantae > Streptophyta > Magnoliopsida > Sapindales > Sapindaceae > Acer > Acer campestre. The sequence continues at coordinate 32,704,646 of OX940803.1, read as the reverse complement.
TAACTTCTTCCTAGCATCATCCAAGCATGGTTTTTGTTGATTTCTTTGACTAGGTAATCTCTACATGTTCTACATCTCTTTGTTTCATATATATGACATGTTTTGCCTAGGATTAGCATTTAGTAGTTAATTAAATGCATGACTCTTTACTTAATGTTGTTTATAACATGTTTGAGTCCTTGATTTTGGTTGAGATGAGTTGTTTGTTGATAGCTAGCATTTAGGACTATTTTGCCCTCTAGCTAAGTCTATATGATTTTCATTTAGACATTGATGTGTAGGACTCATTGATTGGCATTTTGATTGACAATTCCTTGATTGCACTTGTTAATTGCATTTATTGTCATTGCCATGATTATTGACAACATTGTTGAATTGAGTGTTGTATTGTGATAGCTATTTAGGTTTTGTTGAATCTTGATTAGCTAAGCTTTATGATATGTCATTTAGCTTTTGATATCTAGGATTGATTTCATTGATATATCATCATTCTAGGTAAGCATATAGAGTTGCCTTGCTCTTGTTGCATTTTGAGTATTTCATATATTCACTTAGGTTGTTATCTCTTCATTGAGAAGTAAGACTTGTGTAGCTTCCGGGATTAGGTTGCATAAATCACAAGCAATTGAAGTCTTGTGTGATAGACCGGGATTAGGTCGGACACCGGGATTAGGTGGTCACACAAGCAAATTGGACTAGGTTCACTTATACTGGGATTAGGTAGGTGTGTGATTATATACCGGGAGTAGGTTGTAATCGTTTAACACATTTAGTGGATTCGAGGTTCGAGTGTGGCGCACTATACAGCCCGTGGTTTTTCCCGTGAGGGTTTCCACGTAAATATCAAGTGTCATTTATAATTCCGCACCATATTACACTTGTTATATTTGTTGACTAGATTGGGGAATTTTCGTAATCTTGATTAACGCGAAAATTGGGTAAAATTGTTAAAATCTATTCACCCACCCCTCTAGATTAATATTGAACACACCATAATTTGTTTCAGATATGCAGGGTTTGCTATTTACTCAACTGAGAAACGCTTGGTGTATGGTTGATTATTTTCTGTTATAGTTTATATGCAGGGTTTGCTATTGATTGTAGTAGAAGTACTTAATTTATCCCAGGACCACATAGCACTAATTATACATAATTTAAGAACGAACCCTTAACTTGATTAACATTCTTTGTGAAAGTCAATTCGAAGCATTGAGTAAACGTAGTTGGGGATCATTGATGACCTAGTCTTCTCACCTCTTGATCTCATTCTCATATTCTTGTTAATTGTTTTCTTAGTTTAATCTAGTTTTAATCTCAAATCAATCAAATCAATCTGAAATCTCTTGGTTACTGTTACTTGCTTAGCTTTAATTAGAATTGGTTTTAGTCGATAAATCTCTTTTCCTCGTGGGAACGATCCCTACTTGTCGCTGTACTTATCTCACGATTCGTGCACTTGCGAGTTAGGTTTTTATAACACGATTTTACACATCAGCACCCTCGCCTCCAATTCCATTTCCACTCATAGTGTTTGGGTGAGAATGATATGAATGCACACAAACAAGAAAAACACACAAAGAAATGCAAACAAATGCAAAAGACTCTAACAAGAGCAAGAGATCTCCTAATTATGTTAAGGAACTCGCTCTGATACCAATTGAAAATAAATATAAACGAGTCCTAATATAATCTAGAGGGGGGTGAATAGATTTTAATCCCTTTTTACCAATTTTCGAGATTAATCAAGATTACAAAATAACCCCAACTAGTCAACAAATGAAATCATGTGTAGAGAATGCGGAAAGTAAATAACACATGATTTTTACGTGGAAACCCACACGGGGAAAAACCACGGGCTGTTTAGTGTGCCACACTAGAACCTCAATCCACTACTTGCAAATACGATTACAATCTAGGTTGACCTTATCACACCTAAGATTACTAATCCGTCTTTGCTACCCACGGGCCTTTAGAAGTGAACCTAGTTCATGCTTGCAAACTACCAACAAGGCAAATACAAGACTTGACTCTAAATGAAGAGATAAAACAACCTAGTGCGAATATGTGCAATATTCAAGATGCTCAAAATGCAAGGTTAGACATTTTAGCTTATCTAGGTATGGATGAACATGTTAGACATTCCTAGATATCATCTTACTAAGTGGCATGCATAAAACATAACAAAATAGAGAAACAAAGTCCTATATGCAATATCTACCACAATACAACTCACAAACCACAATAACACAATCTTGAACCTAGGTTAAGTCATAAAGGAGCAATCTTGAACCTATTCAAGTAATAAATTAGCAATCTTGTAGAGAGAGAACATATGACATGATGCAAGAGATGTTCTAACTACAAGTCATGTGAGCAAAGATGAAAACCCTAAGAGAATCATACTAGAACATGCTAGATGATGAATTAATCATGCAAGAATGTTGGGTTTTGGAGTTTGAAGTAATAAAAAGGTGTTCTTGATACCTTGGCTTTGAAGACACTTATAAGCTCTCAAAAAGATGTAATTTTTGCTCTGAAAATGAGCCAAGGCCAAACAAGATATATATATATGAGATCCAATCAAAGTGAGGTCATTTTGGAAAAAACTATTCGAATTCCGTCATTTGCGCTGGTGAGGTTGCGTTGGTCACCAGCACACCACTAGTGCACAGCCTGATCGAACCAAAATTGGTATGATTTTGGCCCTCACTTCCTTCTCTTTTTGCTTGATTCTTGGGCAATATCCCATGATTTAATGGTGTAAATTAAGTGTTTTCAGGAATTTATAGAGTTCAGGGGCATTGGAGTAATTTTGGTGAAATAGGGGCAAAAGTGTAAAATATGGAGGAAGAATTGAAGTTATTGTGATTATTGAATAAAGCAGGGACTGAATTGCAATTGAACATGATCGCTGCCACATCAGCAGGTGAAACGGTGCGTTTCACAGGTGAGGAAGACCCAACCAGGCGTGGCCCAATTCAAGACAAGCGGCCCAACTTCAGCAGCCCACTCCCCAATTAGTGAAACGGTGCGTTTAGAGGGGTATGGGCCTCTAAACGCACCCCAGACTTGTTCTAAGCAGCACCTCTATTCTAATAAAATAGCCACTGCTATATACACCCCAAGCGCCTGCTAAATGCACCCCCCTTAAGGCAAATAGAAACTGCTGTTTGCACCCATGCTACCTGCTGAGTGCACCCCATACCCACTATTCACCTTCTTCTTCCTTTAGCGCATGCAGTCAGCTATGGCCCCTATACACCCTAACGCCGCTGCCTCCTCAAAGTCATCGGAAACCGACCTATCTCCGGTCGGTTTCTGGCCCAAAATCACGGCAACACGAACGACTCTCTAGTCGTTCCAATTCCGGCTCTTCAATCGGTCGAAATCCGACAGCCCTCTCATGCCTCATTCGCCACTTTGTGCAGCCATTTCCCAAACCGCGATGAAACCGCATAAATCGAGGTCGCGGTTTGCATTCCGAGGTCGCTATGGCGACATGGAGTTGTTTTGGCTCCAGAATCGTCGCCATTTAGGGTCGCCTCAAGGTCACCATTTGAGCAAAGTAGCGAGCTCCTTGCTGTGCAATTATGATTGGTGGGGCAAATTACACAATGACCCCCTCTATTGGACTAAATGGTAATTTGCCATGGTTAGGGGGTGTTTTGGTAATTTTCCACCCGAGACCTAATTTGAAAATACTATAAATTCATCACATTTTTCCTCTTTTAGACAACTCTTGACCACCAAGAAACCTCCTTTCTCCACCATTCATTTTCTCTCCATTTTCTCTCCTACCTAAACTTAACATCTAGATTACCTCCCCTAATCATTCCTTTTCTTCCCATCTTCTCCACAAATCTCCTTAGACACTTCCCATTTGACTCCACCCATCTAGACACCTCCTCATCATCCACTCTTTACACAAGGAGCATCAAAGGCAAGGAAAGGATCAAGCTTACAAAAGGTGGCCCATGGGTGATTTCCTAATCTTTTACTTGCCTTCCCTTTGATTGTAATATGTGTAATTAAATCCCCTTTCTAGGGTTTTGATGTAAGAATATTTGGATTGGGATTTGCTTAAGCTTTATTATATTTTAATTTCTATTTGTGTTCTATTCATTTTATAATTAGATTCTTTGCATTATATAATTGACATGTATACCACTAGTTGATTATAATCTTGCTTAGGATAATTTGTTATATAATCTTGATTGGATTGACAACCTTGATGGATTGAGAACATAGTGAGTAGGATAAATTGTCGGAGGGTATATCAACCACGATAATCTAAGCCGTTAATTGTAACAAATCGATCCCACCATGACCCCCTCTCCTTAATCGGTTAGGCATTGTGGTGGGAAGTTGTTTAGGGTTCATAATAATGGCCCAAACACATTTTAGAAATCAATTGGTTAACAAATGTGAGATTTGTTCACTAAAGTAGCTTGATAAGCATTTCCCATAATTCATTTGTGATCCCATTAATTCCCTAGCTATTCTCTTAATTTTTAATTCCATTTATCTTATCTAGATTTGTTAAGTACTCTTTTATTAGTTTATTAGGTTTATTTTTCATGTATGTTTGATAGCTTGACAACCCATTCACTCATCCATATTTTTATGATTTATTTTATTGCATATAGATTAGTTAATTTATTCAACTAATCACTCTAATTCCCTGTGGAACGAATCCCACTTGCCACTTTACTAATTTTCTATCTAAGTGGTGAAAAATCGGTTTTCTAAAAGATCACATTTAAATATCATTTTGTTGAGTACACAAACGACGCTCATCACAGCCTAAGCGCTCAACTTGCGCTGGACGACCAGCGTAAGCCACAGGCGTACGACCAGCGACAATTCTCTAGGATAGTTGGGCTGGTGAGGCTGCGCCTGACGACCAGCGCAACACCAGTGGCAAACCTCTGCCAAGGTTGCGCTGGTGACTTGTGCTGGTAACCCGCGCCAGGGCATCAGCGCACACACAAAAACTAGCCAAAACATAGTCAAAAAAAGTGCAAGTGTGAATGATGTGAAATACAAACAAACCAAGAAGTAAATATCGCACATGCATGCTAGAGAGTGTGTGTGTGCAACTAAATCTCTTTAAAGAGAGTCAAGAACAAAATTATACCTTCCATGAAGCTTTAGAAATCCACAATGAGGTCCTTAAGCATTTTAGGAGAAAAACTTCAATCCTAAGTTACCCTTACAAGATTGAACCCCATTGTGATTTTGTCAACGAAATAAGCCAATTAAAAAGTGAGGCACTTACATCTGGGAATTTGTTCCATCCTTACACCTTTGAATTTCTTCATTGCTTCTTGAACTTTAGCCAGATATGCCACCATGTTGTCACCTTTTGCTTGGTACAATCCCGACACCTGGTTGACCACCAATTGGGAGTCACTCTTGATCAAAAGGTAATCAGCCCCTAAAGTTTCTGCTACTCCCATTCCTGCTAGCAAGGCTTCGTATTCCACCTCGTTATTAGTGGTTTTGAATTTAAACCTGAAATAGTGACTATATTCAGCTCCTTTGGGGTCAATCACAACAATCCCGGCTCCGCACCCCGTTTGGTTTGAGGCTCTATCCGTGTAAGTGACCCATATCTTACTGTCTTCGGGCCAATCCGGATTGGTTTGATCCAGATCCAGGTCTGCTGACTTATCCAGACTTGAAATCGTACTGAATTCCATTATGAAATCAGTTAAGGCTTGGGCTTTGATCGTGGTTCTCGCCTTGTATTTGATGTCAAACTGGGTGAGCTCTAGGGCCAATAGAACCAACCTGCGCTACACATCCGACCTCCGGAGGAATTGTCTCAAGGGTTGGTTAGTGACTACCACAATGGTGTGTGCTTAAAAGTAAGGCCGGAGCTTTCTAGAGGTTAGCGAGCTTCTCTAGGAGGGCATAATTTTTCTCAGACTTAGTGAAAACCCGACTCACGTAATAAATTGGTTTTTGCACCCCGTCACTGCACTCCTTCACTACGGCTCCGCTGGTAGCAGCTTCTGAGACTGCTAAATAAGTATGATCTCTTTCCCCGGGGTAGGCTTCTCCAACAGAGGCAGGCTTGACTAGAGATGCACGTTTGGGGAATGGGGATGGATATAGGTCCCCCCATCCCCATCCCCAATACCTAGACCCTTCCCCCATCCCTCCCCATTTCCCCATTTGGGGAAAATGGGGATGGGGAATTTTGGGGGGACCTATATCCACCCCCATCCCCAATTCCCCAATTTCCCCATTTTTCCCCGTTTTTCCCCGTTTCTCTGTTTCCCTCATTTCCCCATTTGAATAAAAATTACAAATTAAATTGAAAAATCAAACATTCCATTGCAAATATAAAATAAAATTCATTAGTGCATTACAAATACAAAATAAAGTGTTTTAAAATTTAAAAGTTCATTACAATAACAACTAATTGTTGAGAAATTGAGAGCAACTTTAGGTTTTAGGTTTTAGTTCTTGAAGTTAAAATGAGTAAAATTGTATATATACTTAGGGTTAGGGAGTTAGGTTTTCAAAGAATAAAAAAAATATAAAATATATATATTATAATTATATTTATATTATTATATATAGTTGGGGGAAATGGGGAAATGGGGATGGGGGACCTCCCCCCATCCCCATCCCCATCCCTATTTCAACATAATTGTGGGGAAAATGGGGAAATGGGGATGGGGAGGGGTCCCCCCATCCCCATCCCCATTTCAATTTGGGGATGATTTTCATCCCCATCCCCATCCCCCCCCCCCCATTTCCCCATTTTTCCCTAAAAAAAAATCCCCAAATGGGGATGGGGACGGGGAAAATTGGGGCCCCGGGGGGAAATGTGCATCTCTAGGCTTGACAAGTACTCCCTCAAAGCTTGGAAAGCCTGCTCGCTTTGCTCGTCCCACTTCATCTTCTTCCCCTGCTTGATGATCTTGAAAATTGGGAGGCATTTATCAATGGAGCGGGATATGAACTGGTTCAGGGATGCTATCCGGCTAGTTAGTCCTTGAGCCTGCTTGAGAGTTGTATTGGATTTGAGATCTAGGATAGTTTTGATCTTCTCGGGATTAGCCTCGATCCCCCTTTCATACACCATGAATCCTAGGAATTTTCCTGCCACTACCCCGAAGGCATATTTGGCGGGGTTCAGCCTCATCTGTTTCTATCTTATCACTTGAAAAGTTTGGCGTAAGTCCTTAGTGTGTTATCCAACCTCCATTGATTTTGTGATCATATCGTCTATGTACACCTCCATGGATTTTCCTATCTGCTCTTTGAACATTTTGTTCACCATACGTTGGTATGTGGCACCTACATTTTTGATTCTAAAAGGCATTACCTTGTAGCTGTAGAGGCCCTGTCCAGTGATAAAGCTAGTCTTGTCTTGATCAGAGGGGTGAATCATGATTTGATTGTACCTCGAGAAGGCATCCATAAAGCTTAGGAGCTTGTCTCCTATAGTGGAGTCGATGAGCTGGTCTGTCTTAGGCAGGGGAAAACTATCCTTGGGGCAAGCCCGGTTGAGATCGGTATAATCTACACACATTCACCATTTCCCGTTAGACTTGGTTACCATGACCATATTGGCGATCCATTCGGGGTACCGGGATTCCCTGATGAACCAGGCCTTTAGGAGCTTGTCAACTTATTCTAGGACTGCAGCATTCCATTCGGCATTGAAATGTCTTCGTTTCTGTTTTATTGGTTTGAAGGTTGCGTCTACTGCCAACATATGAGTAGCCAGGCTAAGAAGAATGCCAAGCATCTCTTCATGGCTCTAAGTGAAGATGTCGCTATACTCCTGGAGGAGTTCCACCAAGTCTTTCTTGATTTCGGGGTCCAAACCTCCTCCAATTTTTACTACCTTAGTTTGATCTTCGCCCCTGATAGGTATCTCTTCTAACTTATCCGTAGGATGTCCGCTGGCCCAACCCTGCTCTTTTTCTTTCGGTTCCTCCATGACTAGGTCTGGTACCTCTCCTTCTTCCAAGACATAGTGGTCCTGTTCCGGTGTTCCCTGACTTGGTTCACTGGTCACATGTGCACATTGCTTAGCTAATGCGGCGGGGTTGGTGGATACCACGTAACAGTTGTGGGCGGCCTGCTAATCCCCTTTAACTTCTTCTACTCCTGTTCCCACCAGGAATTTTAGAACGTTGTGGTATATGGATAACACCCCCACTAATCCCCGACAAGAATGGCCTACCTAGAATTGCATTGTAGGCAGATGGGGTATCTACCACGATGAACTCTGTCATTATGTTTTGTTGAAGAGGAGCTTCTCCGACTATCACTGGAAAAATCTTTGTCCCAATTGGCATTATAGAGTCCCCTGTGAATCCATACAAAAGGGAGGTGCAACTGTTGTAGCAGGAGTTTTTTAAGTTAAGTCGTTCATGGGCCCCCTTGAACAGGATGTCTACACTACTTCCTGTATTAACCAGGACGCGATGTACCAGGCAGTTGGTGATCTGTACTGTGATTACCATGGGATCATCATGTGGTTGAATTGTGTTGTAGACATCTTCCTCTGTGAAGATGATTTTGGAAGAGCAGGGTAGATCTCAGGATCCACTACTGATTTTGAGTATCTCTTGACCAGCGTTGAGCCTAGGAATCTTCCTTGGTGGTTCTTTCTTGAATTATTGGAGGATCCAGCTAGAGTAGGGCCTCCACTGATGGTGTGGATCACTTGGATCTGCTACATCAAGTCCTTCCCACCATATCTCATTCTCTCCACTGCTTCCTGCATCCCGCTCTATTCCCGCTTCCTTTCCTTGATGCTATCTCGCACCTGCTATAAAAATTCAGTTAGAAGGCCCCCCTTACCAATCCTTTAATCTAGTTGCGGAGGCTGTAACACTCAGAAGTGTTGTGCCCTATGTCCTCGTGGAAATCACAATACTTGTACTGATTCCTCCTATCAATGAGGACTTTCATGGGACCCGACTTTCTGAGTAGGCCCTTATCCCGGATGGCGAGGTAGATGGTTTCTCGTGAAGCATTGAGAGGGGTGTAGTGATTGTATCCATCTTCCTCTCTTGCTACCCTCGCCACCTCCTTCAGAGGAAGCTCCTTAAGGGGTGACCTCCTAGCCGGATATCTTTCATGGTATGTGGGGATAGGAGGCGGCCGGTAGGTAGATCGATTTGTGGACTGATTCTAAAATTTCTTAGCTGGTGCGGGCTTTGAAGCCTCCTTCTTATGACGTGGTGCTAATCGGGCTTCATCGTGCTCGATGGAGCTGTTCTTCTATATCCACCTATTCTAGAGCCCGGTTGTAGGCTTCCTGGTACGTCTCTGGACGATGCTTAGCAAAAGAGCGAAATAGTCTGCCAGCCCATAGTTTTCTTCGAAAATTGGCTAAGGTTTCCTTCTCGTCGAATCCTCCCATTTGGATGACTTCTTTATGGAATTTCTCCACATAAGATCTCAAGGTTTCACCTCGCTCCTAAACCACATATTGAAGCAAGATAGAGTCCTTGGGTCGAGGCTTGATCCCCTGAAACTGCGCACAAAAAGCTGTGGTAAGCTTAGAAAAGGAATCAACACTACCTGGTGGTAACTTTTTGAACCATGTCTTGGCGCAGTCGGTTAAGGTTGAAAGAAACATCCTGCATATGGCTAGCCGGGTTGCGCTTTGGACCTCCATCTGGTGGACAAAGCTTTCCAGGTGGCTGACGGGGTCCTCTGTCCCAAAATACTTCTCTGAGGGCATCCTGAATTTGTGAGGTAACCCCACCTCCTTGACTCTCTTGGAGAAAGGTGCATTTATCTCACCCAGAGGGTTTTTCCGGACTCCTTGGTGCTTTCCCTTCTTCAATTCCTCCAACTCCTTTTCCATCTTAGCCATATGGTCCTCCAGGCATTGGGATTTCTTGGTTTCGGATCGGGCTACTGAGCCCTCTTTGTTAGAAGTCTCTGAATCAATGACCACCTCCTTCCGCTTAGCTCTCTGATGCCTTTCTTTGGAGCTCTTTCTGGATCTGGCACTTCCTTCTGAATCAAGATGCGGGTCCTTCTCCTTTGCCCTTGGTTTTGGTGGAGATTGGGCTCTCCTAGAGGGAACCTCAATTGCGGACTTCACTAGTCTGGGTCTGAGATCCACCTGTCGGACTGGAAAGGGCGGCCCCAACCGGTCAAACACTAGTACCCGGGTACTTGGGCCAATGTCTCCTGGGATCCTGGCTGCTTCAAAGGGGATTCCCTAGGCTATCATCTGAAGTTGGATGGCTTATACTTATGCTGCAGCATGCTGTTCTAGGACATCCCGATTGATTTCTTACCTGGCGAGGTCCTGAGGCAAAGGGCTTGCAGGGTGGAGGCACTGGTGTCGGATTCTCATTCCTGGTGCCTTTACCCTACCTATGGGCTCTTTCAGTGAAAGCAAGGGACTGGGGTCCTGACTAATCGGGATGGCCCTAGGAGGATCGAAGTCTCATTATGAAGATCTCTAAGCAGAATTAGGCTGTTTTGAGATTAGTTGGGATATAAGTTCCTACAGATGGTGCCAAAGGTATTATCGAAAAATCGTCACTAGGGTGAAATTCCAAATAACGACTTTAAGGGGACCAAGATCAAGATCGATCCCGGTTGGAGGGGTATCACATAGTTCGATACCGACTATGTTCTTTACAAAATAAGTATGATTTGGACAAAAATATTATAGAAAAAACAGGATCTTTATTGATCGTCACTTTGCATTACAAGTACATGAGTTGTGTTTTTCTGATTTAATGATAGTGTATGGAGATTCAGTGTGCAATGGAGATGGTGGTGGTGAGCTCGTACGTGTCGATAAATAGAACTGACGTAGGGTTTTTGTCCTTTCCTTTTTCCGATCCCCCTTCTGGTGTATATCCTGTTGTTTATATAGGTCCCGTTGCTTGCCTTGCACTCCTATAGTTTCGGTCTAGGGTTTGGCAATTGCAGGGCCTCCTCCTTTTCAGGAGACAATCTTGGAGCTTTTATCTTCAAAATCAAGTCTTTCCTTCGTAGGAGGATTCAATCTCGTAGGAGCTCTCAGAATCAAGTCTTTCCTTCCTAGGAGGATTCTGTTGACACACAAAAATGTGCTAACACTAATGTCAAAGGTCAGATCTGCCATGTATGCAGAGTTTGACTTATCTTTGACATTATCACCTGTGCGGTTTGGTCTGACAAGTGAAATTTGATGTGGGTGTTTGGGAATGGTACGTTGGGCCGGATAGGTCCCGAGGGATTTGTGGTTGGGTTTTATTCTTCAAGGTTTTGAACAATATAAATCACAAGATATCAAGATATGATCCATAGTAATTATTTTGCTCTCTTTATTTCTAAGGAGACTTCCTTTATTTATAGGTGGGATTGCGTGAATCCCTTTTTTACACTCGAGTAGTCATGATGTTTTTTATGGGTTCTAATCATAGTAATCATAGTGACCTCAGCCTTGAGTGGTGGGTTGGCCTAGGTTCAACTTCTTTTAGAGTGTTGAGCTGGGTTACCTTATACACACCATACACCTGTCCCTCTAAGATCTAAGAAGGCTGTCAACCTTGATGGGCGCAGTTTTTGGGGTGAGAGGTGACATGAGGACTAGAAACACTTACTCTGCTAGTAGGTTTTTGACCTCAGGACGTCTTAAACAGGATTGGCGTATGGCCTATTCTTTTGTGTCGCCCAAGTAAGGTGCGCCTTCTCTTTTTTGATAACCGAGTTTCTTCTGGACTTGTTTCTTGGGCTTTTTCCTATGTAGTTTGCGGGAATAAAAGCGTCAGGCCCAATTTCTTTCGAAGCCTGAGAAGAGGTGGCTTTGACTAGCCAATAATCCCAACTTGCGAAATGTGTTGGGCCATTGACTTGTCAATGTTACTGATATGGAATCTCAATATGCCAAAATCTCCTTATAACATTTACCCCCTAGCTCTTTGGAAAGGAATAATTTCCATCCGGAGAGATAATCCTACTATGCGTCTCAGGTTTTCCATTCGCCGGGCCTAACAGCGGCCATTAAGGACTGATGGTATCCTTTCCAATTCATCTGGTCTGATGGTGGCAATGGACTGGGTGTCCTTACACCTTCGTCGGGTCTTTTGGTGGTGTTAAAGAACTGATGGTATCCTTACCCATTCGTCGGGCCTAGCTGGTGGCAATGGACTGATGGTGTCCTTACACCTTCGTCGGGCCTTTTGGTGGTGTTGAAGAACTGATGGTTGTAGGGAAAAATTGTACCCGCAGTGGAAGCGAGACTAAAAAAATAGTTTGAGTAGCTTTTAAAATTTTTCCAATTTTATGAACCTTAAACCCTTTTGATTAATTAAAGATATATAAAAATAAACAAAAGATTAATACCTCTTGTCGCGTGATCCGATTGACTTGCGTCGATGGTAATCCGCAAGATCTTCAATCCTAGCACGAACGTGGATCACCTAGGAGCGTGGTCTCCCTTTCTTTGAATTGCAAACCTGATATCGGATATAACAAACTTTTCTTGATTCGTTAGTCCCAAAAACAATCTAAAGGAACCTAAGATTATTCCGGTCACTTTTGAGTTCTCAATCTTATGATCGAAACTCGCGTGAACCTTAATCGATATAGTATATACAAGCTTATTAATGAACAAGCAAACAATATACCATCAAAGAATAATCTATTTTCCTTTTGTTTTTAGTAGAATAATAGATCTCTAACTATGAGTTGAGTCAAGAAAAAGAAGAAAATCCTGCACACAAGCCTTGTGGTGGCCGAAATTATAAGTTGCCTTATATAGGTGGCCAAATTTTTCTCTTCCTTTTTGCCCTAGGGTGGCCGAAATCTCTACCAAAAATAATTAGGGTTGCCGCAATTTTACTCCTAAAATATTGGAGATTTAGTTGCACCCTAATTCCTATTTTGTTTAAGATTTCCAAACCCTAATCAAACTCATAAATCTTTTATTCCTTATTTGACTAAAATAAAAGACTTCTTATTTGATTTAATAAATAAAATTAATTATTTATTTCCTTGTCAAACAAGTCTTTTAATTTAAGTATACTACTACCAATAGTATACCAATAGGAATCATATTTCCTATTCAGAAAAGATTTGTTTCTTAATTAAACAATTAATCTATAAATTAATTAATTCTTATTTAATTAAACAATGAAAACAAAATAATATTTAAGGCTTTTAAATCACCTTGCCGCCCCATATGTTATATTGGGCCAAATATTATTTTTCTTATTTCATTAAATCCATAGGACTTTAAATAAAAAGACCACATGTGAACTAGACCCATTCTTACTAAAAGAAACAAGCCCACATGTCATCCATTAATATATAAATATAATTGTGCAGCCCATTATATAAATAATGTGCAAATTATATTCTTAATATATTAAATTGCAATTCTAGATGGACCCTAAATTGGTCCGGTAGAATATATCAAGTGATCCATGCAAGTCCGTGTGGATTGGGGATCTTGGCGGGCTTTCTAAATTTAAGCTCCAATAGACATAACCTAATCTCAATCAACAAATGATTCACTTAGGTCCGATCCATTAATTTTAGCTCATTCCACTAAAGAGCTAAAATTGAACTCTTAAATAAAGACAGAAAAGGAAGATGCTTCCTCATTCATACCCTAGACAATCATATTGGAGATAGTGTATCCTCGTGATTAATATCAGTAATCGCCAAGAGTTCATAGACCGCTTATAACTCTCCAAGTTACCATATTTACTCATATGACCACATTTTGAACTTGGATATTTTGACTTGTCCAGAAGCCATGTTTTCAACAGACACTATTGAAAACTCAACGTTGAGATTTAATATCCAATTACCTTAAAACATCCATATGATGATATTATACTCTCATTTAATAAATGGAGCCACGATGTCCATATCTATAAATGAAGTCCTTTATCGATTAACAAATGAATATCACCAAACTATCGAGGATAGACTATGCGATATAATCGTACTCATTGATAGCTCAAATGATATCACCTGCAACCATAAGTCCATCATTTATCTCAGGATTAAGATAGACTCTCCGATTGTCCTGATAATGAAATTACTTTTATCTACTGACGGTTATAGATAAAGTATTTCATTGTGATCCTGTTCAATGCACCTAGTGCACTAGATCCTTTTGCTCGAAGACACTCCGATGATTTTAGACTCATCATATCTCATTTGATCCCACTCAAATGCTAGCAAAAGAATTCTACAACTTTAACAAGATAAAGGTGCCCAACCTTTAACTTAAGTTGTGAATGATATTCAAGACTAACTAAAGAATTGTGTCTACCACATACATATCCAGATGTATGAACAATTCTTCTTTTCTCATAGTCTTTAGACCTTATGATTATTTACTTTGACAATTATTAAACTATAAATGCTATAAGATTTGTTTAAAACAGAAATCACTTTATTAATATGAAAAAGATTGTTAATTACACTATTACACTCTTGCTATTGAGCATAATCCTAACAATCTCCCACTTGCGCTATAGCAAATGTGTCATATCTCTCAAGCCCATGTTCTCTAGGTGCCAATCGAAACTCTTCTGAGGTAGAGCCTTTGTGAAGGGATCTGCTAGATTTTCTGCTGACGCGATTTTGGTAATCGTCACGTCACCTCTTTGAACAATCTCCCTTAAAAGATGATATTTCCTTTCAATGTGTTTACCTCTCTTGTGACTTCTTGGTTCTTTCGAATTAGCCACTGCTCCACTGTTGTCACAGTAGATAGTGATCTGCTTATTCGCACTAGGAACCACTTCCAAGTCAATCAAGAATTGACGGAGCCAAACAGCCTCTTTGGCAGCCTCGCATGCAGCAACATACTCAGCTTCCATGGTGGAATCAGCAATACAAGATTGCTTGATACTCCTCCATATAACTGCTCCTCCTCTAATAGTAAACACAGCCCATGATGTGAATTTTCTGGAGTCAGAATCTGATTGAAAATCAGAATCTGTATACCCAACGAGAATCAAATCCCCTCCAGAGTATACAAGCATATTATCTCTCGTTCTCTTGAGATACTTGAAAATATGCTTAACTGCCGTCCAGTGATCAGGACCAGGCTTCGATTGAAACCTGCTAACTATGCCAACAGCAAAACAAGTATCTGGTCTAGTGCAGAGCATTACATACATGAGACTTCCAACTGCCGAGGCATATGGAACTCTACTCATGAACTGCTCTTCATGCTCATTCTTAGGAACTTGTTCCTTAGAAAGCTTGATTCCATGTCTGAAAGGTAACATACCTTTCTTGGAATCCTGCATGGAAAACCTAGACAAGATTTTGTCTATGTATGAAGCTTGGGATAATGCAATCGTTCTATTCTTTCTATCCCTTATAACTTGGATACCTAGAATAAAACTTGCTTCTCCTAAGTCCTTCATATCAAATTGTTTTGCTAACCATTCTTTTATTGATGTCAATACACCTACATCGTTTCCGATGAGTAGTATATCATCAGCATAAAGAATCAAGAAAACCAACTTGTCGCCCTTAATCCTTTTGTATACACAAGGTTCGTCAAGATTCTGAATAAATCCAAAACCTTTGACAGCTTGATCGAACCTTATGTTCCAGGATCTGGATGCTTGCTTTAATCCATATATGGATTTCTGCAACTTGCATACCCTTTCCATTTGGCCCTTTTCAATGAATCCCTCTGGTTGCATCATGTAGATGCTTTCGTCAAGACTTCCATTAAGGAAAGCTGTCTTGACGTCCATTTGCCAAATCTCTAGATCTAAAGATGCTGCAATGGATAAGAGTATCCTAATGGATTTAAGCATGGCCACAGGAGAAAAGGTTTCCTCGTAATCGATACCTTCTTTCTGTGTATACCCTTTAGCTACCAATCTAGCTTTAAAGGTTTC
This sequence comes from Acer campestre, assembly GCA_954870605.1. Taxonomy (NCBI): domain Eukaryota; kingdom Viridiplantae; phylum Streptophyta; class Magnoliopsida; order Sapindales; family Sapindaceae; genus Acer; species Acer campestre. The sequence goes on along the minus strand of OX940803.1, from coordinate 32,688,777 downwards.
CACCTTTCCATCCATACCTCTTTTCCTCTTGTATACCCACTTGCACCCAATGGGTTTTATCCCTTTAGGCAAGTCTACAAGGGACCAGACTTTGTTATCGAACATAGATTCAATCTCGGATTGCATTGCCTTTTGCCAATGGCGACTATCAACATCCTCCATAGCTTCCTTGTACGTATAGGGATCATCGTCGTCCGGGAAATTCTCTACAGATTCTCCCAGACCGATGTATCTTTTGGGTTGTGTTCTAACCCTCCCACTACGACGAGGAATGGTAGGTTGTTGATCTTGTGTTGGATCGGAACTTACAATTGGGTTTGGTTGTGTAACCTCTCGTGGAATTGTATCTCCTGATATCTCATTCAGGACAATTCTACTTTTAGGCACAAAATCATTCATATAGTCCTTTTCCAGAAATTTAGCATTTGTCGAAACAAATACTTTAAGATCTGAAGGACTATAAAAATAATATCCTTTAGTTTCTTTCGGATACCCTACAAATATACATGTTTTTGAACGGGACTCCATCTTTTCTGTCTTTCCTTTTAACACGTGCGCAGGACATCCAAATATCCTTAAGTGTCGTAAACTAGGCTTGCGCCCAGTCCACAACTCATGCGGTGTTTTAGGAACAGACTTAGATGGTACATGGTTTAGAATGTTGTTACCTGAAAATCGTTATCGAGATGAGATTTCAAATAACAACTTTAAAGGGACCAATATCAAGATTGACCCTGGTCGGAGGGGTATCAAGTAGTTCGATACCGATTATATCCCTATCAAAGCCGGAGTTACACAACGATGTATATCAAACTGATCAATCAATAAGCTTTATTGGATAGTCTCTTTTCTTTACAATACATGAACTAATTTTTTTCTGATTTGGATTACAATGGAGTATGGTTCATAGTCCCGGCGATGGATATGATAATAGTGGAAGAACTGTGCCTGTCGATAAGTGGTCTCCTCTTTTTCTGAAGAAACTGTTTCGTATATATAGGTGTGTTGCTTGCCATGCACTCCTAAAATCTCGGTTTAGGGTTTAGCCAACGCAGAATCGTCCTTTTTCTAGGAGATAATCTCGGAGCTTTAATGCGCTGAATCCTATCTTTCCTTCCTAGGAGGAGTCAATCACTTACCTTCCTAGTAGGATTCTTACTGTACTGTTTTGCTTAAATTAGGACTCTCTGGCGGGAAGAAATACTTCTCCTCTGTACGACAGCGTTTTAATGAGTCTTTTATGGAGTTTTAGTTCTTGGTGTTAGAGTCCGGCTTCCTGGTGCTCTTCTGCTTTAACGGGCTACCTACATTTAATAAGCATCCTACTGACGGTAGTAAGGGGATATGTAGTTGACTTGTAATGAGATGGTCAGTAGAGCTCCGTGTCGGGGTGCTACGGGGTCCATAAGAAGCTGTGTCGGGGTGTCGCGGGGTCCATAAGAAGCTGTGTCGGGGTGTCGCGGGGTCCCTAGGGTGTAGTGTTGATGGGACGATGCGGGGTCCCTAGGGTGCCCGATCATACCCAGGCTTGGTCCTTTAAGACGCTGGCGGGGTGGATCCCGCTGAGAGAGGTTCTTACCTAGACCAATCGGGCTCTACTCTGTCGAGGTATCTGGATTGTGTTCGCACCTGCTTTTCGTGTTAAGGTGGAAAATTCTTACTTGGTCCCTCGCCAATTTTGGCGGTTAACAGAAGTCCCCCCTGACTTGGACACTGATACTTTATCGGGGTCGGGGTCGGAGTCAGGATCTTTTTGCTGGCTTGAAGGATTTTCCACCTTATCCACTTACTTCCTTGTCTGACTAGGTTTCCACCTAGAAGGGGGGAATTCCTAATTTTATCCGTTATAATCGGCTGCGCGTCGATTACTGATTGGACTCCTCTTTTTTCAAAAAGAGCCGTTTTGGCGCGATTAATGCGGAAAAACGCCTCGACCCATCCTCCCGGTCACCAATTCCGGTTTTCGAGTACGTAACCGTCGTCTCTCCTCTATAAATAGACCGGCTTCAACTAGCGCTTCTCACCTTCAAGCTTTCTGATTTTTCAAAATCGAACGAGGACAAAAACTCTCCCTGACCCCTTTTCTTTCTTACTTTCCTAATTTTCTTCAAACTTCTTCTTTTCTCCTTCTCCTTCAATGGCCTCTTCTTCTCAACTTCCTACTTCTCAAGAAATTGCTGCTGAACAAAACCCTCCAGTAACGGCGAATCCCGTTCATCCTGATCCCGCCTCCTCTCCCCAGTATGACAATACTGAGGCAATTGAGGCTGCAGCGGACTCTCTGACGTCAGAGGGGAAAAAACGGGGTCGAGAGGGGAATGCAACTGTTGAGAAAACCCCGCAGGTCCAGCGACGCCGCTTTACCCGAAACCCCCGAATTGGGTTGGGTTTTCATAATCAACCTAAAGACCCAGTCCTGGTTGGTGATGAGGCGGGCGCCTTTCAGACTGGCGGCCATGAGGAAAGTGACGGACCTGACGTCGCGCTGGTCGGAGTTCAATCGGGCTCCTTTGCCGCCTTTCACGATAGTCGGGTTATTCCCGATTCTGTTTGTACAATTGATACGCTCAATCAACTACGGGAAGAGTACAAGATCCCGGAGTACATCACTCTCTCCCTTCCTCCCCAAGGCTATGATGCGTACGCCCCGCCTCCAGACCGTTTGCTGATCCACAAAGCCGCTCTGGAGTGTGGAGTCCGGCTTCCGCTGCACCCAACTCTTCGTCGAGCTCTCGTCGCGCTCGAATTGGCCCCTCTCCAACTCTCTCCGGGCTTCTGGAAGCACCTGACAGGGTTCTTGGTGCTCTGGATGGAGCAGTGCGAGAAAGACCATATTGAGCGGGAGCCGGGGTTGGACGAGCTCCGCTTCCTCTTCAATATTACAAGCATGGTGCCTCGGGGTCAGTTCTACCTGAGGGCCTCCAATGATTTGAAGTTCGTCATCCCAGGGGCGAATGTGAAGTATGCGGCGCCCTGGAAGGAGGAGTGGCTGGTGGTCGAGGGCGATTGGGGGCGCACTGCTTTTGTTGGGGGGTATGAGTACCCCGTCCCTACTCAGTTTACCGTGAGGGACAAGTGGGCGAAGGGGACCTTGGCTCCTGAGTCCCGAGAGATTTTAACAAGGATCCTAAAGAGAGGGTATACCAACCTGCAATTCCACTCTTTGGATCCCTTTGAGGGAGCCCGCTTGGAACTATATCTGAGGATCTCCCCCGCCTCTCCAGGTGAGTTGACCGCATCTTGCATCTCTATTTCTTAATGTTTATATTCCTTCTTTCGATTCTTACTGAACACCCTTTCTTCTGGTAGTATCAGCTTCCCTGATGGTTACAGGGCCTCTCCCTTCTTCGGGGGGTAAAGATAATACCCTGCTATCTCGTTCCTCCCTTCTTCCTTCTCCTACTTCTGCTGCCAGGACTAGGTCGGGGTCCGTCCGAGCAGGATCCAACCCCACCCCTCCTCCTGAATCTACTCCTGCTCCATCAGGGTCTAAAGCCAAGGCTTCAGCTCGCCACCTTTCTACTCCTCCCTCCCGTTTGAGGATCCCGGCATTGCTGGCCAGGGCAGCTATGGCCCGACGTTCTGAAAGGCCGGCCCAGAAGAAGAACGTCTCCACCACCAAAACCTCTCCTGCTCCTCCTCATGCCGTAGCTCTTCCCGTGGACCCTGTGAGGACCCCAGCGGAGGAAGCAGTTGTCCACACTTCTACTCTTGATGCTGGGGTGGCTTCTGGATCGGGGTCGAGGGATGCTACTTTTGACGAGGTGGTGTCTAGATTCGCGGCTGCCTGCCCCGGTGGAGATCTGACAGATATGGCCAAGCTTCCTACAGACATCTTGGTCACCAAGGGGGTTTCGGTTCTGGCTGAGGTAAACTTTTACTCCCTTCTTGCTACTTAATTTCTCCCTTCTGCCAGGTACTGACTCTCTTTCTTTCTGCAGGGCTTCAACTTTGCCTTGGCCATGGAGAAACAGCTGCTGACATTGAAAGAAGCTCATATCGGCCTCCAGGCGAGGTTAGAGGATGCTCAACAGGAGCTGGTCCAGACCCAACAAAACGTGGCCCCTTTACTTCAGGAGGCTAGGGCATCAGAAGAAGCACGACAGGAGGGCTTGGTGGTCATCAGACGCCTTGAGCGTTGCCTAGACACAGAAACCATCAAGTCCTTGCGCCGCAGAGAGGAGAGGGGTCGCATAAAAGCTGAGAAGAGGCTGCTGTCAGATGAGAACCAGCTTCTGCGGGATGCCTTAGAGGATTTGGAGGCTCACCAGGGGCCCTCATTCGATGATGGTTATTTCACTGCCTGCTACGAGGTAGCTACAGCTTTGCCTCCTCCTTTTGACCTCAAGGCAACCTTGAACTGGGACCGGGAGCAAATTATGGCTAAGGCGGCTCACTTGGCAGGAGGGGATCAAGAGACTGAGGTTCCTGCGCAAGAGGTAGCTCACCTGGATCAAGACGCTGACCCGGCTGCTAGGGACTAACTTGATGGTACTGTGGGAACCAACCTAGAACCTCCTACCATCGAAGAACAAGCGGTGGATCCCAAGCCTACTACTGGAGTAACCATGATGGAGGTAGATGAGGATGCAGCTATATCCGCGCCTCCTCAGGTTGAAGGGACCCAGGTTGGGTCTTTTGCGGTGGAGGAGGTTGTCCAAACTGATGCAGCTGCTGAGCTTATGGGGGAAGAGGCAGTTAACCAAGGTGAGCATCCAGATGGGGAGAAAGAAGACTAGCCTGGCCTCCTTTATAATTTTTTGTAGCCCGATTTGGGAACTGGGCACCCCGTTTTATAAGTATAACTTGTAGCCCGGATGGGGGTTGGGCACCCTTACTGTTAATATAACTGTTTTTCATTACTTGCTTCGTACTTTGTGTTCTGGCTTTTGTACTCAGGAAATTTTCGTAGCATATTTCCATAACATATAATTTTGTTGATACCTGGAACCCCGATGAGTAATAAGGAGGATGACTGGACCCCGATAGGTACTGAAGATAAAACACATGACGCTTATATCCCGTAATCGTAAGAATCGACGGGGTCAGATCACATCTCCCTCTAATCGAATTCCCAACCGTAGAAAATGCAAAGTAATCATTCGATGACATCTGCCACTTACGAACCATTTGACTTGCTGATAGTAAACTTCTTAGTTTTCTCCTGACTGTAGGCCCTCTGTCGGGGTTGTAAGCGGGGAAATAAAGGGCGAAGCATCTCGATAAGGAACCTTGATGTTAGTGTTGACCTGTCCTGGTAGGCAACTAAGGCCACTTTAGCACCAGGCTTCTTGGAGGAGGGTATTCCCCGACCAAGGCAGCAGGAGCGCCTTTAGGCTATTTCCTGGTCTTGAGGCGAAGTAAGAGACCAAGTGCCCTGAGGCAGCCCGATTCTTACCGTAAACTGTCCTGGTAGGCAACTAAGGCCACTTTAACACCAGGCTTCTTGGATGAGGGTATTCCCCGACCAAGGCAGCAGGAGCGCCTTTAGGCTATTTCCTGGTCTTGAGGCGAAGTAAGAAACCAAGTGCCCTGAGGCAGCCCGATTCTTACTGTAAACTGTCCTGGTAGGCAACTAAGGCCACTTTAGCACCAGGCTTCTTGGAGGAGGGTATTCCCCGACCAAGGCAGCAGGAGCGTCTTTAGGCTATTTCCTGGTCTTGAGGCGAAGTAAGAAACCAAGTGCCCTGAAGCAGCCCGATTCTTACTGTAAACTGTCCTGGTAGGCAACTAAGGCCACTTTAGCACCAGGCTTCTTGGAGGAGGGTATTCCTCGACCAAGGTAGCAGGAGCGCCTTTAGGCTATTTCCTGGTCTTGAGGCGAAGTAAGAAACCAAGTGCCCTGAGGCAGCCCGATTCTTACTGTAAACTGTCCTGGTAGGCAACTAAGGCCACTTTAGCACCAGGCTTCTTGGAGGAGGGTATTCCCCGACCAAGGCAGCAGGAGCGCCTTTAGGCTATTTCCTGGTCTTTAGGCGAAGTAAGAAACCAAGTGCCCTGAGGCAGCCCGATTCTTACTGTAAACTGTCCTGGTAGGCAACTAAGGCCACTTTAGCACCAGGATTCTTGGAGGAGGGTATTCCCCGACCAAGGCAGCAGGAGCGCCTTTAGGCTATTTCCTGGTCTTGAGGCGCTTTAGTAATGGAGATCCTCTTGGTAGGATGGTCCCGGCCCAAGGTATCAGGAAAGCTATGCAACTTTCTGAGTCTCAAGGCGCTTTAGCAATGGTGAATTAAGTATATTTAGTGAGAGGCGTTGAAGGATCTCGTAGGAGACATCATGCAATGGACACAAGAGAGTCAAATAGGAGAAAGAACTGCTTTATTGAATTTCCTCAACGGTACAGACATAAAAATCGGGGTGTTAGATTCCCCCTGATACGAACAAGATTTCTAGGGGTAGAATTTTCGGAGATGATCAGCATTCCATGTGTGGTCTACTGGGTATCCTTCCATGTCTACCAGCTTGTACGCACCACCCCGGAGTGATGTCTTAATCAGATATGGCCCTTCCCAGTTTGGGGCTAGTACTCCATCGGACTTTCTTCGTGTGTTCTGGGTCACCTTTCTGAGAACCAAGTCTCCTTCCTTGAAGCTTCGGGCCTTCACCTTCTTGTTGAAATGTCGGGCTATCTTGCTCTGGTATATTGCCACCTTTTCCGCCACCCGGCTTTGCTTTTCTTCCAGTAAGTCTAGGCTAGCTCTCAACTTAGCCTCGTTATCTTTCGGTTCATAATTTTGGACCTGGAAAGAAATGAGCTTATGTTCGATGGGCAAGACTGCTTCCGCCCCAAATACCAGGGAATAAGGGGTCTCCCCTGTGGCTGTCCGCCTAGTTGTTCTGTAGGCCCATAGTACATGAGATAACTCTGCCACCCATAATCCTTTCTTCTGTTGGAGCTTTTTCTTCAGAAGCTTCTTGATGGTCTTGTTAGTAGCTTCAACCAGCCCATTGGTTTGAGGATGGGCTACCGAAGCAAAACGAAGATTGATCTTTCGGTCTTCATAGAATTCCCGGAAGTTGGCATTGTCGAACTGCTTTCCCAAATCAGTTATGATGGCCATCGGGGTGCCAAATCGGCAGACGATGTGCTCCTTGACAAAGTTTGTAGTTTTTTCTTCAGTTATCCGAGTAAGAGCCTTAGCTTCTACCCACCGAGTAAAGTAATCTATCGCCACTCCTGCATGCTTGGCTTGTCCGGGTGCAGTGGGAAGTGGCCCGATCAGGTCTAGCCCCCAGATGGCAAAGGGGTAGGGAGTACTGATCGAAGAGAGCCTCTCTGGCGGGAGATGATGGAGGTTTGCTATTTTTTGACAAGCCTCGCAAGATCGTGCAAACTGCTTTGCATCCTGGTGTATAGTCGACCAATAGTAACCCATCCTGATTACTTGGTAAGCCAAAGTTTCTCCTGACACGTGGTTGCCACAGTCCCCCGAGTGAACCTCATTGAGCGCCCAACGCGCGTCATCGGGATGGAGACATCTAAGTAGGGGAAGAGACTTCCCTTTGCGGTATAGGTATCCTTCTACCAAACAGTACCGGGTCGCTGTCCTCTTGAGCCGGCGGGCCTGATCCTGGTCTACAGGGAGAATGCCACTTTGGAGATAGTCTGCTATTGGATCCATCCAACATGGGAGGCGGTTCACAGGAAGGACTTCTACCTCTTTAGCTATGCTGGAGGAAGCAATCACTTGGAGGGGTACCCCTTTGGGTAACGCATGTCCCTCTCCAGTGGCGATCTTAGCTAGAACATCGGCGTGGTGATTCTTCTCCCTGGGTACTTGCTCTATTCTTACGCCCTTGAATTTTCCATAATCTCCTGGACTTTAGCTAGATAGGCCACCATGTTGTCACCCTTTGCTTGGTACAACCCTGTTACCTGGTTGATCACTAATTGAGAATCACTCTTAATTTGAAGGTACTCGGCCTCCAGAGCTCCAGCTACTCTCATTCCCGCTAACAGAGCTTCATACTCCGCTTCGTTGTTGGTGGCTCTGAATTCAAACCTGAAACAGTGACTTACCTCGACTCCGGCGGGGTCGATAAGGACGATCCCAGCTCCGCATCCTGCCTGGTTCGAAGCTCCGTCCGTGTAAAGTATCCATACCTTACTGTTTTCAGGCCATCCCAGAGGGATTTGACTCTGGTCGGGGTCTACTGGCTCACCCGGGTTTAGGACCGGGCTAAATTCTGCTATGAAATCCGCCAGGGCTTGAGCTTTAATCGTAGTTCTTGCTCTGTATTTGATGTCGAACTGTGTGAGTTCAAGAGCCCACAGAACAAGTCTGCCTGACACATCTGGCCTCTGGAGGAATTGTCTCAAAGGCTGATCTGTGACCACCGCGATGGTGTGAGCTTGAAAATAAGGCCGGAGCTTTCTGGATGTGGTCACCAAAGCGTAGGCGAGCTTTTCCAGTAAGGTATAATTCTTCTCGGACTTCGTAAAAGCCCAGCTTACATAGTATATCGGCCTTTGTACTCCATCACTACATTCCTTTACTAAGGCTCCACTAGTAGCTGCTTCGGAGACTGCTAGGTAAAGTAAGAGCTCCTCACCTGGGATCGGTTTTACCAATAGCGGCGGGCTTGACAGGTATCCCTTTAGAGCTTGAAAAGCCTGCTCGCTCTGCTCATCCCACTTCATCTTTTTCCCCTGCTTGATAAATTTGAAGAAGGGGAGACATTTGTCTGTGGAGCGGGATATGAACCGGTTCAAGGCCGCTATCCGCCCAGTTAATCCTTGTGCCTGCTTGAGGTTGGTAGGAGACTCGAGATCCAAAATGACTTTGATCTTCTCTGGATTTGCCTCAATTCCCCTTTCATGCACCATGAATCCCAAGAATTTGCCTGCTGCCACCCCGAATGCGCACTTAGCGGGGTTCAGCCTCATCTGGTTCTGCCTTATTACCTGGAAGGTCTGACGTAAGTCCCCTGCATGCTGCCTCTCTTCTAGAGATTTGGTGATCATGTCATCTACGTACACCTCCATGGACTTCCCTATCTGTTCTTTGAATAGTTTGTTCACCATACGCTGATAGGTGGCACCTGCATTTTTAAGTCCGAAAGGCATTACCTTATAACAGTAGAGGCCTTGCCCGGTGATGAAGCTGGTTTTGTCTTGGTCTGACGGATGCATCATGATCTGATTGTACCCTGAGAAAGCATCCATGAAGCTCAGGAGCTTATTTCCCGCAGTGGAATCAATAAGCTGGTCTATTTTAGGCAGTGGGAAGCTATCTTTGGGGCAGGCCCGATTGAGATCAGTGTAATCCACACACATTCACCATTTCCCGTTAGACTTAGTTACCATAACCACATTGGCGATCCAGTCGGGGTACCGGGATTCCCGGATGAACCCGGCCTTCAGGAGCTTGTCAACCTCTTCCTGAACCGCGGCATTGCTTTCAGCATTGAAGTGCCTTCTCTTTTGTTTTATCGGTTTGAAGGTTGCATCCACTGCCAACCTATGGGTCGCCAGTCTGAGTGGAATGCCGGGCATATCCTCATGGCTCCAAGCAAAGATGTCATTATATTCCCTGAGTAGCTCTATCAAATCCTCCTTCACTCCCGGGTCCAGACCTTCTCCCACTTTTACTGTCTTTGTCGGATCTTCGCACCAGATCTGAATCTCCTCTAGCTGCTCTGATGGATACCCGCTACTCCAACCACGCTCTTCTTCTTCTGATTCCTCTACGACATGATCATCCCGCTCTGCCGTGACATGATCATCCCGCTCTGTCGTTCTCGGACCCGGGTAGCTGGCCACCGATGCGCATTGCTTAGCCAACGTAGCGGGGTTGGTTGACACCGCATAGCAGTTGCGGCTGCCTGCTGGTCTCCCCTTACCTCTCCTACTCCTGATCCTACTGGAAACTTCAACACATTGTGGTAGATAGACAGCACTCCCCTAATCCCTGACAGGAAAGGCCTTCCCAAGATTGCATTATATGCCGACGGGGTGTCCACTACAATAAATTCCGTCATTATGTTCTGCTGAAGAGGAGCCTCCCCTACTATCACTGGTAGTATCTTTGTTCCCATCGGCATCACGGAGTCCCCTGTGAATCCGTATAGTAGAGAGGTACAGCTGTTGAAGCAAGAGTTCTTCAAGTTGAGCTGCTCATGTGCTCCTTTGAACAAAATATCCACGCTGCTCCCCGTATCGATCAAGACACGGTGCACTAAGCAGTTAGCGATCTGTACTGTTATGACCATGGGATCATCATGTGGTTGCACCGTATTGTAAACGTCCTCCTCCGTGAAAATGATTTTGGTGGAACGGGATAAGTCTCGGGGTACTCCATTGACCTTTAGCAACTCATGCTCAACGTTGAGTCTAGGGATCTTCCTTGCGTGGTTTTTTCTCGAATTGTTGGAGGTTCCTGCTAGAGTGGGGCCTCCACTGATTGTGTGGATCACTTGGATCTGCTGCATTAAATCTTTCTCTCCCTCTCTCCTTCTTTCTGCTGCTTCCTGCATCCCACTTTGAACCTGCTTTCCTTCTTTGATGCTGTCTCGTACCTGTTGTAGGAATTCAGTCAGATGTCCTCCTCTAACCAGTGCTTCTATCTGATTGCGGAGACTGTAGCATTCTGAGGTGTTATGTCCCACATCTTCATGGAAGTCGCAATATTTATATTGATTCCTCCTGTCCACAGGGACTTTCATAGGGGCTGGCTTTCTGAGTAGGCCCTTATCCCGAATAGCGAGATAGATAGTCTCCCGTGAAGCATTTAGAGGGGTGTAATGATTATACCCCTCTTCCTCTCTTGCTGTTCTGGATACCTCCTTCATGGGAGGCTCTCTGGGAGGGGATCTCCTTACTGGGTATCTATCCTGGTACGGAGGAATTGGAGGCGGCCTGTAAGTAGACCGATTTGGGGGTAGATTCTGAAACTTCCTAGTTGGTGCAGGCTTCGGTGCTTCCTTCTTTGGACGCGGTGCTAATCGGGCTTCATCGTGTTCAATTTTGATCCGGAGTTGTTCCTCGATGTCCACCTGTTCCAAAGCCCGATTATAGGCTTCCTAGTACGTCTCAGGAGGATGCTTGGCAAATGACCGGAATAACCTGCCTGCCCACAAATTCCTCCGGAAATTGGCTAAAGTTTCCTTCTCGTTGAACACTCCCATTTGGACGACCTCTTTATGGAATTTCTCCACGTAGGATCTCAGAGTTTCACCCCGCTCTTGAACTACATACTGCAGCAGGATAGGATCCTTGGGACGGGGTTTGATTCCCTGAAACTGTGCACAGAAAGCTTTGGTAAGTTTGGAGAAAGAATCAACACTACCTGGTGGTAATTTTCTGAACCATGTCTTGGCACAGTCTGTCAGGGTTGAGGGAAACATCCTGCACATGGCAGTCCTGGTTGCACTCTGAACTTCCATCTGGTGGACAAAGCTTTCTAGGTGGCTGACAGGATCCTCGGTTCCAGAATACTTTTCTGAAGGCATCCTGAATTTGGGAGGCAATCCTGCTTCTCTCACCCTTTTGGAAAATGGTGCGTTCATCTCTCCCAAGGGGTTTTTCTGACTCCCTTGATGCTTTCCCTTCTTCAACTGCTCCAATTCCTTTGCCATTTTCATCATCTGATCCTCCAGGCGTTGAGACTTTTTGGTTCCAGACCGGGCTGCTGAAATTTCCTCATCTGATGAATCTGAATCCAGGATGACCTCCTTTCGCTTTGCTCTCTGACGCTTTTCTCTGGTACTCTTTCGGGATTTGGCGCTTCCCTCTGAATCAGGATGCGGATCCCTCTCCTTGGCTCTTGGTTTTGGTGGAGACTGGACCTTCCTTGGAGGAACCTCGATTGCGGACTTCACTAGCCTGGGTCTGAGCTCTGGCTGTCGGACTAAGAGGGGTGGGCCCAATCGGTCAAAAACAGGTGCCCTGGCACTTGGGCCAGCATCCCCCGGGATCCCGGTGGCTTCAAAGGGAATCCCCTGGGCTATCATCCGGAGTCGGATTGCTTCTACGTAGGCTGCGGCGTGCTGTTCTAGGACATCCCGATTGGCTTCCTCCCTAACGGGGTCTTGAGGGACTAGGCCTACAACTGGTGGAGGTACCAGCGGAGGATTCTCGTTCCTAGCCCCTTTACCCCGCCTCTGGGCTCTTTCAGTGGAAGCAAGGGACTGAAGTCCTGATGGCTCCGGGTGACCCTGGGAAGATCGGAGTCTCATTCTGGATATTTTTCAGATGGAAGAAAATTGCTTTTTGAATGATGGTTGGGACAATGGATTTCCCACAGACGGCGCCAAAAGTGTTACCTGAAAATCGTTATCGAGATGAGATTTCAAATAACAACTTTAAAGGGACCAAGATCAAGATTGACCCTGGTCGGAGGGGTATCAAGTAGTTCGATACCGATTATATCCCTATCAAAGCTGTAGTTACACAACGATGTATATCAAACTGATCAATCAATAAGCTTTATTGGATAGTCTCTTTTCTTTACAATACATGAACTAATTTTTTTCTGATTTGGATTACAATGGAGTATGGTTCATAGTCCCGGCGATGGATATGATAATAGTGGAAGAACTGTGCCTGTCGATAAGTGGTCTCCTCTTTTTCTGAAGAAACTGTTTCGTATATATAGGTGTGTTGCTTGCCATGCACTCCTAAAATCTCGGTTTAGGGTTTGGCCAACGCAGAATCGTCCTCTTTCTAGGAGATAATCTCGGAGCTTTAATGCGCTGAATCCTATCTTTCCTTCCTAGGAGGAGTCAATCACTTACCTTCCTAGTAGGATTCTTACTGTACTGTTTTGCTTAAATTAGGACTCTCTGTCGGGAAGAAATACTTCTCCTCTGTACGACAGCGTTTTAATGAGTCTTTTATGGAGTTTTAGTTCTTGGTGTTAGAGTCCGGCTTCCTGGTGCTCTTCTGCTTTAACGGGCTACCTACATTTAATAAGCATCCTACTGACGGTAGTAAGGGGATATGTAGTTGACTTGTAATGAGATGGTCAGTAGAGCTCCGTGTCGGGGTGCTGCGGGGTCCATAAGAAGCTGTGTCGGGGTGTCGCGGGGTGTCGCGGGGTCCATAAGAAGCTGTGTCGGGGTGTCGCGGGGTCCCTAGGGTGTAGTGTTGATGGGACGATGCGGGGTTCCTAGGGTGCCCGATCATACCCAGGCTTGGTCCTTTAAGACGCTGGCGGGGTGGATCCCGCTGAGAGAGGTTCTTACCTGGACCAATCGGGCTCTACTCTGTCGAGGTATCTGGATTGTGTTCGCACCTGCTTTTCGTGTTAAGGTGGAAAATTCTTCCTTGGTCCCTCGCCAATTTTGGCGGTTAACAAATGTATATTGCAGTTTGTAAAGCATATCCCCAGAAAGAAATAGGAAGTGTTGAATAACTCAACATAGACCTAACCATATCCAAAAGAGTTCTATTTCTCCTTTCTGCTACCCCATTTTGTTGAGGTGTACCAGGTGCAGAAAACTGAGAAACTATCCCATTATCAATAAGATATTGCTGAAACTCATCAGATAGATATTCTCCACCACGATCAGATCTTAAGATTTTTATGTGTTTCTCAAGCTGATTTTCCACTTCAGCTTTAAATGCTTTGAACATGTCAAAAGCATCCGACTTATGTCGCATGAGATACACATAACCAAATCTTGAGTAATCATCTGTGAAAGTGATGAAGTACTCATATCCACCTCTAGCTTGAATGCTCATAGGTCCACATACATCAGTGTGTATCAATCCTAAACATTCAGTGGCTCTGGCACCTTTGGCAGAGAACGTCCTTTTGGTCATTTTACCTTCCAAACAAGATTCACAAGTTGGTAGATCATCAACCTTTAAGTCACTCAAAGGTCCGTCACTTACCAATCTTTTAATCCTATTAAGGTTAATATGACCTAAGCGTAAATGCCAAAGGTAGGTTTCATCTGTTGATAATTTTACTCTTTTATGATTAGGTTCCGTTATTTCTGTGTCTAACGAGTGAGAGATATTTCTATGCAAGAAGTATAGACCATTTTCCAATGTACCTTTGCAAATAACTTTGTCATTCTTACTAATAATAAAAACTTTATTAAAAGTAACCGAATATCCAAAATTATTCAAACAAGAAACTGAAATTAAATTCCTCTTGAATTGAGGTACATAATAAACGTCTATTAAATCTAAATGCCTTCTAGAATCTAAATAAACTCTAATATCTCCCACTGCACTTGCAGACACTAACGTTCCGTTGCCCAAATGCAAATTGATCTCATCCTTATTCAGCCTTCTCCTTTCTTGGAACCCCTGCAAGGAATAACAAACATGATTAGTGGCTCCTGAGTCTATGATCCAAGAATCTATAGAATCAGCCAAAAAACATGTTTCAAGATAATTCAAATTACCTTCGTCCTTCTTGTTCTGGGACTTTGGGCAATTTCTCTTCCAATGTCCCTTTTCACCACAAAGGAAGCATTTCCCTTTGATCTTGGTTACTTTCTTAGTCTCCTTCTTGGTAGGCCTGTTAGGATTATGCTCAATAGCAAGAGTGTAATAGTGTAATTAACAATCTTATTCATATTAATAAAGTGATTTCTGGTTTAAACAAATCTTATAGCATTTATAGTTTAATAATTGTTAAAGTAAATAATCATAAGGTCTAAAGACTATGAGAAAAGAAGAATTGTTCATACATCTGGATATGTATGTGGTAGACACAATTCTTTAGTTAGTCTTGAATATCGTTCACAACTTAAGTTAAAGGTTGGGCACCTTTATCTTGTTAAAGTTGTAGAATTCTTTTGCTAGCATTTGAGTGGGATCAAATGAGATATGATGAGTCTAAAATCATCGGAGTGTCTTCGAGCAAAAGGATCTAGTGCACTGGGTGCATTGAACAGGATCACAATGAAATACTTTATCTATAACCGTCAGTAGATAAAAGTAATTTCATTATCAGGACAATCGGAGAGTCTATCTTAATCCTGAGATAAATGATGGACTTATGGTTGCAGGTGATATCATTTGAGCTATCAATGAGTACGATTATATCGCATAGTCTATCCTCGATAGTTTGGTGATATTCATTTGTTAATCGATAGAGGACTTCATTTATAGATATGGACATCGTGGCTCCATTTATTAAATGAGAGTATAATATCATCATATGGATGTTTTGAGGTAATTGGATATTAAATCTCAACGTTGAGTTTTCAATAGTGGCTATTGAAAACATGGATTCTGGACAAGTCAAAATATCCAAGTTCAAAACGTGGTCATATGAGTAAATATGGTAACTTGGAGAGTTATAGGCGGTCTATGAACTCTTGGCGATTACTGATATTAATCACGAGGATACACTATCTCCAATATGATTGTCTAGGGTATGAATGAGGAAGCATCTTCCTTTTCTGTCTTTATTTAAGAGTTCAATTTTAGCTCTTTAGTGGAATGAGCTAAAATTAATGGATCGGACCTAAGTGAATCATTTGTTGATTGTGATTAGGTTATGTCTATTGGAGCTTAAATTTAGATAGCCCGCCAAGATCCCCAATCCACACGGATTTGCATGGATCACTTGATATATTCTACCGGACCAATTTGGGGTCCATCTAGAATTGCAATTTAATATATTAAGAATATAATTTGCACATTATTTAGGTAATGGGCTGCACAATTATATTTATATATTAATGAATAACATGTGGGCTTGTTTCTTTTAGTAAGAATGGGTCTAGTTCACATGTGGGCTTTTTATTTAAAGTCCAAAGGATTAAATGAAATGAGAAAATAATATTTGGGCCCAATATACATATGGGGCGGCAACAAGGTTATTAACCTAAAATATTATTTTGTTTTCATTATTTAATTAAATAAGAATTAATTAATTTATTAATTAATTGTTTAATTAAAGTAACAAATCTTTTCTAAATAGGAAATATGATTCCTATTTGTATACTATTGGTAATAGTATAAATAAATAGAAAGACTTGTTTGACAAGGAAATAAATAATTAATTTTATTTATTTGATCAAATAGGAAGTCTTTTTATTTTAGTCAAATAAGGAATAAAAGATTATTGAGTTTGATTAGGGTTTGGAAATCTTAAACAAAATAGGAATTAGGGTGCAACTAAATCTCCAATATTTTAGGAGTAAAATTGCGGAAACCCTAATTATTTTTGGTCAAGGATTTTGGTCACCCTAGGGTTAGAAAGAAGAGAAATTTTCGGCCACCTATATATGCATTCATATAATTTTCGGCCAGCTCCAAGGGCAAGGGTGCAGAATTATTTTCTTCTTCTTCTTCTAAACTCATAGTTAGAAATATTTTATTCTACTAAAACAAAAAGAAAAAGGAACATAGATTATTCTTTGACGGTGTACTACTTGCTTGATCATTGATAAGCTTGTGTATACAACATCGATTAAGGTTCACGCGAGTTTCGATCATTAGATTGAGAACTCAAAAGTGACCGGAATAATCTTAGGTTTCTTTTGATTGTTTTTGTGACTAACGATCAAGAAAGAAAAGTTTGTTTAATCCCATCACAGGTTTGCAATTCAAAGAGAAGGGAGACCACGCTCCTAGGTGATCCACGTTCGTGCTAGGATTGAAGATCTTGCGGATTACCATCGACGCAAGTCAATCGGATCACGCGACAAGAGGTATTAAATTTTATTACTTTGTTATATATATTTAATTAATCAAAAGGGTTTAAGGTTCATAATTGGAAAAATTTTAAAAGCTATCCGAAAACTATTTTTTAGTCTCGCTTCCGCTGCGGGTACGTTATTTTTCCCTACAAGGCCCAAGTTGCTTTTTCTTCTGTTGTTTCTTGACCTTTTGACGGGCCTTAACAGTAGCAACTTTACCAACCATATGAATCTCTTGACCTTTGCCTTTCACAAGGATCTTTTCAGCACTTTGAACATCTTGCATCAGGCTCTGTAAGGTGTATTCCTTTTTGTTCAAAGTGTAGTCCAATTTGAACTGATCAAAGGAATCTGACAATGAATTGACAACCATATCAATTTTTGTCTCACCATCTATCTCAGCGCCATGCAGTTCAGCAATGTTGAGATGTGCTATGACTTTCATCATGTGATCCTTCACAGCCTGTCCAGGTTTCATCCTAAGATTCATAAAAGCAGTCACTGCCTCTCTCTTAGTTGTCCTGGACTTCATAGCAAACATCTCCTCTAGAGACATCATTATATCAGCAGCAGACTCCATTCCTTCATGCTGCTGTTGCAACACGTCGGAGATAGTGGCCATGATATAACATTTGGCCATATCATCTGAAGTCTTCCACTGCTCATACTCATCTCTTTGCATTATGCTTGATTCAATATTAGGAGCAGGTGGTTTAGGAGTAGTTAGAACAAACTTATGTTTTTCACTTTGCAGCAACAACCCAATTTTCCTTTTCCATGTTACATAGTTATCTCCAGTTAAGGTGTTATCTTTCAGGATGTTCATAAGTGACGGGGTCATGATTTCTGAATGAAAACAAATCATATATAAGTAAATAATCATTATAAAGAACTTTTAAATATTTATCTTGAATTAAATGAATAACTCAATCATAAAAATTCAACGGTGATCTAACACCCATAAATGTTACGCCTCATTTGGGAGTTCGCACCATTTACTAGTTAGACTAGGTCCCACCTAATTGTTAACATAACAACCAGCGTTTTCAATTTTAGCCTTGCAATTTTACTGACAAGAACTCTTTGGAGGATATCAATAAAATTACATTGAGTGTGTTACCAAGATATCGACCCTCAATTTTCTCTCACGAAAATCCCTCCTTTGGGAGTAGATCTCGTTTGAGTCCATTGTCTAGTCTATCCTTGTAAGGAAGTATATTGCTTAATTCCATTCATGGACACCCCTTTGGGGGATTACCAAAAATAATTAAGCTCAACTAATCTTGGAAGCCATAGGTGTTACAAAAACACCTTCTCCCACTCAATTATTTAAGGCATGTGATTAAATCCCATAGAATGATTTTCCAAGTTATCTAGATGCCAATTTAGATACCTAAATCATTCAATGCATGTTCATACCAAAAGAGATATATGAGTGGCACTCCTATTCTATATGACATGTTATCATACAATAACAAATATTGTAATATTTAAGCATAAAATAAATAGCAACAATTTTGGCCCATCCTAGAAAAACAAGTAAATTACATTGAAATAGAAATACAAGATCTTCGAGTGGCCCATCAACCATAAGCTCATCCTTCGGCCTCCTCCCTTAGGCTTGCACAGCCCACAACCCCACATAAGGGGCTGCCTTGCGCAGCCAATGAGACCACACAAGGCTGCCATGCGCAGCCCACCAAGGTTTGGGCTTGCCATGCGCAGCCCAATCCACTCCTAGGGTGCGCACGGTGCTCGTTCTCGGTTCCGGTTGCTTCGTTTTTCTTCGTGTCTTCAAATCTTCAACACCCAAATATATTAAAGCGATATAAAATAATAAATACTGCAGTATTCCTTTTTTTTTTTTTTTAATCACTGCAGTATTTTTACATAAAAGAAACTGCACTTAAAAATAAAATAAAATAAAACTGCAGTAGTATTAAAAAAAATACTGCACATATATATATAAAAAAAATAAAACCTAGCAACTACCAAGAAGGAATTATGGCGATGATAGACCACCCTTCTTGTTACAATTCCATAACAAAAATACATTGAAAATCTAGGACCAAAATCGAGCAATAACAATCCACATAAAACATATATAAATCCATACATCACATGTAATTATATATGCGAATACCTAGAGTGCCATCTCTTTCTAAAACATGCATAATCACAATAAAAAGAAATCGATCCACGTATATATACGTTAATTAATTAAAAGGGTTCAACCTGGCTCTGATACCAATTGTAGGGAAAAATTGTACCAGCAGCGGAAGCGAGACTAAAAAAATAGTTTGAGTAGCTTTTAAAATTTTTCCAATTTTATGAACCTTAAACCCTTTTGATTAATT